>AFBI03000106.1:0-129826 GCA_000230595.3 Edhazardia aedis USNM 41457 | reverse complement strand
CAAGTATTTGAATAATTCAATTTCAAATATAATTACAATTTTTAAATATAACTTAATGAATAAAACTATTAATTTTATAAAATTCTTAATTATAAATATAGTTCTTTATTTAAGAAATTACATATTTAAAGTTTTTCGTATGTTTAAATTTTGCCTAGTATTTTTAAAAAAAGATAGTTTGAAAAAATCATATAATGAACCGCTATATATATTAAAGAATCTAATTATGAAATATAAGCTATAAAAACAAAATTTTCCAATCTCTACTTGAAAGTATTTAATAAAGAGATATAATTACTAACTTTTTTAATTTCAATAATGCCATTTTTAGCTTATAATAACTTCTAATTATTCTAAAGAAGCCAAATCATTATCAAAAACTTTTTATAACATTTTTTTTATAAGAAAAGACAATTAGATGCTTTATATTTAGTTTGATTGAATGTAAATGCAGAACATTCAATTAATAGTATTAAATAATCATAATATAATATTTTTTTAAGTTTTAAATATAAAAATTGTAGATTAGTGTAGTTTTTTTTATATTCAACCCATAGAAAAAAATAATGACAGCTGACGATGTTCTTTGGGTAGAAAAATACCGACCGAAGAATTTTTGTGACTTTTCATTTTATGACAATCGTCAACTTGTGATTCTAAAATGGTTAAATAAATGGAACAAATTTTCTAAGTTTCTTTTATTATGTGGATCACCTGGTATTGGAAAAACATCAATTGTATATTGCATTTCAAACATGCTAAATTACCATATTGTAGAATACAATGCGAGCGAAAATCGAACTATTGATTTGCTCAAGCAGATAGTCAACTTGTCAAATTCAAATACATTGGAAAATAAGAAAAAGCTGATTTTAATCGATGAAATCGATAACATTTCCAAAGATTACTTATTTATTAAAGAGATTATATTAAAACAAAACATCATAAAATGTCCCGTTGTTTTCTGCTGCAACGACTTTTATAATACACCTTTAAGAAAATATAAATCGAACTTGGAAATCGTAAACTTGTTTTTAAACGATTTAAATATAAAAAATATTTTGGGAAAAGTAATAGAGAAAGAACATTTAGAAATTAATGAAAAAGCAATTAACCTGCTGATTCAACACAGCAACAAAGATTTAAGACATATCATCAATAATTTACATGTTTTGTCGCTGAGAAGTCGCAAAATTAACGAGAAAATGATTTTAGAAACAAAAATTTTACACAAAAATGTTTTCAAGTTGGGTGAAGAAGTTTTTAAAACAAACATTAAATACAATAATAGAGCAAAACACTGTTTTAACACACTCAGCTCAATTTATAGCTCTGGCAAAGAGTTACTATTCAATATTGTTTATGAAAACTACCCAAAATATTGCAAAATGTCTAGTTATTTGCCACGAATATCAACTGCAAATGTTTTACATGATATTTTACCAGAGGAATATAAATTTGTTTTCTTACATGAGTACAATGAGCTCTGTCGCACTTTTGAAAAAATAGAAATGAGTGTACCTAATAAACCTAGTGATATAAAGCATTTTTTAAATTTTTATGATATTGATGCTACAAGAATACGCGAAGGACTTCAAAAAAAAAAGCAAAAAAATGATTTGTGTAACTTTATAAATGATAAAGATTATGAACTAGGATCATACATTTATCAATTCTTGCTTTCGAGGCACCATTTCAAAGATTTGGAAACCGTCAATCATATGAAACAGATGCTTCCATATATTGACGGAATTTTAGATTTCCTACCAGATGAAATTCTCGAGTTTATAAACTATGTAAAATGTACAAATACAATTCAGCTTAAGTTTGAGGAAACCAGAGAATTTAGGTACAAATATCATCGTGGTGTCTCGAAATCCGGAAGAATAAAGGTCGGAATTCAAGATCTATTCAAGAAACACTAAAATTGAAATAAGTTTCAAGTCTTTAAATCCAAAAATTGGGAATTATTTTTCTGTGAAATAATAAATTTCTGCATTAATTATAACAGCACAAAATATATTTTGATAATAATAATTAAATTTCTACTTATCTACATTTTTATATCATATTTTATCATAAATTGAATACATTATCTTTGATTTATTTTAGATACCAATTTTCGATCAAGATTTTACAATTACAAGTTACGAAAATGTAAATTTAATTCTGTTGAAATGTTTTTTGGTAAAACTTTAATTACTGTATTTTAAAAATATTATTCAAAATAATATTTTTGCAGTTAACCTTATCTATAAACCAATCTTTGGCCTATACTATATTGTTGATGAAAACAAATTAAAATATTTTATAAAATTTCATAAAAAGAATATTTATTCTTTTTATATTTAAAACTTAGAATCAATAAATAATTTACACGACATAATAAAGCATTTTGCGAATGTATTCGAACTTGAACCTTTTTTTTTATCATGGAAACGAATTTCGGATTACATTTTTTCTTAAAATTTTTGATTTGATGATTTTATCAATATTCTGTATATAACATGGGTTCTATACTTAACACCGCAAAAAAATTGATTTCATATAAATTATCTCATAAATATTTGTAAATTATAGAAATTTCAGCACCAAAGAAAATTTGTCTTTTATTCAATTCTAAATGCAAAAACTAAAAATATTCAGCTAAAAATATATCATAATTTGCATGTATTACAAAACGTGTATTAAATGGGTTGTACATTTATTTCATTATAAAAATATTTTATCTATAGAATATATGAATTTCTTAACCTATGATAAAACAAATATTAATATAACTATCATGTAAATTCCACCAATTCATAGAAACAACAGTAAATTTTTTAATTTGTACTGCAGTAAGTATAAAAACATTAGTAAAATTATCTGCTGTTGCAGAAAAGTATTTTGCTAAATTTTAGAGTGCCTTCATAGAGAATAGAAAATATCTCGAATTTTGTGACTGTGTTGGATTGTTGATAAAATGTGACCTGACTTGAAACAATTTTCAAGTATTGAGTTATGATGGGACTTTGTATCCATTTTCATCCTGTTTTGGTCAGCTTTTCCACCAACTACCGAAGTGATAAATAATTTTCTAGTATTGTTATTATTGTTAATATAAAAATTATTGGAATGTCTCGGTTTTAATTAAAGAATATTTTAAAAATAAATAGTAGAATAAAACATCAACTTAGTTAAAAGGTTACCTTAACTATCTTTTAAAATGTTGTTTTATAATTAACACAACAATGACGATCCATTATTCTTAAAATAAAGCTCATCCTTTATCTGGAAGCACAAAAAATAGTTCATAAAAAATTTTAACATAGTATTATGGGGCACTGTATATTTGAAAAACTCCTTAGAATACTTTATTTGTACAGGATTTGTCTTTATTATTTATAATTTTTATAAAAAAATCACAAAAGACAGCAAAAATAAATCTAAAATGAATAAATATATTAAAAATGATAATTTATTACAAGCAATTCATTTTTTAAAGCAATTAAAACGTTTTTTATTTCTAACACATGAACATATTCGAGTTTTTATAGAATATGTATGCGAAAGTAAATGATGACATACAATGTTTTCAATTGTGGTTTTTGACTTTTAAGATTAACAATATTCCGCCACATCAAGTATTTTTTTCAATTTACCTTAAATTTAAAAAAATAAAAAAACAGAAAATACATCTTATAAACATTTTTTTTATTAAATTTACTGATTTTACCAGATTTTAAGATATTTTTTATCAATGTGGTTATTTTATGATCACAAATTTCTGAAACTTAATAGATTTATACGCGATATTTTTTATAATTAATGATGGGTAACAAAATATAAAGGGTCAAAAATTAGAATCTGATTTATCCGCAAGGTTAAAAATAGATTAACATTAAATTTTTATAGTAATTCGTTGAATATATGATATATTTTGTTCGTGATTGGAATAAAATAATTAATCATATAAGGAAAAGTTTCTAATAAATTTTACGATGACATAGCGATATAGTAGGTACTTTCACTCAAAACTCTGTGCTCTATTTGAAAAACATAATCACATTTTTCTGTAAAATTGACATGAGTAAAGCCAGAAAAATACGCTTAAAAATACATCTACTATATTAATTTTATATTCGATTAAACGAAAATGACGTAAGTCAACGGGGATTGGTTGACACGACTTGCAAATAACGTATAAAGACAATAAAAATGTGTGTTAGTGGTAGAAAGATATTTATTATTTTTTTAGAAGCTGCCTGAACCAGGGTTACGCCTGCTGGTTGGGTGAAGCTGATCTCTGTTGCCTTTACCTTCATGCCTTGTTGTATCTATTATTGTTTATTGTTTTATTATTTTTGTAGAGGACATAGAGGTAAAGTTTGGAGGTAAATACTATCTAGTAAGGAGGGATTATGTTTTAGAACACTACGATAGGTGTCGTTTGTGTATGTGGTACTGTTATTTACCCAGAAACCATTATAAAATTTCAAATGCAAAATTATTTTTGCTTGTCTCTAGTGACAAACGAATAACCATTTGCATTGTATTGTATATTTCCTTACTCTCATAGTTTTCTAAGATTTCTTTTAAAATATTATTTATTGCTGTAATACACCGGTGGTTTGGTGTGGTTACGTAAGAAAATGAAGTAAAAGAATAAATAACAAGATGACTGAAAAGATTACAGGCATTTATTTAAGAAATACTTGTGGTTCGAACGTGTACTGTTAACCTTCCGGTCATCTCTCCTTCCTTTCTTGTAGTCGATGGCCTATTATATGGGGCAGAACATTTCCGCTTAAATAGTTTACTGATATGTAAGAAAAGAAAGAAACTAAAATATTTATGGTAGTATAACATTTTTGTAGTTTACTACATTTACTTTTTATATCAATATGCTAGACTAATACTTTTTATTTATTGAAAATATTGTAATTTAAGCAAGACAAATTAAATATTTAGCAAAAAAAATAAAAAAAACTAAAGAGAACCATATGATCTTCCTGATACATGGATACATACAAACTACAATAAAATAAGTTTTTTTAAAGATTCACAGATTTTATTCGGTTTTTATGTGCTTTAAATCGTGGAAAGAGCATTTCTACATATAATATTCTTAATATTTCATTATCGTCGTAAAAATTTTTCCGTATTTAATTTTAGTATTTATTAGCGACTTATAACGTCGACATTATCTGACTTCGCAAAATTTGCCAAAAACACACTAAAAAGAATAAATCTTAGATCTTTCATAAAAAAATACAAACCAAATGTTATATTTTTGATAAAATTTTTAAAATTCTCAAAAGGAATTATTTTTTAACACATTAGAATTATTTACATATGAATATAAAAAGAAATAAGGGTTGAAATATAAAAAAAAATATTTAATTTTTTCTATAGATAATAGATGAAAATTCTGTTATTAGATAAAAAAATACAATATATACAGGAATCTGTGGATGTATTCAACATTTTTTTCGTAAAAATGAGTATCAAGATGAATCAGTATAGAGAAGAAATAAGATCTGATAGAGGGTATGAAAATTGTAGTGCGTTCAAAAAATAATAGAACAAAATTTTTATATATAAATATAAAAATAGTATTTATTTTTATCACCATCAATATAAATTTTCATATTTTCATAGTTTTCATAATTTCCGAATTTTGTTTCATTTCCTAAAATGTGTGAAGAGCCATGAAGCTAGCAGCAAAAAAAAATTCTTCACAGATACTAAAAGATTGGCTAGTAAATGTTTCAAAATTTAAAATAAAAAGTGGGTTAGGCAAAAAGTATTGGAATGAAATATATATTCGAAAAATAGAAATTTTTGAGTTTCCCTGTTTTGGAAAATTCACAAAAAACCCCAATAAAAAAGATGAAAAGGTTTCGCATCGCATACTAAATGTATTTGGATGTTTTAGATTTTTTTATAAGTCCCATACTTTGTGTTACGGCAATTTCGGTTAGGTATGACCTTCCAATAAAGAGTACACAAAAAATTATCGCAATTCTAAAAATCGATTTAAAAATTCAATTGTTTTTTTGATCTAATGCAAAAAGATATAAATAAAATTAGAATGTAAGAAAATAGCATTTTCTTATATACAAAAGATTTTTTTTAAAAAAAATTAGTATAAAATTTAGCTCGAGCAGTAGCAAGATTCGGTTATATTTTAGGAAATACATAACAATTTCTAAAACATTTTTCGAATTAACTAAGACGACTTGTTCTGTTTTATAACCCGTCCCTTTCCATGACACTATATTAAAGGTATGAATAAAAATAATAAATATGTTTTTTGTCGCCATAGTTTATTCAAATTATTCTTTATATGCTTGTTTTGTTTCTGGATTTTTCTTAACAATATAAAAGTGATTTAAGATGAATTAAGAAAAAAAATTTAACAAAGTATAGACTATAATTTAAAACTGAATTATATCATCATTTTGATTTTTTCGCTCATTGAATCTACCACACATATCTGTTTTCGATTTGTCAAATTTTCAAAACACCTACATATGTGTATTATTAAGATGCTGAATTGTAAATTTCAGAGATGGATATTTGAATTTCCTTTTAGATTTAGGTTATACAATTTTATAAAATTTTATTGAATTTATTTTTGTTCAAAGCTGTAATAGCATAAAGCAAAAGACTAAATCAATAAAAAAAAATGTGTAACAAAATCAATACAATATAAAGCGGCTTTTATAAAGAAACTATAATTAAATACAAGATTAGGAAGTATTCGAAATAAAGATAGTGATAAAATATTCATTTTTAACTCAAATTATTAACTTACACGTTGTACAAAAAATAGCTTGTGTGCTTAGATTATATTTATGCTAATGTTACAATGTTCAATGTTGTTTTTTAAACGTAAATACACACATATTATATTCAATAAACAAAAAAAATTAAACCTTTTTTTCATAGAATTATATGAATTTTTAATGATTATACGCCACAAATCTACGCTTGAGTTTCTCTTTTGCATATATTATTTCAACAATTAAGCGACCATATACAATACAAATAAATATTTCTTATTTGAATGAACGATTAAAAAAATCAAGAAAAAAAAACAAATTAGAACTTATGTATCTGTTTATTTTATATATGTAATATAATGTGCATTTTTAGCCAAATAAAAAAAAAGATTTTTAAGTATGGCATATTTTACTATTTTTAAAAACACTTAGCATTTAAAAATTCTAAATATTTGTTTGTCGCGAGTATTTGCATATTTGCGAGCGACACCGCTCTATATTTTGAACCTAGCATTAGTAATAAATAGTATACTTTTTGTTGTAAAATGATAAAAATAATAATATTGAAAATTGTTAAAAAAACATTATCAAATCAAATAGAAAAAACATGTTTATCAAGACGTTTTTATTCCAAAAAAATTAATTTACATATTTTATTTCATTTTCAATATTAAAATATGGAGAAATATTTAAATTTCTAATAATATTTGCTAATCGTATGTTAAGATTAAAACCATAATTATAAACAAAAAAAATCTTAATTTACAGAAAAATATTATCCAATTGTTTTTTAACCTAATTGCGTCCTTAATCACTTTTTTTACTGGAACCCTTTTTTAAAAAAAATAATATTTAAAATAAGACACGAGGTAGTTAAAGTTGTATCGATGCAACAAAATTATAGAAGTAAAAACTATAATATCTATAAATCAAAAAAATGGTTTTCATAAAAAAACTTAATTATTAATTGCCATATTCTTTGTCATCTTTGTATACGGTGCCAATGATAAACTATTTTTTTACGCCAATTAAATTCGCATTTTAAATATAATTTTAATATATATACGAGCTACAAACCTTTTGCAAGAAATCAAATTTGTTAATTGTTCATTTATATATGATTAAAAATTTTTGTAATTTTCTTTTTCGAACTGTGATGTAAATAATGACACAATCATTTATAATATACAATATTTTTAAGCATGTAGTAATATAAAAGAAAAATGATGATAAATATTAAGCGCATTTATATATACTATACAGCAACTTTTGCTTTATACAATCAATTTTTCCTTCTAAACGTTCATGTTATTCATAAAATTTGTTTTTTTATGTCGAATATTTTTTTGTAATAAACTGAGAAGCTTAAAATAATAATATAAATTATAAAATTTATGTTCTAAATTTATATTGTATTTACTTTTTAGAGATTTTACATTTTAAATGTTTTTTTCAAATATGCCTTGCCCTGCTAAATGTATCATTAGAAAGGAAAAAACTTAAAGAGAAATCCCTAATAATATAAAAGAAAATATACAAAAAATTTTGCGGTATAACACAGGAATTACTTATAATGTTAGGTATTTTAATTTAAAGGCGATTTACATGTCAAAATATTATTTTTAGTGTTTCTTAATATTTTGCTGTGATTTAACTATCTCCAATTGTCGCATCGCCTTTTTCAGTCTTGTCCTGACAAATGCATTTGAAGTTTTTTATACCTTTTATATAGTTGTAAGATTATGGTACACATATATTGTTCTTTTATTTTCGCAATCATAATATGCATTTTTTCATATTTAAGAGATCCAAGGTGATTTATGCTGATAGTAAGATAGAGCAACATCAATTTTTTTTACATAATTAACAATATCAAAAAGATATCAATCAAAAAAATTATATAAAAATAAATCTTCGTTAACACATCAAGCAATTTAACGTTTGTGTTTTATACCATTTGAATTGTTAAGATGGTTTAAAGAGTGTATGAAGTATAAGTAAATTTTTACTAGTTCGCTTTAACAAAAAATTTTTTATAAATTTAAAGTGTCAAATATGTTCTGAATAAATATTTCGTTTTATTGAAAACGGACAAAAAATATAAAAAAATGTATGAATAAAATTTTATCGTTTTTTAGAACCATTAAATGTCAACATATTTTTTACATCCAATCTTTTTTTATAAGTAATTTAGCCCAAGTATCTCTAATCGAATTTTCTACATTTGTTTTCATACGTTTTTTAATAAAATATAAATTATAGAGTAATACACTTTAAAAATAATATACATGATGATTATTTGTTTTTGTGTTTTTTTCAAAAAAATTATCAATATTATACTTACTTCGCAAACAAAGATTTTTTTGTCTTTTAGTTGTTCTATAAATAGTTATTTTATTCACAACCGCATTCAAACATTGTGCAAGATTTTGTTAGCCGAAATATAATTACTACAAATTTTCAGTTATTATATTACATAAGCAAAATGACATATATGTGTTTTTTATTTTTTTAGTTAGGAAATAGCGCTTATAATATAAGTTATAATTAATCCGGTCATAATTCTTCTTATAAGAAGATACAATTGAAAGACTCGATTCAATGTTTTTATATAAAATTTGATATTAATAAAACTTATAGATGCATAATGTATAATCAAGATTATCAAAGTTTTAATCTTTTTTTAAAAAAAATCTTTAATTGGGATAAATATTATCCTAATAAGACTGTTTTATGATAGTTGTAACATAATAAGTAAACTAGTTTTGAATTTTTACAATAGTAGCTTAACAATTTATTCATTAAAATTAATTATAAACAAGTATATCTTAAAATAACAGTTTATTAAAAAGTAATTGATAAATGATAAAAAAAATAATACAATTACGTTATTCTTTTATTCGGTATATATATGAATCAAGGCTTATTAAAATATCATCATTATACAAAAGAAACATTTGATACAAATGCAATCTAAAGTGTTAATATAAAATAGCAATATTTATTCTGTTAATATATTATAATATTTACAAATTAAATTTTTAAATATCAAATATCTTTGTTTCTTATATCGTTCTATCAATAAAATTAAAAGAAAAGTGTGAAAAATTTGTTAAAAAAAATAAAAAAATACGCAGAAATTTTATTCATTTAATGCAAAAATTTTAGATACTGTATCGATTCAAGCTTATCTTATTGTTGTAGTTATTTATTTTATCAATTTATTGAAGAGTTATTATACTACATCTCAGTCTTTTTATTTGAAAATGTGCTTGATAAAGATAAAACATATATACTTGTTGGATGGAAAGCGATTAGAATCTTGAAAAAACGAAGATATAATAAAAGATTGTTTTTTATGCATATTTATTTAAAGAGAATTTCCTTTTATAATTTTTTTTGGTTTTTTAAACCAATCATCAGCTATCAGTTAACAGTTATCAAAATCAATATTTAAAAACCACTTAATTTCCAGTAAACCCTTCTCTATCATTTTATGTCAATCTTCGTAAAAATAAATAATTTACATTGGTAATGATTCCTTAACCATTGACAATTTTTTAGTTCAAATTATTAATAATTTTTGACAAGATTAATTTGTCGAATATAATTTTGCTATTTTCACATGTTAATGACGTAATTTCTATAAATAAAGATTAAAATTTCCCTAAATATATGGAATTTTAATATATGAATATTCACTAAACTCTTAATGTTCTTAATATTCAACAATACTGTTAATGTAAATTGAATAGAATTAGAGATAATTATTCCCGTTGTAATAAAACTGATGCACTTAGCATTAAGTACAAAGTTTTTACTTTTTTTTAGTTTTATTCAAACCTTTTTTAGAAGAATTTACAATTTAAGGTTTAAATAATAGATTTTTAATATTTACATTGTTATTGTAATCATAGTCACATATCATTCGATTAATAAATGATATAAAAAAATTCTTTGATAGCGGGGAAATTTCAAAAAGTCTATCATAATTGTGTGGGTAAACTTATCAGTATTCTTTAATTTATATAATTTTTTTTTGTTGATTCAACAAGGTTTAGATTAAAGTACTAGATGGCTTTTATAATATCAATATTTACTTAGAAATATGTTTTATAAGTTCCAAAATTAATAAAAACCATAGATAAATATAACTGTTGTTGATTTAAAGGATTAAGAAAGGTAATATTTTTAGCAATATCATGCTTTGTAATACCAATTATGCTAACGACAGTAAAAACAAAAGAAAATTTATATCAAGTATGCACAGCATCGTTTTTTTTTCTTATTTTAGTATTTTCTGCCAATAAAAACGTGTATCTATTTTACAAGAAAATCATTAAATCAAAAAATTTTACATTGAGGTTATAGATTTTGGTTTTAAAGCAATGGTTATTATTATGATTTGCTCTTGAAAATTATAAACCACTGTATAAGATATGATGAAAACCCTATTAAATATTTTTTTAAAAAATATCCATTATGATTGTTTTTTCATTTACAAAACCTTTTTTTAGCTATATTTTTACATGATTTTTATTTTAATTGATTGTAAAGTACAGCGATAGCGTTGTTATGTCCATTTTAATAAAATTGAATATTGATTAAAACAAGTTTTTTATGAAAAAAATAAAAACAAAATAAAACCTCACTATCATAATATTTCACCCACAAATTTATACAAATGTTAAATCAAAAATAATAAGAGTGTTTAGTTAAATAAGGTTGCATAATGAGTAGTTTACCAACCAAAATCATTTCTCCAACATCTTAATGTGCTCATTTTCATGTCATCTGAACAATCCAAATTAACTTTTTTTAAATTAAAAAACGGGTTATATTTTTTTTCTTCAATAAGTTTCAAAAATGTTTTACTTCTGATTTCTGAAGGAATTTTGTCAGCTATTGACTCGACAAACGCTATATTAGAATATTTATAATCGTGTCCATATAAAAGGGTTGCGTAGTCATTAACGTTTTCACATATCTTATGTATATTGTCAACCATTGCTTGTGAATTTGTATTGAAAAATCTGCTAATGCCTAAAAAAGAAAAGGTATCACCAGTAACTAAATACCTTTTTATATCTGTCGATACAAAAAAACAATAGCTATCGAGTGTATGACACGGTGTGTATAAAATTTTGATTTGTATACTTATTTTTTTCAAATCATTGTGGGTAAATAATCCTTCGGTAAATTTTCCCGTATGAAATGGTTTTTCGACAATCTCATTGTTATATTTACTTTCCCCTATCAGTACATTTTCACAAATATTTTTCATCCATTCATTTCCAGATGAGTGGCCATGATGTCCATGTGTTGTAAAACTAAAGAGTATTTGACGTGGTTTAGAAATATATGATAAGTTATCTATTTCGCTTTGATCATATAATTCTTTATCAAGCCTTCTATCCATTGCGTTTTTAACAATATGTGGTTCAAATGGATCGAATACTATTGCATACTTTAAATTATGAAATATGTGTATAAATGAAACTATTTCTGAACAATGTTGATTTTCTCCCATTCTAGTTAAATAATTTTTTGATCGATCTTTTGAATGAATCTTTATACTGGTTATTCTCATTAATTTCCTTTGTGATCCCAAATATGAGTCCATTAAAATGGGTATGATAAGATTTCTTAAAAATTTTGAGATTTTCTGATTGGTTTTTTTTGATTTGAAATAAGAACTTTTTAATAATTAAGTTTTGTATTTGCTGATTAATTTTTTTTCAACTAAAAATTCTACTATATATCAAACTTTGTGAAAAGACCTCGATAAAATTATGATACAATCATACAACAATAAGATTTTTTTGAAGATTTTTTATTTAAAAGTTCAATTAAACGTAAATCATGTTTTTCACCTCTAATAAAATATCTAAAATGTAAATTATTGATTGTATAGATAAATTTAATCAATAAAAATCAAATTTATACATAAAAAATTTTAATTACAGTTGTATAAAAAAATTTGTTATAAAATTTAACTACATAAGAAGAATATTTTAACGAGCAAAATTTACATTTTCCTATATTTTTCAAGATTTTAATCATTTATACAATTTAAAGGTTATATTTCAGCATATTTTTATTTTTTTCTATTATTTCCTTTAATAATAAAAACGATTCAAAGAAATTGTTAGAAAACAATAATATTGCATGTATTTCTGAAATAGTATAAAAAAAACACATAAAATCTAAAACATTTAAACTGGTTCTAATCCATAGCTGTAAAATGATTGTTTATTAGTACAAGTTTAATATATATACTAATCAATATCTATTATTATAGAAAAAAAGAATTTTTTTTCTTGTTTCTTGTTCTTAATGAATAGAACATTTTTTTTGTTGAATGTGCCACTCTGTCGTATGAAAAAAATAACGAATTATTTTTTGGAATATCACTATTTATAATAAAGCCTATTTATAGGCAAATAATCCCCACAGATCAAAAAATCAAGCCTTTGACAGTACATTAAAATATCAATCATTTTTTTGAAAATAAAAAATAATTAATAAAATAAACATAAAATCTCAATATAATTCACGAAAAATACTTTCCTTTGATATAAAAAATGACTAATTGTAGTTTATTAATGTCAAATTAATTTTATTTTATTAAGAAAATGTTTTAATGACAAATTATTTAATTAGATTAAAAATTGAAGAACGTATACAATTAAGTAATTATTTTTTTTTATGTCGAAAAAATATTTGGTTTTTTTTGATAATGTTGTTTTCAATCAATCAATTAGTTTTTAAAGATAATATTCTCATTAAATTTAAAAATTATATTGTAAGGGAATTTGATATTTTTATTGATCAAAAAATTATTATTTCCATAAATAGATAGAAAATAACGCAAGTATGATTTCTAAGAATTTAAATAAAAATATATTTAAATCATCTTCATTCTTTTTATCAAATACCAATAAAATTATACATTTTCAACAAGTAAATACTAAACTTGACAATATGATACTTTTTAAAATTCAATGTCGATGATGTTCAAAAAAATCCAACTTGGATAAGCTCATGTTTATTTATATAGTATTAAATCAAATGTTTTGAATAAAATATTGATTATTAAACATGATTATTATTTCTTATTGAATGCGAATTTATAAAAGATTAATAGATTCAAATACTATGGCATAAAATTGAAATAAAAATTAAAACAAATAAATTTAAAGAAAAAAGCATTTTTTCAATTTGCAAACATTTTTTTCCGAAATCTTCATTTAATATTTTTGATAATATAGTAATATACGTAATTGTTTCACATTAAACCGACGCGGTTCACCACATAAAAATATATCTATAAAATGAGATTTTAAAATATGTTATGTGCATCAAGTTATTTCTAGAGTTACTTAGATTCTAATATCTTTTGTTTGCCATGATAATTTGCAGTATTTTGAGGTTTTAAATATTCAGTTTAGTGCCTAATAATAAATCCTAGTTATAAAGGTGTGTAAATATAAAAAACAACAATTTTAAAATCGTAGACGTTCCTGTTAAAACTTGAGATTTTTCTTTTTTAGCTAACTGATAATTTTTGCGAAATGATTTATTTTTTTGATCCAGAAAACCGAAAATTTTTTAATAACGCAAACAAAAAACTTCTAATAGCAATTTATTAAAAGAATGCAACAAAAACGCTTATATATAGTTTTTACAAAATAACTTTTACAATTTATTTAAATTTCATGTTAAAAAAGAGTTTTAAATACAAAATAAAAATCCCTATAACTTTTATTCAAAGTCATAAATTTTTAGTTCTCTCAAGTCGTTGCGGATAAAGTTGTAAAAATACGTCTAAAAAAACAATTATTAAGTAAATTTTAAAATTAGTTTTATATTTGTCGAGATATCAATGTGGGAGGATACCGTTTTATATAATAACACAAGTAAATAAAACACTTAATATTTGTGTCTATTAGTTTAGTCCAACTTGTGGTTTTTGAATTTTTTCTTTGTGTGCTCCTAACATTTGAGTCTTGCATCTCTTCTTCTTGTAATTCTTTTGCCATCTTTCTTCCTATATCCTAGGAGCCACTACGCATATCAAAAAATTGTTATTGGTTTTCGATCAATGCGCATACAAGAATGAATAAAAAAATGCTGAACATATTCAAAAATGATATTTTAAAAAACTAATTTCTAAGAAAATTCAAAATGTTTATCGAAAAAAATTTTCCTATTTTTTTTAAAAAATTAAAATGATGTGTTTATATAATAAAATAAGAAATCGTTAAATAGTGAAAAATTTTGTATTTTTTTACTATATAGATAGTTTTGAAAAAAAAATGCTCAAATTTTCAAATTATAATAGACTACTTTTCACAATAACTTATTCAAAAAACTAAGAAACTTTTATATATGAAATTACGTATTGGTATATATGAAAATAAATTGAATTTTAAATTTTAAAAAACCAATTTTATTTATTAAAACTTGATTTGCAAATTACTTTTTCAATTTGAGATTTTTTTAAATATTTTTAGTATAAAGCTACTTAAAAATGTAAAATAAAATAATATAAGATAAAGAAGTGAATTTTAAGAAATTATTTGAACATTTATAGAAAAAAAAATCGATTATTGATTTAAAGAAAAAGCAAATGACATAAAATATTCTAAAAGTATATATTGATTGAGTTTTAATCAACTTTAAATCATAAATTTACATATATCTTACTGTTTAAAAAATTGTGTTTTACCAAAATAGCTTTAGTTTGTACTTTAAATTAGAATATTTAGAAGTTATTAACAAATTTGAATGAATTTCACCATCTAAAATTATTTGGATTTTTAGTTATTTTTTTGAAATAATTCTAACAATTATCATAACTTTACGGCTTAAAACTAATAAAAAATTTTTACGTATAACTGTATGAAATTGAGCCTAATATTTGAATAAAAAAATTAAAAATGAAATTAACAAATTAATGATCTATTCTTATAGTGAAATTTAACTTTTTAGGCTATAAAATATAGAAAATGTTTTTACTGATCAGAACACTATATTAAATAAAAATCTACTAAAAACTCTAATTTAATTATTTAAAATCATTTTTTTATAATATATGTTATATTGAATCCTTAAATATTTATAAATTGGCAATCTTTTCTGTGTTTTGAATTAATTTTTTTCACAAAAAGTTATTAATAATTCAATTTTAGTGAATTTTTTAACTATAAAAATTTTGGTAATTTGTTTTTTTATTAAATTTTTTGTTTTGCTATAATTAATGCCTCTAAAAGCAAATATAATAGATAAACTTTATTTTCTAAATTAGCAACCGAATTAAATGGCAATATTTCTATAAAATATTTATAATATCATATAATTGATAGTGATAGCTGAAAGTAATTGCGTTCTGTAAACCGAATGGAAAATTTGAATAATTACATATGAAAAAACAGTTTAAATAAATGTAAATATTCCATATCTTAAATAATAAATTATATTCAATAATGCCTCAATATAAATCAATTATAATCATTAAAATATGACAATCAAGATTATACAAAAATCCACGAAAATCTTTCAAAACATTTTAATATTAGATTTTAAAAACATTTTTAGATATTTAAAGAAAAAAGGCAATCTAGCACCTAAATTGATCTTTAAAGTGCCTAAGGGCTCCCATTTTTACTTCGTCATCACCATCAACGTCTACCTTGCATAAATTAAAAAACGGGTTGTACATTTTCTCTTCGCTAAGTGTTAAGAACATTTTATTTTTAAGTTTTTCAGGGATTTTCTCGAATTTCGACTCAACAAACGCAATATTAGTTTTTCTATAATCATGTCCATATAAAAAGATCGTATCATCATCGATATTATCACATATTTTAGATACATTATCAACCATCATCTTTGGTGTTCCATTAAAAAATTTACCAACGCCCAAATAAAAAAAAGTATCACCTGTTACTAAATATTTTTTTCCACCTGTTAATACTAAAAAACAGTAGCTGTCAAGTGTATGACATGGCGTGTAGAAAATTTCAATATTAATTTTTATATTTTTTAATAAATCGTGTGTGAAAACACCTTCCTTGAAAGTTTCTGTATGAAACGGTTTTTCCAAAATCTTTTTGTTATATGCATTTTCGCCTATTAATACATTCTCAGCAACACTTTTTATTTGAAAGTTACCAGCAGAATGATCGTAATGTCCATGTGTTGTGAAACTAATAAGCAGTTTTCTTGGCTTTTCAATATTTGGAAGTGCGTCTATTTCACTTTTATGGTACACTTCTTTGGTAAGACATTTTTTTAGTGCTGTTATCATATATGATGGTTCAGCTGGATCAAACACTATTGCATTTTCGTCGTCATAAAATATGTGCGATAAGTTGTCTTCAAAGATTATTACTGTTGTTAATCGCATTTTATATTCTAAAAAGATTACGGGGTAATTAAATTTTAGAATAAAAATTGGCTTGGCTTAAGGAAATCTTAAATCACTTTTTTTAAAGCAAATTTTATTAGTATAAAATTAAAATCATATAAAGTATTGCGAATCATAAAAAAACCATGGTTCCCTTATTGATGTTTTTCGATTATTCACAGAGGAGTAAATAATATGGTGTTTCTAAAATTTATCAAGTAGTTCTAAGCCTATAAAAGTATTTAAAAAATATAAAATAAATTTTTGATTATTATTTTATCTTAACGAATTTTATCTTGCAGATGTGATTAATTACTAAATTTTTTTGGTGCATATTGATTTTGATTCTCTTCTATATCCTCCACAAAAATATCTTTAATTAATGACAAAAAAAACAAATCGACTATTATTTTGTAGTAACCTTGTAGCCAGTACACTTGATGTCTCGTTTCATTCCAAAGTTTATATATGCTTAAAGAGAAAGGGGTGTCCAATCAAATGATAAAATAATCAGCAATACATATGTTCTAAAAAAAACAGTAACAGAAAAAACTATGTTTTTAGTTGTGACTATGACCCCATGCATTCAAACTATCATCAAAATAACCGCAAAACATACGATGAAAATTACCAATGCGACAAAAGTGTAAAAGAACAAACAGAAAAAATAGCAGAAGATTTTTTTCCATATATATTAATTTATATTCTTAATAATAAACATTATAAATTATTCACATTATCGCCAGATACGATAATATATAATCAATATTTTTGAAGTTAGATATTTCTAAATAAAATTGGTATAATATTAATAAAGCAACCAAACTGTTAATTTTCTCTCCTTTTTTTCTTTTTTTTATTACTGTATAAATTTAAAAAATTTGTATAACCATGACAAGGAAAAGGAACTGCTTGAATTAAAGTTAAATATACATATAAGAAATTTATATAAATTTTTATTTTTCCCTAATTCAAAAAAATAAAAAAATTCAATTACTTTGGATATAATAGAGTTAAAGTTTAATATAACATTAATTTAAAGGTAATAATTAATTTTGTAAAAACACATTGTATAAAGATGCATTCTAAGTGAATTTTTTTACAAGCTAAGTGTTTTTTGTACAAAATATTCGAAAAAGAATTATAAATAATAGATTATCATTTAATTTAAATAAAAATCAAACATAAATATCTTTAGGGCCATTTAAATAGTTTTCAAAATATTATATTTAAAAAAAATTGTGAAAAAAAATTATATACAATTGAAATATAAAAGTAAAACCTATTCAATAAATTAAACATATGAAATTATGTTTACAATATAATTTATTCGAAAAAGACATAAACGGAAAGAAATGGTGATACAGAAAAATATACGTAAAAAAAGAAAAATATTCAAAAAAGTGTAAGTCCGAATCATATTCATCTTGATAGAAATTTATCCTTATATTAATGGTGGTCAAAATTTAAAAGATCAAATCTATACTGTGATGATATTCCTCAGACGGCGAGTCTTTACGAATATCTTGGTTGTTCGAAATTTAGGATGTTTGTTTATACATATAAAATAAAATAATAGTAACAAATATGTTCAAATATGTTTCAAAGGGATGATAATTTGTAATTATTGGTTTATATATTTATTAATAATATTATTAACACCTCCTTTTATTATTTATTATTATTTGCTACTTTACTGCTTCTTTGTTTTAAAATGTTTATAAAAAGTATGGGTTATTCCAAATATTCTTCTGAATAACCTATCAAACATTCCCTGTTTTCATAATAAAAGATCTTAGCCTCATAAACGTTGCACTTAAAACGTTTAGGCTGATGATCCGTGTTTTCTCTCACATATATAATTGTGATACTAATTGTCTCGACTTATAAATCAAAAATTGATTAAATTTCAATTTTCAAAAAATACACTAATAAATTAGATTATTTGCTCTTAATATACACTTGATAGTATATTTACTAAAAAATACTATACATACCATGAATAAAGTTTTTTTGTACTACAAACTACTCTGAAAAACATTTTTTTGTTATTAAAAACATCACATAAAAAATTTATCTGTACCACTGTTATGATAAATTATATCTTATGAAATTTAATAATGTGTTGAAACAATATATTTAGAAGATATGATAAATTATACATTTAAGATTAGCTAAAATATTGCTAATGTAATAAAAAGTTGAATTTTTTATATCGAAATTCTAACTGTTTCGAATTTCTAATGAAATGCAAAAAGAGCCAAAATAAATAAACTATATAATCCAATATAATGTTAAAAAGTTTTTTATATGCAAGTCTGTCAGTTTTTCACTAAATATCTTAACTAAAATGTTGCCTTTTCAAAGGTCAATTGCGATTTTTTAATTAATCAATAAATGTAAATTAAATTCAAACATAAAAAATCTATAATGTGGAATTTTTTTAGACAAAATTTAACAAAAAAAGCTTTTTATAAAAAAATATTTTATTCAATTTCTTGAAACGTAAAAAAAATAAAAATTATACATTGAATTTTTTTAAATTCGTGTCCCTTATCATTCAGTTATCTATAAACAATGTTAAGTTGAGCCAGAATAGATAAAAAAATAAAACATAGAAATCTTTTGAGAAAAAGAAAGTGTTTTGCAATTTATATCGTATGAAAACTAAGAAAAGAATTTTTGAAAATAGAACTAGAAAAAGATATAGATGCATGTTAAATTATCAGATTATAGTATAGCCATTTTAATTTTATATTCTTGTCTCATTTGATTTTCAAATTTGTTTATATTGTTTTGTGGTCGGTTTGGTTGAGCTCTTCGATCTGTTAACTCGTTTTTTTTTTGCCGTGTGGTATTAAACAGAAATTCTTCTTGATTTAAAATTATTCTAAAAAAACTCTTGAAAAGTAAACTATTTATAGTACTGAAAGTTTATAATATATATTACAATATTGTTCCAATAAATTTACAATATTGAAAATTCTTCACATCTTATCTATGTGTTCAAACACAATGTATTGAGTACAAAAAAAATTGCTGCATGAATTCGGTATAAAAAATATTATTTTAAATATTTTCTTATTATATTACAAGATGATAGGCAAATATTTGTATTTAGAATTTAGAATTACACGATACACAATGAAAATAATCTAATATTTCTTCTGAACGAAATATAAAATTTATTACTGATAATAGGCAGACAAGTTTAGTTTTTTAAATGTACTATCAATATCTAGTATAAATATAGAACTTAAAAAGATTTATATTTATGCTTTCTGTGTATAATTTACTAATATAATTGGCAAAAAAAGGATGTTTTATTTTATTTTGAAAATCTAATTCACATTTTTTATTTTAAAAAACCAATTTTTTATAAAACTAAACGAAAAAATTTAGTAAATATTTATGGTATTTATCTTGACCAAAATAGTAATAAACTAGTTAAAATTTTAAAAAAAAAAGTTATGTAGATTTTTTTTGTCAGTATACAAAATAATTTTTTCGATAATTTATTATTTGTTATATATATCATTTTTTTATATTTAAAAATATATTATATGTACTTATTTTAGGAATGGTTTAAAAATCATTTTTTTCATTATCAATATATTTATATTATCACAATTAAGTGGTATAGACTTTTCTTGTATCAATTTATCTTTATGTATTAATTTCGTGACTTTTTCTTTTTACCAATAGTAGTTAATTCGTTACATTTAATGTTTTAAAAGATGTTATGATCATAAACCAATACAATTTTGTTTCGTTGGTAGATTTATTAATGATTTAATGTTTTATCTTTGAATTGGCCTTAATGATAGATTTTGTTGCATTAAATAAACAAAAGACTCAAAAGCTTATCAAATAATTATATATCAAAATTAGTCCTATATTTAATTTTAGTTTTATCATAAGAGAGATGTTGATCGGGTTATTTTAAATCATAATGAAAACTTTTTTTCTGTAACAAAGACTTTTTTACATAAATTTTTATAGATTTTTTTATGTTTCTGAGTTTTGTACATAACGGTCAAAATTTTTGTCTTGAATTGTGTAATTTTGAAGTAAAAAACTTTTTTACGTGTTTTTTCGTTTAAGTATATACAATTCTATATCAAGTCTGTGCCAATTTAAAGAAAAATTTTTGAGAATAGGACTTCAAAAGATAAAACTAAAATAATGCCTTTTGTGTATCGGATTTTTCAAATTATGCGAGATGAAGTATTATTTGTGGTTTAATATTCATTATCATTGGTAAAATTTTTTTTAAAATAAATGTTTGTTATTGCAGTTAAAATTAATTAATGGTTCAATTGAAACTGAAACAGGCAACAAATGAAGCCCTTGACATTTGTAATTAAAATATATTCCAAAATTAAATTTATATTTTTGAATAGTAGATTTTAAGATTAATAATTAAAACAAATTAAATCATTTAATCTTAAATGAAAATAAACATTAAAGAATTAATAAGAATTTATTTTAATTGAAACATTTGATCTAGATGAAATATTTTTATTTGTGATAGATTATTCACTCTATCAAAATAAAATATATAAAGGATGTGACTTCAATAATTATGAAGAGTTTTAAAAACACTTTTTATAATTCTCTAAATAAATATGAATATTGTGAAAATTCCAAGTCTATTTATATTCAGAGTATTTATAGAAACATTTAAATATTGAAATAACAGATTCTTATTATTAATTTTGTAATAGTCGGCTCTTTTCTTTATTATATTGGAGAAATATTCCGGTGAAATGTTAGGTCAAGATATTTGATAAAGAATAAGTCAATTAAAAATGCTTTATGGTTTTAAAAAGAAGACTAATTGAAAAGGTTCACAACCAAACCCGCATTAGTCCGCCGGTTATCATAATATCCATATCTTTTGCCGATTCAAATCAAAGATTGTCTGTAGGTCGATTCTGAGACCTTTATTAGTTTTGCTAGAAAAAATTAAAACTATCCTCATCGGACTGGTACTGCTTTCATCAAATAAAATAGAGAAAGTTTTTTTATTACTAAATAAAAGTTGATTTCTCTTTAAACTGTCTCTTACAGAATAATATAATCTTCTTGTTACATATAGTTGACAATTAAAACACATTATGATTTAAGAGCATTATTCATTGCGTGTTCGAAAAAATGAACACTTAAAAACATTTCTAGCGAGCATAAAGTACTTTGATGTGCATCTTTCTAATATTGTGAATGTGCGGAACAGTCAGAACATGTTATTAAAAAAATAAAGAATATTTACTGTTGTACAGATTTCTGTTTTATATTCATAAAATTATTGAAAGTTTGTGTTTATTTGTTTTCGATATTTTTGTGAATTTAAGAGCTTTTTTATGGCTTATCATCAATATAACGAACAGATAAAAATTTTCTAATTGTGCCTATAGAAACATTGATTCTAAAAACAAATTTTAAAAAAATTTAGAGTTTACTTATAATTTAGATAAATTTGTGTTTTAAAAATATATACATTGCATTTTAAATAAATAGATGGCTTCGAGTCTGATTATTATTTGTGTATTTGCACTTGAAATGAATTTTAAGTCTTTATAATTGAATAAAATAAATTTTTATCATACACTACAAAATAAATTTATAATAATTAGAAAGAAAACATTTTAAAACGTTTTTATTTTTTTTGAATATGATTGTAATAAAAACAATATATAATAGATGAATTTTCATAATGAAAATTTTATAACATCATTAAGGAATAACAAATAGCAAATTATAAACAAAATTACATACCAAGCTTCGTTATATTAACCAAAATTATCATCTACAAAATTAAAATTTTAAAAACATAGTTTAATCTTATTCACACATGCTTCTAGTCTCTTTAACATTTCATTCAACTTCATCAGAAGCTTTTATAAAATATCTGCTTTATTCCCTCTAAATCTCCAATAATTTCATTTTTCGCGAGCCCTTACAAGAAAAAATGCCAATTCCAAAAAGCACTCAAACAGATTCCACAGTCAACCGATTTATCAAAAACGGGCTTATCTATGCAGAACTCAACGAATATTTCACTAAAGAATTCTACGCCGACGGGTACGCTGGCTGTGAAATTTTCCACAACAGCATTCCAATGCGAATTTATTTGAAAGTAAGCAAGCCCACTGCCGAAGTGATTGGAACTAACAAATGCAGAATAAAGCAAGTACGAAGCCTCATTGCAAAAAGACTTGGAATGGCCGATAATGACGTCGACATTCTCGTAGAAATGATCAAAAAGAAAGGTTTGTGTCCATTCACACAGGCTGTCAACATCGCCCAAAGATTACTTGTAAATGCAAGTGTCAGGCGTGCTGTCTACAGCTCAATCAGAGCAGCAAAAGAAGAAGGCGCCCAAGGAATCGAAGTAATCGTCAGCGGAAAAACTAAGGGCCAAAGAGCACGCAGTACAAAGTTTATTGATGGTTTGATGATTCACTCTGGTCAGCCAGCAAAAGATTACGTAAAAACTGGGTTTACAGCAGTCGAAATGCGTCAGGGTGTTATTGGAATCAAAGTCAAGATTATGTTGCCGTACGATCCTGAAGGCATTATCGGTCCAAACAAGGTTATGGCCGATAAAGTTATTGTTTTTGAGCCAAAGGATTCCGAAGTTGCCACTTTCTGATCAAGTAGCTCGAAATTAATATAACGATGGTTAATAAATATTTTAAGAAATTGTTTATGGGGTTATTGTTATAAACAATGAAAGTTTTAATTTATATATGCGTCTTTTTTGGTTTTTAAGAATCATTAGATTTTTGTTTTATTTTATATTATTTTAGTTTACATTACTTTTTAGAATTTGGATTATATATATTATTTTGAATTAAAAGTATTCCAGCAAAAATTATTTACAGAAATTCATAAACCTTTATTTTATAATTTCAGTGATTGATTTGAAAAAGAAACATCAAGAAGAATTCAATGCTTTAATATTTCGTAAAATAAAAAAAACAAATCGATCAGCCATATCAAGTTCTGCATGTTTGCTCTTTTAAAAATACTGTTTTTTTACAATTTCATTTAATTTGATTTTTAAATATATTTGTAATAAACTCCACTCAGTCGTTGACTGACTTGTCACTAACAGTCCCTCTTCAATCATCTGATTCCCATCTGAATCACATTTTTTTATTCTTTAACACCTTCACTGGAATACTGGTGGTACCCCCTCTATACAGATAGACAACATGATGATAGAAGAAACATATAAAGAGAGAACTCTTAATACGACCACCAATGAGCAAATGGTGCGTATAAAAAAAAGAAAACCATATATCCCAGCATTTTACATAACAATTCACTATATTTTTTTCTCCTAACTAATTTCCACCGGCCATCCTTGGCATACGGCAGTTTTTTGTTTTTGATTTGAGATATAAATTTTTGAAGTTCAATCAGCGATTAGGGCTAATATTTTTTAATTGCCAATTATTAAAAAAAGTACCAAAACCTCTTAAATACAATTTAAGATATAACAAAAGCCTTTAATTGGCCAAAATACCGTAGATAAGCAAGGATCATCTGCTCTTTATGATTTTTATATTCTTTTCTAGTTATAACAGAATTCTGGTTTGTTAATACAACCGAACTCAATGATCAAATTCGTTAAAACTGAACATCAAATTGCAAAATTTTGAATTGTAGAATTTTCTAAAAACTGTAAACGAAATGTACATTGAACATTACATTTATATTACTTTGCGATTTCACTGTATAACAATTTTTTATATATTTTTTAAATTCATATCTTCACATTTCAATGTATACAATCATTTGCTTGGCTTGAATATTTTTGCTATAAAATATGGGATAATGTTTTACTATAAAATAGACGTCAAAAAATTAAAAACAAGATGTATCGGGCGTTTTTTCTGAATGTGCATTTTAATTTTGTTCTTTTAAATATTCTAATATATAATTATTATTGTCATATAATAAACCCCTGAATTTATATTTTAAAAACATTTTATGATACATATTTTAGAAAACTAAAAATTTAATATATGAGGTGATTCAGTTTAGAGATATACCGAAACCAAAAAGTGTGTGACGTAAGCGAAGTATCTAAACCTTTCACAGCTTCATCTTATAGCTTATTTCAATATTTTTTACGTTTCTACCAGCCATTAAAGTATTAAAAGTAAAACCACTGTTTTTTTATTGTATGTAGTAGAAAGATATAAATTTTTTAAGATAGAAAAAATGATTTGTTGCATTTGCAATATATGAATTGTTTTTTTTTGTTTAAAAGAATTTGGGGTTATCTCTAGACAACAAAAAAACACGATTTGACGTTTTCATATATTTTTATTTGATTATTGTTTATTTCAAATCTAGAATATTAACCAAAAACATAAATTTGGTATATTAATTATGTTTATCTACAAAAAAGTCTTTGAATACAAAAAATCAATAAAAACGAATAAAATATATTTTTATACAAACAAAAACCCACATGTATTTAGGGAAAAGCAGTAGTTTTCTCTTATTGAGAACTACTTTGCCAACAAAAACATATCTAGCGCTTTCCGCAAACATATACACATTGTAGCTACAATAAAAACTATTCAGACCGAAAAGTGATCATATCAAAACACACCTCTTAATTATTGTTTCATTTCTCGAACGAAAAAAATGTTACAGCCATCAGAATAAAGAAAAAGGTTTTTTTCGAAAACTTTTTGTTGCATACAAAGATTTAATTGTTATTTAAGTAATGCAAACTAATGAACCATCCAGTGGTTAAGCTGTAGCTATTTATACGGCATTTATAGACATTTATATTGTCAATCGTGTGATAATATAAAATGGGTGGTTTTGGAGAGCAAAAACATTCTCATTTGGAATAAAAATCATGCAAGTCAATAATAATTATTCAAATAATGGTTCTAAAGTTATATAATTTACCTATTAGATCATTTTATACCTGTTTCTAAATAGAAAATCGACATACACCCCAAAATAATTAGTTTTACGGAGCTTTTAGTTGTTTATAATTGCAAAAAAAATGTTATTCAACATTTTGATTTATCGTATTCGCATAATTTAAATCATGTTTATGTTTTATTTATGAAAAGAGCTTCTTAAATGATAAAAAAAACAAGGAACAATTTAATGAAATATTACTCGAGTTTCTTTTATAAAAAAAAATTGGTTTTTTAATTTTGACAAAATTATAAACACGTACGTAGCATAATTTTTTACATTTGTGTCGTTTTCATGTGATTTTGGTTATTTCTAAAATATTCCCATTGTAAATAACTGTATTATTATAATGATTTTAATTATTATAAAATAGAAATGAGAAGAAAATGATTGTTTACTATTCTTTATTCATTTCAAATCGTTACATATTTATAGTTTCTCATTTTTTTATTCTCTTTTGTTAATCCTCAAACTTTTGATAAACTAGATTCTATCACCAATTCTGAGACAACTAAAATACATAAAAATTGTAAATTCGCTTTCTTTTTCAGTTCGAAACACAAAATGCCATAACTATATAATTTCTAGTTGGTACCATATTTGGAATTTTTGAGAGTATTTTATTTTAATTTTTTAAACTTTTCATTATTATGAAGTATCACAATTTAAATTGTAAAAAAAAAATCTTAAAAAGGGAAATATTGGTAAGAAAACATAACGTTTTCGCTGGTGAATTAGCCCAGTGTTCCAGTTTGCGCCATTGCTTTCCCTATTGTCTTTTTCTCTAGACGCCCTCCTAATTTTTATACATTTGGTTCCGTTATAAATATACTTTATAGTTATTTATTGTCTAGCATTTTTCTAAAGTCATCTTATTGGCTTTTGAAAACCTTTGGCAATCATTTTTTTTGAGAATCCTATTATATCTTTTTGAAAATTATTAGTATACAGCATCAATATATTATACTGATCTTTGTTGTTAATCCGACCGCAAAAAATATTTCGATTATTTTAAAACTACATTTCGCCCTGTAATATGCATTAAAAAGGTATTATATTGTTGCTTTTGCACGAGATGACTTGATATATTATATTTTTTTGAATTAATGAATTTCTTACTCGAGTGTTGAAAGTAAAAAAACTTTTGTTGCATATACATATATTCTCGTCATCAATAGACAACAAACATATTTTTTACAATCCAAACAATATTTACATCTTAAATGTGTGTTTTCAATTATATATATATATATATATATACAAAATTACATTAAAGATTTTCTTAAAAGCCTGTTTAATCAGATAACCAAAATAAACTTAACTCTCGTACAATATATATCATATCCAATGATTGATTTTTAATATATTTTATAGTTTCTAATATAAAGTTTTATTTAGATCAATAGTAATTATTGTTTAAGTTGGTTTTCTTCATATATCTGCTTATTTTGGCGTATATTATATATATGGTTTCAAATATTATTGTAAGTTGTATTACAAATATTTTTTGTCGAAACTAAAATAAAAAAAATGCAAAAGAAATTTTTAAGTAAAAATTTATCTAAAAAAAATTTGACTAAAGGAAAAAAAGGCAATAATTCAACGCTCAAATTAACAAGTTGTAGGCCATGAGGAAAAATATATCATGAATTGGCTTATTTTATAGTTTTTATCGTGTTATTCAAAAAAATTGTTTCTATTTACCATGATAGGTTGCGAAAATTAAATTTTTTGGTTGTTAACAAAACAACAACAAAAAAAATTGTCATATGTTACACTGAATAGGAAAACAAAATGCTATAAGAATATTCTTTTTAATATGACTGTACCTAATTTTTGATAAATAATAAAAAGTAAACACATTTAAAAAAATTCTTATCGTTGAACTAACCTATATCTATAATTTAATTTTTTTATAAAAAATTTTGTATTACATATATATTTGTATTAAATAAAGAATTAAAAATATAAATAAAATGCTATATATATGTTAAAAAAATAAAAGTCATAAAAGTATTCGTTTAATTGATAGAAAATAACAGAGTATTTAAAAAAATCATTTTTACAGCATAAGAAAATTTAAATCACCTACTCGGAAAAAAAAAACGATCATCTAAAAAATGGAATACTACAACCGATAATAGAAAAAGGTAATATGTTTTTGAGAAAATTTGTTTAAAAATAGATACAAGCCTTTAATCGAAATGTAAATTCAATAAAATTGTTATGAACATAAAATTAAAAAATTGTAATAAAAGATTCGATTATAACTAAAAATGAAGATGTGATTTACAAAAAAAAACATTTAAGAACCTATTATTTCAAACATAAAAACACAATAAAAGAATGCGAATGTTTAATAACTGTTGTATGATATATAAAAAAAAGTAAAAAAATATTCATTGCTAGTGTTGTTTATGTTAAAGTTTTTATTTTTGTATAAGTCAAATATATTTTTTAACGTTCAAATTCATTTTTATTTAAAAAACCAATTTTTAATTCGTATATTTGCATTTTCAACTGATATTTGATGTATAAATGTGAATCTCTGATATAAAAAACATTCAAATTGAATGAAGACATATTATATTGCATAAAATGCAAACTGGTATTCTAATGGGCTTATTTTTTGAATACACACTTTTTAAAATTTTCTTTTATAGAAGAGTTTTTTCTTTTTTCTTGGTCTAGCCTCAATACTCACTATATTATAATCTAATTGCATTAAATATAAAATATTACAAAAAAACAAAAGAAAAGAAACGCAGCGAATAGAAGAGGAACTGCATGAATTATTTCAAAAAAATAAAATAAGACCAACTCTTATACACAAGAAACAGTGATAGTTAACGTAAGTGATCGAAATAAATAAACGAACTAAAAGATAAAAATCATAGACAATGCATCATGTTAGAATGCTTTTGTTTTTCTATTTAAAAATTGTATTGATCCTTTTGTAAAAAATGTTTTGTTTATATTTTTTGTTTGTAAAACAACAATATCTCGGAATGATAAGTTTTTTTCGTTTAGATAAAGGCACAATATCCGTAAAAAGCTTTGTTTTTCAAAAAACATTAATATTCACCCTGATAAATGCGTTAAGCCTGGATATTATTTTGTTGTAGAAACCACCACAATTTATCCAACAAATCTATTATTAATTTAAAAAAATATAGTATTTTATATCGAAAAAAAATTTATATGATTCCATTATTTTCTTTCTTGGAATTTAAGGTAACTATCATTATCAACTTGCAAAATAAATGATTTTTAAAACCTTTTATTAATTTCTAAAAATTTAAAAAAATATGTATCTTGGATCCAGAAGACATACCCTTTATGGCTATACTTAACAAATCCAATGATGTATTTTCAAGCTTTATTCAACATTGCTTTTTTTGTAACTATTAAATTTCCTCGATATTAAAATTACGGAAAATGTCATTTTGTGGTGGTTTTTAATAGGATGTATACAAGTGCCATCAATTATAGATTTTACGTTTTTTGAATAGTATAAAACACAAAAAAAGTTTTATATTCTTTTTTGCCATCAAAATTAGAAGATTAAATGCGATCATGTGGTTTAGAAGGATAGTCAAAATAAAAATATGGTTTATATTAAAATATTCATAGCATCAAAAAGTCACAATCAGTAGTGCTAGACAAAAATTAGGAAAATATATAATTTCTGCGTTTATGAAATGATGAAATATTAGACGACTTATTTAAGCAATCATATACACTAGTATCAGAAATTTAAACAATGAACATCGTGAAATACACTAAATAGAAGCAGTCTCTCCATCATTAGAACAGTTTGATTTTATCATATTGTTGTCAGAAAACAAATGAAATCGCATTCATTCGGTTTTAGTTATTATGTTAGCACATAATTGTGTGTCAAATGTTTCCAATAAAGAAATAATCTTGTGAAATAATAACTACATTATAGCCTTTTTTTCGGAATTAGAAAAACACAAAAAACAGATCTATTATTAATTTTAGAGCACTAAATAATGTGAATCTAAAATAAAGTTATCTGATTCCTAATATCAATCCCATAATAAGATGTATACTTGGTCTATACTGTTTTATTAAATCATATAAACCGTAAATTCCATCATATTAGCTATAACTGAGGTCGTCCCAAAAAGTTTTTTAAAACTTTGGGACTGTTTGAATTCAATTTAATGCAATATGGTCTATAAAATGTAGCGAAGAAATTTATAAACATATATTCTAACCATAGATAATTTGATTTTGCAAAAATTTATAATGACAACAAAATCATTTATTGCACGAAATCATTTATTTTGATTTTAAACGTGGTTTTACTGTATTTTGGAGGTACAATTCTATTAAAACAATATTTTTATAATATTTGTACAACTTTATGATATTCTTGCCATTTCAGCTAATCTATTTTTGAATTTCTTTACTTAGAGCATCAATAATAAAAAAACAGCTCTTTGGGGCGATGACGAATCTTAAAATTCCTTTTCATTCTATCCTATGAAAGGCTAATTGATAAATAGATTAATCTAGTGTGCAGCTGCTTTTTCTATTTTTTTACTTTAGGTTTTATAACAAAAACTGTATATTTCATAACAAAAAAGGATGCCGAAAATCGATAAAATATATTTTTTCGCTCAATTGAAGACACCATCAAAAATTATAAGATCTGATAATTTATAAAATTTTTTTTATACAATTATAAGTTTTTGTTAATAGATTAAAGCTTTTGCATTTACTTTTTTTAAAAAAATGTGTAATCTAGCAGTATAATATAAAATACAAAATGATCTTTATTTGTCTAAATCTCTAAATCTCTGAAATTTTGAAATTTTTTTAATATTAAATATTATATATATCAAAAAATATATTTTTTTATTCTCAAAATGTTCAAATTTCTTATATTTATACCTACAAAACTATACAATCTAACATATTTTTACTGATATAATTATTAAAAAACTTTATAGTGCAAATAGCTAATAATGAATAAAATACAATTTTTATTTAGGCCTTTTAAAAATTATAAGATTTTATAATCTGTTGTAAACACCTGCAAATATACTATCAATAATCTGAAAGAGACAAAATAATTGTGATTTAGGCATATAGAAAATATTTTTTGTTGCATCTTGCAACCTCTCTAATTTTAACCTTTTTAAGAATTTTTTAAATTCTAATGTTTTAAAATTTTGTTATTCAAAATAAAAAACAAAACTATTCACAATTAGTGATATTATATGTAAAAAAATATTATGAACAAACACAAAGATATTTTACAGCAAAAACTGTAATAAGTTTGCAAGTTATATGAAAATTTTTTGTTTCTATGATTTCACTCATATTGCGATATATTTTTGCATTAGTAGTACTTATCTTCTAGAATAATTTTTTATACTGTTACGTTTTATAATATTTTTGTATTGTTACTCACAATATAGTTTGGAAGAGATGCAATTTGTCGACCACTTTTTATTATCTACTACAACTATTGAGCATTTTAAAGCAAAAATATTATAGATAAATTTTATAGGAGAAAAAATGGTTATTTTTTCGAACTATTGTTGTTTTTTTCATTAATATTTAAAGTAATTGATTATTACCGACAAATTAATTATTAAAAGAATTTTTTTGTTTAATATTTTACGGTTTTACAAGTTAATCTGAATAAATTTGTACGTTTAAACTATTAATTTTATCTAATAAATCGATTTTTAAAAATTTGATGTGTAAGAATAGTATTTCAACTATACTAGATTATTTGTTTCTTAGAATCAAAAATATTTGACTTCTTGATTGGTTTTTTATAGGTTTTTTATATTTATAAACAAAAGTTTAAAATAAAAGGTATTTTTTAAAATGTTTTTTACCAGCCAAAATGTCTCATCTAACACCCTGTTAAGATTTTTGGTCTTTAAAAATAAATTTTACATAAAAAAGCTTAGAAAATCTTGAATTTTGTGCTATTTATTCTTAACAATCTGCAATTATTTACATTTAATATATTATTATTCCTTTTTTATGATATTCTGCATGTTTTGTGCTCAATTTTATTCGTTGTATATTGTTGACTAACTTTTTGTTTGTGAATTTTTGTTTTATATATCGTTAACACTCACAGTATTTTGTTCATGAATTAAACTGTCGCGTATAGTATATTTTTAAAAAAATTCAGAGATCAAGATTACAAAGTAAATTGTGTTTTTAATTTGAATTTTTGTCTTTCGATTAGTTTATGGATAAAAAAAAATTTGGTGAAATTAAATTAACTATTAATATTAAATATCGATGTGAATCTAAAAATAATGCATTTATTATTATAAAAAAAACTAAAAAAAATCAAGTTAACTACTATTAGATTAAAACCATGCACGATATAATGTATTTTTTAAGACTTAGATAAAAAATTAATTTGTATTAACCTAATTACTTCGTATTGAGATGAGTGGTAGTAACAGATAAAAACTAAAGTTCTTTCTTTCGTTTAAAACGCTTATGCTTTAAATCTCATTATATTATAACCAATTATTTAATAAAACCAATTTAACAATAATCTTTTAGATATTATATGGTGTTTATAAAATTAGATGCGATGGATAAGTGAGTTTGAACAAAATTAAAAAGAAAATTGTAGTTTTTGCAAGACGTGTTTATTTAAAGAATTTACCTATTTATAGAAAAAAGTGGTTTTTATAAACCAATCCGAATTTCTATCACATTTCAATAGATTGACTTTCACCAATAAATCTAATCTACCTGTCAACAATCAAAAATATCTTGATTATCAAACTTATATAATCAATATAATTTTCGTCTTTACAACACGTCAAAGACATCAAATATATTAATCAATAAAAATAATCGTGAATATAAAAACAAATAAACTAATTTTTAAAATGTTGCAACAAAATATTTCCTTTGATCTTTTTAACCATTAAAAATCATATAAATTGCATTTTACTCTGTTAGAGTAGCATCTAATCCAACAATATGCTTGTTTGGGACGAGCAGGAGCTCGTGAAGAAGACTAAGAAATGTTTGTGTTAATGGAACGCATGTTTATTTACTAAAATGCACTATTTTTAGGTTAGCTGTGGAGTAGAATGTTGGACAACGAGTCTAATATGCTACATTGGGTGTGTGGTTGGTTATGCAAATATTCTTAACAGTATTGGGAAAATAAAGGATCGTTAAAACGGGTTTGATAAATATTATTGTTGATAAAAATATGTAGCCTTTTATTAGTTTTCAATTTATTTATTATATTAATTTCCATCATTGTTCTACTCTTGTGATACTTCTGTATCATTACTTTCTTTTCTGTTCTTTGAGTTATTCTTATGGGTTGTTGCGCTGTTGATACTGAAATGCTTACTGTTGTATGTCTTCAAACAGATATTTCATTTAAATCGTTTTGGGCGATAATCCTCTATAGTAGCATATCACACAATACGAAACAACGTAACAAACTAAGCCAATATTAGCATAAAACGCTATATAATACATATAACCGCTATATTCAATTTTTACACACACTTATCTTTGATAAGGTAACATTCTGAGACAATGTCACAGCATTCGATAACGAATGACAGGATATTAGTCAATCAGATGTGCCATTACCATGCGTCAGGCACACATTCAATCATGAATGCTGTGTAAATTAGGTACAGTATCCAACATGCTAAAAACAAACATATATATACAAATTTATAAAACTAATAATATAATGTATCTGCAACAATATTGAGCTTTTTGCATGGATCTGGAGAAGATTCCAATTCACGAAAGATGAACAACAAAAAGATAAAAGATCACTTCAAATAGATTCATCTACAAAAACTATTAAACCAAACGTCGACTGACAAAAATGTAAAAACTATTTAAGTCTTTAAACAGTTGAGATATATGATTATTATGGGAAAAGCCAAAAAATGACTGGTATTCCAGAAATGGCTCATATAATAGACATCTTTTTGATACACTATTTTTCCTTTTTTTAATAATTACTTGCATATTCACAGCTTTAAAATCAACTTGACATCCGCTGTTTCCAAGTTCATTTAAATTTTTAGAATATCGAATCAAATTTAATCGTTAAAAAGTGAATTTGCGAAAAAAATATAAGAGAGTTATCGAAGAATTAAAAAATGACATAAAAATATACTGAAAGGTAGTTACTTATGAATGGGTTTTATTATTTTATAAATATGTCATTGTTGAAATAAACATACAAATAGTCTTAAGTATAAAAAAAATAGTGTTATAACAAGTATTGTGACAGAAAATTATAATTAAATCAAAAAGAAAATATGCTGAACATCTTGTAAATGACAAATAGGGATGATCATCTTGTCATATACGATCGAATTTTTCAAAATTCTGTATTTTTCGAGATATTCAGTTTTTATGTTATTTGTGTTAGTAATTTTTTTTTTATTAAAAATATACCCTTTATTATGATGAATTTGTTTTGTTGTTTAAATATGTATCGTTTTTATGTTTTAAGTTATATAAAAAGTAATAAATATTGATCAGTTACAGTTGAGAAGCCATAATTTAAAAATCTTATTATTAACTAGAGAATCGATTGACAAATTTCTTTTCTATTAAGCCTAATAATACTCAATATGTCACGAATGACCGATTGACATTTCTAGAGAAAATTAAATACAGCGAAAGATTGTTTATCTATAAATATTTAACTAAATAATGTTTTTTTTGTGATGACAATTATCACAAATATTTTAATATTATTAATCTAAACATTATCCATTAATCTTTGCTTTAACCATTTTAAATAACTTTAATTGTTAAAGTATAAAATTTAAAAAACATTTTAATTTCAATAAATTAGTATAGATAAAAAACCAATTTTAATTATTTCCAAATTAAAATTTTATGATTTTTTTGAGATAAAAAAAAATCACAAAGGCTATTTAAATACAAAAAGAAAGACAAAGCTAGAAGTATAGTAATAGTATGAATAGGAGTAATAATTTTTATTGTAAAAATACCATTTAATAACATTAATAATAAACAATACAACTTATATATTTATATCATTTTAGAATTTTACTATAAAACAAATAGTGTTCCTTCTTATTTGCTCAGTTTACGCAATGCTTATTTGCATACTTATAGTTCTAATCTTCCTAGCTGTCTCATTTATCTGTTACATAGCATCTTCTATTTCTTGAAGGGTAGTTTTTTTATTGCTATCAAGGTGTAATCAAGCAGAGGAGGCACTCATTTTATGGAGAATATTATTTTAGGATGCAAGGAAACATCTTACGACCATACAAATTTACCATCAATAAGTAATACAGAAATCTTGGAAGGCGAAAGTAAGATTATAACTAAAAGACCTAACATAAATATATAAAATTTAATTTTCGTATGTTGTTAAGATTTTTTTTGTTATCATTACAGAATTCGCTGCAAATTTTACTTATCTCAAAAATTTATATTAAATACTCAACACAGTGGCGTGATCTCCGCTTTAGTGGTCGATGATAGATAAGAATGATGAAAATAGAGAGTTACAAGTTTTTTCTTGTTTTACTGTTCTTAAAAAAAATATTTTCTTAACAAAATGCTTTCTTATAGTATCTTTCCTGAGCTGTCTGCCTTACCCAGTTCTTCATTTCTGGTAAAGTGTTTCAGGGTTAAAATAAATTTATAATATCAAGTCTTCAAATATAAAATTCTAGTTAATTGTTTGAAACGACACATAATAGTAGTCTAATAATATTTTATTATATTTCTTAATAAAGTTTAACAAAATCAAATCGAAATAAAAAAAAAGTTGCAAAAAACGGAAATCCTTCTGCGCTACACTAACTGCAGGTCTTGTGTGGTCATTATTTAAAATAACAGGTTTTTGAAAAGCGAGAAAAAGAAAATAAGAAAAAATGAAATAAGAAGTACTATAGTATATAACAAGAATGATTGTGCACAATCAATATTGTTGTAAAAAAGAAAAAAAAGGAATCAAATAAATTATTTGTCACAAGTTTCATTAATAGAAATCGTATTTTCCATACATATAAAAGCTTAGATTTTTTTGCGTTAAATTGTAATTACTCACTAAAATCATTTTTTTGTGTGAATTTTTTTATATTGATCAATAGTTTATATTTTATGAAAAGAATATAAAACATTAAAAAAGCTTGATTTTTCATATCTTTTTTCCCGCATAACTTTTTACTATATAGTCAGACTATCCTTGTTCCGGATTATCCAAATTATTTGCAAGATAACATCACACAAATATTAATTAAGTTAGGAATTTTTATCGTGTGTAAAAATACATTTTACAGTATGATAAATAGGAAACTTGTATATGTTCGTTTTTTATGAAAAATTTATTTTTTTTGATGTCTTGACAGGAATAAAAAAAAACTTTTGGCCTTTTTGTAGAAATATTTTGGTTTTTTTCAAGTTATATAGTAAAAATCTAAATTGATTTTTTCAATACTTGAAAATAAATTTCATTGCTTTTTAGCAAGGATCATTTTGTAAAGATTTTTTATTACATAAAAATCTTATAAAATATATCCATATAATATGTAAAAGATTATACCGAAAAAATGTGATTGAATTCTTCCGTATATTCAATATTTGCAATAGAAACGTTTCTTTTTATATGAAAAAAATTTAAAATTTCAATTCATTTTAATTTTTTAATCGTAATAAAAAAAACGCACAAATAAAAACAAAATACAGTATGCAACACGAAAATTTAAATAATAAAAATAATTTTTTGCTATTTAAACAAAATAAATCCAATATAAAACAATTTATATGTTTATTGCATTTTTAAACATATTATTATACAGTTAAAAGTAGGTTTTTAATTTTATTTGATCAAGAACGAGGCTAGATTTTTCTAGACCACTTTTCACAGTATTTTGTAATAAAAGGTAAAAAAAGTCTGTTATTTCTTTGTTTATCAATATTTTTTTGCTTCCGTTGTTCTAAAAAATGCAGTAAGATGCTTTCGACATACAAAATATTAATACTATAAAAACAAAGCTAAAATTTATCAAAACAAGATGATAAAAAAATAAATCACTAATATTTTCTCATTTTTTTAAAGAATATAATTTTCTTGTTTCTCGATAGTTTAAATTCTATTTTATTGAAAAAACATTGCATCATAGATTTTTTGCTTTTTCTGAAAAAAAATCTATACTTTTATTTATTAACACAAGCAAGTATCCGATAAATTGTAATGTGTTTTAATTTGATCTGTTGTGTTTATAAAATATAAAATTATAAAATTTCAATAATGTTTATTTACCAGTGGGTTGTGCCAATGGTGCAAAGTAATTTTTTTATACACAGATTTTTATATGAATTTTTTAAATTTTAAATATTCTCTAGCGTATTTTTAAATGTGAAATTGATATAAATACAGTTTGCGATGTGCAGAATTAACTTTTAATAGTGTCTATATTTTAAGATCCTTCGTTTTTCTTTACAAAAAAAATAATAACAAAACACTATTGAAAATATTGATAATACGAGAAAGAAACATCAATATTACAATTTAAATAAACAAATATAAAATCCCGGTGTCTAAATGACCAATTAGAAGTAAATAAAACAAAAAATAAAGTACAGTCATACTTGATTTAGAAGCTTTCAAAAATTTTTAGAATCAGGTGAGTTTCCTCCAAAAAATACAACTCATTTCTAGATTATATTATCTCAATGAATCGCAATCATTTTTTACACATTTTTCTGTAAAAAATATTATATATTTGGTATATAAAAAATACCCAAGTGCAAATTTTTACATATCTAAAAAAATAATACAAAAAACGAATTTTGTAATAATTGTAATAAATGAATAGTATTAATGATCTGTTTAAATCAAATAATTAAGATTCCTGATCAAATAATAATAGTACAGAGAAATGTGATTTAGCTGGCATAGAAATTTTTCGATATATTTTTATTTTGCATATGATAGATTGAACCGAAATTTTTTAAAAAAAATATATAAAAAACTATAAATAAACTATATTATAGAAAAAAACGATTTAAACATAACAAAGGCACAAAATGTCCACAAAATATACAAATTTTCCTAAATCATATATTGTAACATGAAAAATTTGCATTTATTACAGATTTTTATAAAATGAATTTTTCATATTTCCAAAAAAAACATAATTTATCTTAGAATCTCTATAAAGACTATATAAAAATTCTATTTATGATTAATCTACTATTTATTAAACTCAGAGGTGTATAATTTTAAAGGCTCATAGATATTACAAAAAAAATATAGTTAATTTAGATTAATGGTAATTAGATAGATAAAAACAATATATCTACTATAAAAGTAATTTTAAATTTTGATAAAGAATCAATTTTGTAGAAACAATATCGATACTATATTTAAACCACAACTATTGTTATGTTTTTAATTACAATTAAGAGGAATATTACATTATGTTTATAATCCACAAATGAATAAGTGAATAAATAACTTTTGCTTCTTTAAAATTTTTAAATGTAAATTCACTATATATTTAGCATATCACATGTGCCGGTAAATATTTCTATGGACAATAAGTAAGAAATAATATAAATTGAACCTTTTTAAAGTCTTGAATAATATGAAAAAATTTTTTATTTAGTCATTGGATAATTTTAATATTTAAACATCGATTTTAGTTTTGGAAATTTTCTAGGGTAAATTTTACATAGTAATAATAAATGCAACTGAATCGAGAAAGCGGTATAAAAATTAGAAATATATCAGCAGTTTACCATTTTCCTTTCTTTTTATATTCATTTGTAGAATAATTTGGGGTTATAACTTTTTCCAAGTTATTATTCCAAAATTCAATTTGCTAGTAATCATCCTTTTGTTTGCAATAAACCCAAATAGAACTTATATTTTAAAAGTATTTTTTTGTTTTTAAAAATATACAAAAAGATATAAAACCACTAAAATTACAATATCATACATCTATCACCAAATAAAATTTAATTAACTTGAAGATTTTTTTTCAAATATGTTGTTTTTACAAAAACAAAGTAATTATTTAGACATTCTATACTGTATCACTTAAAAATACATGATTAAAAATTCTGTTAGCCGATTTTAAATTTCATAATTTTAAGTATCTAATAAAACGATATTATTAATATTTTATAAAAAACTTGTCGTTATCTTTGCTTTTTTCTGAATGCAAAATATTTATTTGTGAAAATTTTTGTCATAGATCAACATTGTTTTTTTTGACACGGCTAGCAAATATTTATTAAAGATGATAGGCGCGTGAATTGGTCTTAAAAAACTGTTTATTATTGCATATTATGCTTTAAGAACCGGAGGTGCGCCTTTTATTTTGGTTGAATATGTATTTAGACCTTGTACCTGCTTGTTTTTTTTCGTATCCATTGTTATATATGGTTTTATTTGCTTTTATAGACGGCATGAAGGTAAAAAGAAAGCTTTTAAATGACGAATATATAGATTTTAACACCTCTAGCGGTTTCTTTGGTGTATTTTTAGTACTACATACCACAATTCTATATTTAAATAATTTTTTAATACTTGCACAAAGCTTATTCTTGAATATTAAGGAAACCTAAAGTATTGAAATTGTTTTATATCTACAAATTTATATTCAATACAAAAAAAAATGTGCAATTCTATTTTGGATATATTGCTATTAAACTATTTAGAAAATATAAGCATTTTTTGTTTTTATGTGTAGTTATTTACCGTAACAATCTATTTAAATCTTTACTATTTGTTTGCACCAATCATATAACCATTATATAAATCTTTAATTTTATAAAAGATGTCAAGTCTACTAATATCAATGATAATTTACCAAAAAATTAAATATTCTAATCTTCTTATCTACATAATCAATTTGTTTCGCTTTTTTTTTATATGAATATTGCCATATTGAACAAAAGCAAATAATGACTAATATTAATTTTTATGATATTTTTGTTATAAAATAATTGACAAGATATATATTACCGATATATTTAATTTTTTTTAATTTTAAATAGAGTGAAAAATATCTAAATAATTCTAAAATAAAATTTGAAAAATATCCATTTAAATCAAAAGTAAATTTTATACATTGATAAGCAACAGCTATAAAAAACGTTTCAAATGATTGGATTTTTCTAAAACAGTTTTTGTTAAATATATTTTTATGAAAGATTGAACTTGTGTTTGATTTCAGTTTTAAAATACTTTGTTTGTTTTTATGTACACATGAATATTTTACTATACAAGTATAAGTAAAATTCTTTTCTATGATATCTTTGTATGAATATATATAATTCATATTTTTGGATTTACATAAAATCACAAATCATGTGAAGATAAATTCTAAAAGTATATAATTCTATAATGGTAAAATTTTTTAATATTAACAATCACAATAGTAAAGAAAAGAGCTATTTATTTTCTTTTGTATGTTTTTTAGAAAAATTTTAGAGAAATAAAAATACAATTGCTGTAAATTTTTTTTTCTGTTGCTCGAATATATTTCCTCATTGTAAAAAAGTAAAAATCTTTGAAAAAAATAAATATAAAATAAAATGATTATATTTGTATTAATTTATTATTGATTTATATTGATTTGATTTTTTTAGCATTACGTATATGACAAAATTAGACAATTAATCCAACAAAGATAATCAAAAAAATAATTAAGCACATAAATTGAACTTAAACCGAAATTCAACTATAGTAGCTTTATTAAGGATAAAATTCACATTAAAATGAAACTGGGATCTATTCTGTTATGTAGCTAATTGATTAAAAATTTTTAATTAAGAGTCCATGCTTTCAAACAGATTTTTAAAAACTTAAAGCTGCACGTGCAGCTATATATACAGGTTTACAAAAAAGGCTAAACAGAACGCCCAAAACAAGTATTATCATGGTCATATATAAATCGCCAATATACAACACAAAAATTGAAGCAAATAAAATTGTTGTAACTAAAACCATATTAATATTTTTCAGCCACACGTATGTTGTATCATTGTAAGGATTCCTACAATTCTGATAGCAAAAATGATATAATTCAATCACTCGTAAAAAAAGCCACAAATACATTACAATTATAGCAAAATATCCGAATTCCATAATATATTTTTTTTTATTGATTATTTCTACACCTTCATCTTTTGCTAAATTTAAATCTCGAATATCACTGGTTATATTGAGTATCATTCTTATTTCATTCTTTTGCTATTAAATAATAAATTAAACGTATTTCCATTTGATGTATAGTTAATATTTAATAAAATATATATACGAGTCACTTTTTTAATTAATAATATGAAAAATAGGAATTATAAAGCTTATAAAATAATTTACTTAACCGAAATCTAAAGTGTTGGTGTTTTTTGCGAGTAAAACACTATATAAAATTAATAAACCTACCTAAGAATGTCATTCCATATAGAAATTACATGTTTTTAGAATGGTAACTTTTTCAACAAAAAAATTTGAAAAAATTGAATTTAAAAGGTTCTCGTTGTATCGATATTATTTTTTGGATTAGCAATATCGCTTTCAAATAAAATACTTTTTGGTTTTTTTTATCAAAAATTGAAATAAAAATTGTTAGAAAAGTTGATTAAAAAAATTATTTCAGAATTTAAGTTGGGAAGGTAGTTGCGACATTAGAATCTTTTGGTTTAATTTTTTCTGTATTATTTGAATTTAAAATTATATTATTAATTTTGTAAAAAAAGCACAAAAAAGACTATTGACAGAGTTTCCTATTTAATATCAAGCAACATTTAATATTTATTAAAATGAAACTAATAATGCAGAAGAAATATTACCAATTTTATGTGAAAACAAAAATATTTATTCTTTTCATTGAAGAGTATGGATATAAATGAGTTTTTTTTAATTATAATTTTAGTTTAGCAGAACTATCCGCAAGGAAGATTAAAAGATTTTATAACCATTTGCATATAATAAATTTCAAAATAACAAAGAAAACAAGAAAAAATATATCGCTCAAAGAGATTGTAGGAGAAAAAAATTATCATATATCAAACGTTGTATGTGTAAATAGCTATGTTTGCATGTTAAAATGTAAAAAAACCCAAATTTTGTGCATAATATTATAAAATTATTACTTTAGAAATGATTTAAAATAAAAATTTATAGCGTGAAATTTTAAAAAAAATCTTTTTCTGAATTTTAAAATTTTTGTTTATAAGTGCAAAAAACTTTACTGGGTTATTTGATGAAATCAAATATAATTCTCAAAACAGATATGTTTAATATTTTTGTTTTCATCAAAAAATATTTGTACTTGTATTGGTATATTTATATGTTAAGATAAATATTTTTATATTTTTTTTGAAATTTTGACTTTTATTAATTGTAATTGTTTTTTTATTTATTTTTTCGATATATAAATTAATCAAAACTTTTGTTCATTATTATTATTGGAAAAAATAGGTTTAGATGAATAATTTACATTTTTATTTTAATTCTTAAAATGCATACAAGCCTTAATTCTAATATATTTATAGAAATAATAATTTATTTGATCATCAAAATTATTAAATTCATCATCAATAAATTTTTTAATATTTAAATATCTTAATCACCTTCTAAAAATTAATTGATTCTATAAAAACAACATTATCAAAACTAATCAAATATATTCAATATTAAATTAATAAAGATTTTTATATGTTACGTTTTTCCTTGTTTAAACTAATATAGTATTTTGTTATTAAATATTTTTTTAATCAAACAAAATTGATTTAACATTAATAAACAACAATTATCTTATAAGAAGAAAACATTTTTAAACAAATATTATTTATAAAATAAAATTCTTTGTCTGATCCTAAATTCTGAAAATGTATCAGTGAAAAATAAAAAGTAAATCGCAAAAGAGTTGGAACAGATCAATCTCTTATAATAAATTGAATTCTTAGTTAAAGTTATAAAATTAAAAGTATTTAATACCATTCAATTTAAAAAAGTATAAATTAAGAAATATATTTATTTTTGGCAAAAAAACATGTAAAGTTTTTATCTTTATCGCAGAAGATACAAATAGGTAAATTTAAATTGTTATAAAAATACATAAAAAAATCAAAAAAATCGAAGATTTTTATTAAATTCTGAAAGAGAAAAAGACATTTTTATTAAATTGAAAATAAAAAATTTATATACATCAGGGGATATATTTTTAAGTGTTGCTGATCAAAAAGTAAAAATTGTCAACTAAATTTTGTATTTTTTTATAAAAAAATAGTAAAATATTGATATTTTTACATTTTTTGGAATTGGATTTGTTTTTTATTATCAAAAATACTCGATATTGATTCAATTTTTGCTAATAATCTATTATAAAATCAATAATATCTTAAAAAATTTATAAAACCACAAAAAAATTAAATTTTTTTAAAAAAATGAATCAATACTAATATAATTTTTTTTGAAGAATTATCAAAATTTAGCGATTTATTAAAATTGCAATTAAGTAGATTTGTAATTAAAACTTACGAAATCTATAAAATTAAAAAATTTTACAAATTTACCTACTGCAGCAATCATAAAAAATACTATAAAAATATATTTTTTAAATACAACATCAAAATATAACATTTATGCCATTTATTTATAATTTAAACATGTCAATTTGATTTTACAAAACAATTATTGCAAAACAAAGAAAATTTTACTTATTGATTTTTATAATAATTTTGTAATCATCTTGGTTGGATTTATCGCGACTCGCGAATGTTATAGATGAAAAAGAAGATTTTTTCGCCATATTCAATTACAACAGTGTTTTTAATACTTAAAAACAAAAAAAAGACTAAAATGTTATCTAATCAGTATAAAAAGAATTTTTTTTACCGAACAAAAAAGTATTAGACAAGACTATTATAATAACTGTTACAAAAATAACATTTATTTCAAATACAACAATTTTAGAAATATTTTAAAGACAAAAAGATATGAGATAATCATTTATGGTGATCTTATTACAAATCAAAGAGTAAAAAGTATCAATTTAATATGTAAAATTTTGAAAAAATTCATATCTTAAAAAAACTAGTAATAATGCATATTTATTATTTTGATCGAAGTTTAGGTAAAATATTCAATCAAAAATAAATCATAATGAAAGAAAAAGTTTCATAAACGCATTTAATTTTTATCAACCTTAAATTTTAGCAAAAAATGGCATAATTAATATTTCTAAAATTTTTTTCCGTACTTTTTTCCCTCATCATGAATGTTAAAACTTGCTAAGCATGAAAAAACAACCAAAAAATTTTATACTAATTTTTTACACTATCAATTATATTAATTAGTAACATAATTAAGATATGAATAAATGCAAAAAACTAACAAGTTATCTTAATTTTATCAAAGGTTATAATGGTGAAAATTTATTTTCAGTAAAAAAATATAATACTTTAATGATACTTTTTTATGTGATTGTAGAAAATAGACATAACTCTATTTCAAAATCTTTGAATAATTTCAAAAACAAAAAATACTCTAATATTTTTATTTATATGAATTCAAAAAATTAGATAATTGTATTTATCTGAAATTTTCAAAGGTCGGAACTTGATATTTTTGATCATAAATTATATCGTTATATATTTTTGATTCAAAAATTGTCTGATACTATAATAGTTAAATTTATAAGAATACTTTATTTGATATTTTTGATTTTTTTAAATTTCATTATAAGAAAAAACAACAATGTTTTTTATAACAATGTATAAAAAAAATAAAATTACTTTATAAAAAACATATTATCATCATGAATCTTTTGAATTAGTTCATTAAAATATGTTATTCTATACTATAAAAAATGTAACTTAGCGTTATTGAACAATTTTTTTATGACATGTGAGACATATTAAATTATTTATAAACTATATAAATATTTGTAAAAACTTTAAAACGACGTTTTATATGGTGTTTCATGTTATTTCATCTTTAAGAACTGCAAATATTTTACCAGAATTTAACACTGATACCCGAGTAAAAACCTTATTTCCGATTCGTGCCCAAAAAAGTTCAGATAAAACAAAATAAAAAATTCCTTGAAAAAAACTGCCATCAGAATCACCAAAATAAGATTCTAATAATAATTTAAAATATGGGCGAAAATTCGTTAATATAGAAAACGTGTTTTACTGTCCCCTGGTATGACAAAAACCCCTGCTTAACCATAAATTTATAATATACTTTAACTTTATATTTATGGACTTTTTCGAAAAAAGAGTTTACACTATTCATAAGACACTAGAAAACACTAAAGCTGAAAAGTGCATTGAAAATATCATTAGTGAAATGTTAACTAATAAAATTTAGATGTAAATATAAATTTGGTTCTATATGATATTATTGTAACACTAAAGAATCAATAAAATTTCTGAATGATAATCAATTAAAATAGAAAAATTTTTATCTTTAATTTTATATCTTGCAAAGAAAATTCCTGATTCATTGGAAAAAAGTAGTAGCAAAGCATGTAAAATTTTAATTTGCAGAAGCAATACTGAAAAAAAAATTTAAAAGTGGGATCCCCAATAACCCAAAAGATGAATCGCTTAAGAATTTATATAACAATGCTGTAGAAAATGGTGAAAAAACATCTTTTTTGATTTCTCGATTATCAATTCAAAAGCAAATTTTCTATTCTTGAGAAATTTTAAAAAAATATACCCAACAAACACAAGAAATTTTGTATTATTAAAAATAAGAATTAAATGTATTTTTTGTATAATGAGTGGCTAAAATTATATTGGATATAGAATATAGGATTATATTAGAGTTTTTTCTAATACATATAAAAAAAAGCTTTAGAATATGCAACAAAATATTTTATAAATAATAATATTAATCAAATATATTTGATATGGTCAAGCTTTTATTCTATTTTTTTTTCGTTTTCAATATATCGCATTTATTTGATAGCTTTTTTCTTTTACTAGAGAAATAATGAATACATAAGCTATATATTATTCAAATTGTTTTGACATTAAGATCTATCAAATTGCATTATATGTATTTATATGTCATAACACACAATATTCCGAAAAAATTGTATTTAAATTATCCTTATGATTTTTTTGTCATATAAATTCGCTATAAATATAACTCATTGAAATTTCGTTGTTGTTTTTTTCTTATTGTTATCAACAAATATAAAATTTTGGTAAATGAAAGGTAAAAATTGAAAAAACGAAAAAATGTTCAAAAGCTTTGTAACGTGCATACAATGTTACACAAATACAGGATTCTGCAAAACCCATGTTTTTTCCTGGAATATAAAATTTATAAGTGAAATTTCTATTTTTTTATTACTATTACGTTTAAAGTAACATTTAAAAGCAATCTTTCTGGTTGTTCGTATAACAAAAAGAATTGTAAATAGACAGATTTTAAAGAAACAATAAACATTTTATAAGGATCCTATATTAATATATGACTATAAAGTGGTCCGAAATATAGCAAGTAATTTTTACATTACCAAACGAACAATAATCCATTTTTGTGGATTTTAAGTAGATATATTTTCCTAAATCGATTTTTTGTCATTCTGAACAATTTGATTAAAAAATATAACTATTAAACACATTTCTAAAAATTAATTTTAACAAAAATAGTGTAATTATCAACCCATTTAATATTTTAACTTATAAATCAATAAGAATATTAATCTTGTCTTACATCAAGCTATAAATTTATCGCTGTGATTTTGGTGTATTTATATGCAAATATACTTTGTATCTTCTCTCGTTACATTCTGGCTAAATCTGGCAATTCGATGATTTCGGTACCATGAAATTCTTGAAAAAAATTTATGATTTAATGTACGGGGCCTTTCACGAAGCCTACAAGACTTCTCAAGTTTTAAAGTAAATAAAAAATTTGTTATTCACTCGATAAACTTCATATAAAAAAACCATTATAGTGGTTGGGACGAGCCGGAGCTCGAGAAGAAGACATGGAAAAGTTAGTGTTACTAGAACACATTTTTATTTACTACATTGCACTATAAATAGGCAGCGTATCTTGACATGCATAACATTGCTATAATGTGCACCAATAATCACTTGACATATCTCACACATCATATCAATATAATAATTTGATTAAAGACCAATCATATTTTAAACAAATTTAACCATTCGATAACAAATGACAATATACTAACTAATCATTCGCAACTTAAAGGAACTATCAACTACCAATAACATCAATAGGGCTGCTTTCATATATTGAGGGCTTCAGCGATAGTTTTTCGATGATTAAAAAACCACCTATCATATTTGAATTAAAAAAATTAAACTCATAAAGATGGGTTTACCTTGATGTTTTGACATTAAACAAATAACTTAATATATTTAGATCAAAACATGTTATCAACATTAAAAACACCAATCACATAAAAAAATTCAACAAACTCTATTTTAAAAACTTTTTAAAGATGGGATAATAAAAACAAAACTAAATAATTCTCAATAGTGTTCTCATTAAAAAACACTACATCAAAAAATAAGCATATAGAATCTACAAAAAACTCTATGATTGCATTATTTATAGATTAACCTTCTTAAGAAAAAATACGCAATATAATCCTTAAAATATGCGGCTTCAGTTCAAAAATTGAATTTATTATTTACTTTGCTTTAAGACATCTAAATTAATGCGTGTCTGCAGTTATAATTTTTACAGCCATTTTTAAGAAATCTTATTTCGACTGATCGATCAATTATAATTTACATTCTATTCATAACGGGTTATTACTTCTGATAACCAGCCCGAACATAATATCACCAAAATTTTCCCAAAAGAAAATTAATTCCAAAAAATAATTTTTTATTTAATTTATTCATTTGTTAAAAAAATATTATCCTAACGGTATTAGTTAGCGGAAATTTATGTAACAACAATAATAAAATAACTAAACAACTGAGAGATAAAAAGAGAATTTATAAAACATAAGATTTATGAAAAGAACTATTAAAAATTCTGCTACGGAAATTAAGAAAACATACCTATTAAAAATTTTAATCCTATATTTTTTCTTAATTTTCTCTTCTTTTTATAATAAACTGATAATCAAATTAAATGAAATTAAATTTATTTCTATCTATATTGTATATATATATAAAAAGTTAACTTTATTTGGTTTTTTTTGCTCCAATTAAAAAATTATCTTATAAATCTATGTGAAAAATTGGATTTATATTTTTTGGTTGACAAAATCTAAAGTAAAATATATATAAATAATAAAGGAACAGAAAAACACATAAAATTTAGAATTTAAGAAATTATATTAAAAAATTCCTGTTTTAAATATATATTTTTTTACCAAATGTTTTGTATTTAGATTTACACAATTCTATTCTATAAAAGAATATAGAAAATAAACACAGGAAAAAAAGTATGTTGAAAAAATATTTCCTAAAAGTCAGTGTTGGTTTGTCTAACAACAAAATTATTTTATTGATATTAATTGCAAATAATTGGTCGAATATGTTTTTTTTGTTTAAGATTTTACGACTTTGAAGCTTTTCTAAACATATTAATACGTCTAAAGATTTGATTTTATCTAATGAAATTATTTTGGTGTTATTGATGTGATAAGAAAGGTATTTTTCACTAAAAAAATGATTGGTTTCAAGAAATCAAAAGTAGTTGAAACGTTGATTGGTTATTTAAGAACTTTCTATATATAAAATTTAGGCAAAAAAATTTGTCCCACAAGAATTTAATATTTTGTTTTCTTTTAGCCAAGATAGTTTATTCAGCAGTCGAACTATTTTAAATATGTTTTTAAAATCAGTAAATGTTTATTTTTCAAATTATAAAAGCTATTAAATGTTTACAAACTATATATTAAAAAGTTCAAATTATTTAAAGTTTTTTTATTTTAGATATTTTTGTAAATTTTTTAAAAATTCACAATGTGTGTTCTCAGATTTAGATACATAACATTATGCTTTAAAACATTCAAGTAAGAATAATATGAAATAATATTAAAATCTATGGTTATAATCTTTTTTATTTGATAAAATTTAAATTTATTTACCTTTAATGATTAGACTTCCTCTAATGACTGTTGTATTGCATTCCTTATTTTTCACCATGGGTTCTATTGAATATTAATAATTTAATAAATGACAATAAAAGTAAAATAAAAGGAAAACGTGTAAATAATTTTATTTAGAGAAAACAATAATTGCACGTATAATTGAATTTGAATCTCTTGGAATCTTGATCACTCATAATTATCATAAGATGTAAACTAAATTTAACATTCTGACATAAATGTTTGGTAACACATTTTATTCATTTCAATTTGAATTTAAGGATTTTTGGCTCTGGAAAAAATCAAAAACATACTTTTATTTTTAAAATTTTATCAGTCCGAATATTAACATTTAATTTTCATTTTTTAGAAAAATACGAAATTATATGTAATTTTAACTTTTTGAAATTTTTAACATTTTTAGAAGGTTTTTTTTACAATTCTAATATAAAAACTTATCTCTGATTAGAATAAACTGAAAGTATTTCTATTTGTTACATTACTTATTATAACAATTGCCTGTGTTATATTGTTTAGCAGACTGCCCTTAAGCTAAATAATGTAGCTTTCACTAAAAACTCTCATTTAATTAAAATTTGAAATATTATTTCAATATTGATTTCTTTATCATGTTTATATTATTTTCATACTGCAGAGCATATATTAATTGGCAAAGAATATTTTCTTAATCTATCCAAAAATCATTAATTTTTTTACCTTCAACAACAATCTAATGTCTAATATCAAATTTTTTTAAAAAAATTAACTGGTGTTAATTTCCATTTTTCAAATCATTTTATCTGTTTTTATGTTATATGAGGAATAAAAATATTTAATGTCAATATAAAAAAAGTTTAAATTAATAAAAAAATTCGTATTCTTTGTTATATTTATCTTACAATGAATTTTTTTTATCTTTATAATAAAAAAAGCATTACGGGCTTATACTGATTATCGTTGTTAGATGGACTATTTTGGCAACTATTATAGCCTGATTGTCAAAAATATGATGAATTCTGGATATTAAATAACATTAAATCTAACATTATAATTTTATCGCATTAAAATGGTATAATAAAAATAGATCTAATATGTGGCTTAAGTTTTTTTAAATAATACTATTTGTTATATATTGTAAATAATATTATTTAAGACGTATGATGAGAATTTATAAAAAAATTTTAAACCATAAAAGAATAAAAAGAGTATAGAAAATGTTTTGTTTATTTTTTCTGATTTGCGTTTTCTATCTTATAAATATAATTTCAGTCAATTTCTACTTGTTTGTAGTAAAGTTAACCACTTCATTAATTAATAATTCTTCTAAAAATACAATTATTTGTTTGTTATCGCAATCATCATTGCATTTAAAACAATCGATTAACTCTTGGCATTTCGGAAAATTAAAATTTGTTAATATATCTTTTATAAATGTGCGTTCTTCATCTATTTTATCAAACATTTTTGAAATGCAACAAATAAATTCTTCAATGAATACAACATCCCAACTTTCAATCATACCTTTCAAGATACCAATTCTTTTAGAATATTGCATTTCAGACAAAGATACTACATTTTTTCTATTGTTGTATTTAAACTTAATATCGTTTATAATTAATTTTGTTACGAACTTAATAATATATCTAAGCGACCATTCATTTACTATCCATTTGATAACAGCTATATTTTGTTCAGTTGAATATTCATCTATCCACTTTTTTAGATTCCTGCTAATAATTCTATAATTATCTGGATTCTTTACCCATTCTCCAAAGTTAGCATCGTAAGTTTTATCCATTATGTTTATAGACTTTTCAATTGACTGTAAAGTTTTCATTTGTAATATTCACATATTGTCTATATTTATAATTTACAGTCATTGTATTAATTTTGACACAATCGTAGTATTTATTTTTTTTTACTTACTTTGACAGCTTGATTCAAATTTTCACAATTAAAACTGTCAAAAAAGTTGATCGATTTGGGGTATTAAATTACAATTCATAATTCCATATCTATGCTAATAAAGAAAATGTAAATTCTAGTGAAAAAATATTAATAAACTTTTAAATTATACAAAATAATCATTTCTGAATGCATCAGAAACAAAAACCAATTTTGACCAATAATATTTACAGATATTAGAAATTTATTATTAATAAAAACCCTTAAAAAGAACATTCAATGTCTAAATTCCATCAATCTGATACCATCAACTTAGAAAAAATAATAGATTTGTAACTATAAAATTTCTCGTTTTTTGAATACTATAACATATAATATTTACTATGATGAATTTTCGTTCAAAGCTAACATCATTTGCTTTATTTAAAAGAATATTAATTTTTCATATCCAGAAAAAAAAATAAAAACAAAGATTTGTATGTATAAAATGATTTAAAAAAAGAAACTTGTTTCTAGTGATACAAATTTATAATAGTGATCTATTTAAATTTCTAAATTTTTATTTTCCTGGTTTTGTGTGCTTCAATTGAAACTTTTAAAAAAATTTACAAAGAATAAACAAAACTTTTTCGTTTAAGTAACACTAAAGCTTTATAATTTTATAATAAAAATTAAATACTGTTTTTTAAAAAAAATTAGGTTTAATCAAAATGCAAGTTGTATAATTGTCTTTTGAATTTTTCAATTTCAAATATTATTTTTTTATATTAATAAAATTTTCATGTTTGGATTAAAAAAAATACTTTAATTTCTCATCATTGGTAGTTTTTCTTTATTACAATTTCATAAAGAGTTTAAGGTTGTTATATCTCATAAATTTTGCAATATTTAAGAATTCGAACAGATTTATAAAAAATAGAAATTTAGTTTGTTGCGGTAAAATAATCTGATTATATTAAAAAAATATCATATGAAAAACATTTATTATTTTTATAAATATCGATCAACATTTTCTTACCAAAATATATCTAGTTAAAAAATAAAAAAATGTTGATCTGAATTTGTAACATAGAATTTTAAATATTTAAATTGTCTTTCTTGCTAAAGATTTAAATAAAGTTTGAAAAAATTTAATCCAACATTACATATTAGATTTTAAAAAATACAATTTTTTAGAGTACATTAAACTCGTGTATTTGAGCATTATAACGACATTTATTCATTGATTATATGACAGCTTATATAAAAAGTCGATTTTGTAATTAAATTTCTGTAATTCATTTATTTCTCATAAATATAAAAAAATATAATTATTTTTAAAATTTTTCAAAAGAATTAAGAACCTAAAAAAAGAAAATTCTAAGTATATTAAAAATTTAATATTTTTAACAGTAAAAGTATATATTTCTGTATGTATATTTATATATTATATGATTTTTGATATCAAAATCAATATTATACGAAAAATCTCATAATCTGGTACACTAAAACAATTTTAAATGTTTTTAAATTTGATAGCTACATATGAAAATTAAACTAATCGTAATCTTGCTTAATAAAAATTAAAACTACGAAAAAAACTACAAAATATCAACAAAACTATATGCGCAGTAAATCAAGTAAATAATATATGATTAACTTATGTTTTGAGTAAATTAAGTAATTTGCATCAAAACTATCTAGTCGATTTAATTATTTTATTAAAAAAACAAATTTTGTTATTTTGTGAATATGTTTATCATTAGTGTCACACGTCAGAAGTGTGCTCTATCTAGAAAGAATTTTAATATGAAATTTCTGTAAATAAAAAAATCAAATTGAAATTAAATTAAATTATAAAGATTTTTTATAAAAAAAATTATATTTTATATAATTTTTATATATTTAATTTAAATAATGAAATAAATCTTATTTCATTTAATTTAAATAAGATTAAAATATAATTAAAAACTTATGATTTATATATCAATAAAAGCTATTTAAAAGCATAAAATAGTAATAGAGGCTGAGGAATGATGAATAAAGATGGAAATATTAACCCGAGAAAGTCTGAATCGGGATGTTCAGGTCTACAACAAATTTTATCAAGGATCAAAATTAATTCTTAAAATAAACAAATCATTACAATTAGAACATAAAATTCAAATAATTTTACCTTTTTGGGATAGTTATTTTATTAAAACGGGGCAAGCATTGGGTGCGTAAATTTGAATTTATAACAAAAAAAGTGCTTCATAAAGTTTTTAAAATAATATTTTCGGTATATTTTTTTTGCTTGTTGATCTCAGCCTAAAATCAGCATTTATTGCTTTTTACTTTTGTTTTAATATTATAATTTGTAATATATAAAAAAATATTAAATATTTTGCATAATGCTTGCATTTGTAATTTAAAATCAATAATTAAAGACAAAAATTAACTAATTATTTTTTGTTTGATGACATTCACGTTATTTATAAAATATTGTTTTTGGAAGATTTTTTTATATAAAATATTTTAATTGTTGTATTTGCATATTCAATAGACAGAAGCTATTTGATATATTTATAGTATAAACATATATATATATCTTACACCCCTAATTCTCAAGAAGATTTCAAAGATTCAAGAATCACCTGAATATTGATACATCATTTTTTTAACAAAAAAATTTCTTTTAAAAATCCGAAATTTCATAAATAAATAAAACTGTTTTCTATTTTTGACTTGCAAAAAATAATGAGTTTATATCAATAAATTAGCTTTTGATGAATGATTATGCGAAATGTCAGTGTATCTTTAAATATGAAATTATCATCTTTTAGATCTCGCAATAAAAATCCAATATATTCCATATGGTGTATAAAAATATGAAACATCTTTTATTTTTTATCCTATTAAGTGAAACGCTTAAAAAACAAAAATTCAAGACTTAAAAAAATTTACACATAAAACTTAAAATTTGCATCAATTTTTTAGTTATAATTACGCGATTCTCAACTAAGTTTTTTTAAAAATAATGACAATCATATCAATTAAAATGAAAGTGTAATTTCATATCTTAGATTCCATTATTGTTGAGTGTCTATTTTGACTGTTTGAGATCTATTTGCATAAAAAAAATTATTTAAAAAATTTAAATATTTTTCGTGCAGTTGTCGTAAATTCGACAAAAGAGATTTAAAATTTGCTATTTATTTTATTTCTATTTACGAACACAACCAATCGGATTTCAAGCGAAATTTTGCGAAAAATAGTTTGGAAAAAACTGGATCAGAAACAAAAAGAAATAAATTTACTTTGGATTTAAACACAGATGCGCAACAGACAAATGAACAAGAACTTTTAGAGGCAATCCCGGAACAATAAACCAAAGGATTAATATATAAAGATCACTGTTAAAAATCACTTCTTTATTTAACATTTACTTAAATCATAGTTTTGACTTTTTATTTGATAGTTCCGTCACATTCAAAAGCAAAAAAAGTGTCATTATTAATGTTTTTTATTGAGAATACACTCTTTACAAATATTTTAAGAATAAAATACACAGTTCTACATACCCATATAATTTTATCGTGTTAAGCATATAATGTTGAACGTTATAAAACTAATTCATTGGTTTTATTTTAAAAAATGGTGTCAATATTATTGAAAAAAAATTTTAACCAATTTTTATAGGTTTTTTATTAAAATAATAATAAAAATTGACTTTCAAAACATAGCTGAGATTTCAATAGTGATAAAAGTTTCGTATTTGTGCAATATATCAACAATTGAAGTTAAGTGATTAGATCAGTTTCTAGTTATTCAAATATGCGATTTCAAAAACATTATTTCATTCAAATTATAAATATCAACAAACTGTCTTTACTCATCATCAATTAAAAGGTTCTTTCGTGACAATATGTATTTTATTTCGTTACATACATATTTTGTTGATTCAATAAACAAAGACTCTCGTTGTTTTTAAATAAACAAAAAAGGTTCAATCTGGCATATTTAGTTAAATATATCATCCGGTAATATTCCAACTAATTCGTTTTTACTATAATAAAGAAATGAACTTATTGGGATATTGTCGTTATTAAATTACAACAACACGCTATCTTACTTCTCTAAAGATTTTGACATCTAAACCATTATCTTAATATCAATCAAACAGATAACCTAGTTCATGTCTGAAAAAGTAAATAAAATTGTCAATCACTTATAAAGGTTAAAAATAGAAATTTAATACACTACTGATAGTCTATCAAAATAAATATTCAAATATACCTATTGTTTTGAATCTAGTAATATGGAAAAGGAACAACAAAATTCCCTTTTAAATAAATATTGCACAACAAAAGTGCCGACAATCATTTTCTATTTTCATGCTTTATTTGTGCGACTCCAGCCAAAGAAATCTGGAGCACGACTTAAATATAACACGGTATCTGTGCATTATTTATAAAAATTATAAAGTTAGTAAACGCAGAATTTTAAAGATTTTGGTGAATGCTATCAAACGATTATAAACATAAATATTTCGATATCTAAATTTAAGGTTATAAAGATCGATTTTTCGATTAACTATCTAAAAAAGTAAGAACTTTAATTTATGTGTTTTAAAATATCTGTTTGTGTCAGGGCATTGAATATCCGCTGGACAGCTACACTTAGGACAAGTTTCATTTAAAACAAAAAATATATTTTTCCATTTTTTGTATGGGTATTTTATATTAAAATATTTTTAACCAAAAAAAATTTGTGTGAAATTTAAAAGTAAATTCACCATAAAAACATGCGCAGTTAAGTTTGATTTTTTTTGATCCTTTCAGAATCATCAATTCTTATAATATTAATAAATTAAACAATAGCAAAAACATATTTTTTTATTATTGTAAATAGCATAAAGTTTAATTTAGCGGACTTTTAGGAATAAAAAGGGGATAGCATGCAATATGCTAATTACACTTTATTGTTCAAATATGTTTTAAAACAGGCTAAATCTATAATTACATAAAAAATTGCTCGCAAAAATTCATTATTTAGAGATATGTATTTCTGTAAAAGAAAAAAAACTTTTTTTTTGAGTGTTGTGTTCTTTGTTTAGAACACAACACCTGTGTGGAGTCCAAGATGGATGTTAAAAACGTGGAAACATTAATTACTACAAATATTTATTTTTATAAATTCATCGGTTTAAATAAATGCCCCCTTTTTAAAAAAAACAAAAAATTAAAACCTTTTACTTAATGAATTACAAGTATAACAAGGACATTAACAATGTCACAAATAAGAACCTTAGGTTTATGCCAACATGTTCAAAGAAAATAGAAAGCCGGTTTATAACATGTTTAAGTGTTAAATAATACCCATCACTGTTCGTTGCTTGAAGAATACTTCAAGACAGGCTGCATCCCAATGTTCCACCACATTTAACTTGTTGTAAATATATTTTTTTAGATATTTTAAAATTGATCAATTTTTATTACTGTCTTCAAAATAAAATATTTAATATATTGATCCTATCGATATTTTATTCTTGAGATTTTTCTTCATAATGAACAATAGTCTTATTTGAATTTTTTTAAAGCATTGATTATTGGAATTAACGGTTAAATTTAAATAGTAGGTATTAAATCAAAAAAAAAGTTTTTATAACAAATTTTTACTATTATTTTTAATTATTCATTTTCCATTATAAAAAAATATTATCTTTGTTGATATACATGTCTCTAATTAATGAGTTAATTTTGAATTTAATTATATATTTTATAAAAGAATATGTTGTTCAAGGAAAAATCAAATCTTTTAATAGATCGAACAAGTTGTTATTTTATAAATAATTTTTAACCGAATATAATATAACTTTTCAAACGCTAATTTTGTTTATGAAGAAACAAATTTTCGCAAATTCTACGGAATAAAAAACCATTTAGCGCTTCAGTTTATTTTTATAACTTCAAGATTTTAATATAAAAATGCTTATAACTATTTCATTTTTTAGAATTTATGATAACAAATAGAATAATGGTTTGATGTTTTAAATTTGAAAAAAAAATGTTTGTTTTTTTTATTAATAAATTACAATATCAAGTTATCATTTTTTAAAATTTAAGTATAAATGAAAATCTTTTATTTTCTAATATAATAATTTTGTGGTTGTGAGATTGGCGTATTTTATAGAAAAATAGTTGTTTATACAATTTCTAAATAAAAAAAACATGCGATTTCAAAAGAAAATTTTCTATTTATTTTTTAATATCGACAATCTTTCTTCATCCAACAGCAAATGAAAAGATAAATATAAAACCTAAACAGCTTTTCCTGATATGATGTTCTTAATTTTTAATAATATTTCTTTTTTTTTATTCAACGTTATGAATTTATTTTTTTTCACAGAATAATTTTATTTACACTTTTTTAAGAAAGGGTTATGAATAAAAGCAACCAATTGACAATAAAAAAACTTAAAACAAACATCAAACCATTTTGGATTTAACAATTGTTCAAATCAAAAAGTTCACGTTTCAGATGTTTCTTGGTTCACATTCATATTACCAGTCAGATGGTAATTATGAAAGAGAGACCTCTATGACTTGCAACTGGTTTGAGTTCTTGTAGCATTATTGATCATAGTTTGTTGGGATACAGGCTGGTAATTAGTTTTTTTTGGAAGCATTAAAAATATAAAATAAGAAATTCGGGTCGATTTTTATTTATTTAGAATTTATAGTTTATATTTTTCGGGAAAAAATATGGAGTAATGGTTAAATTACCACAAGATGTTAATAAGAAATTTGATTTTTTTCTTACATTTTTGCAATATTTAAAACAGAACTATTTCACAATATTTAAACTTTATGCTTAATAGATCAATTTACCCGATTCTATGCATTGCAGAAATAAATTTATTTTAAAAGAAGTACTTAAAGAATGTGATTTCGAAATTAATGATGGCGATAAATTTAATTTAAAAAATACTGTATATATAACAATAAACATAGAGACTTGAATAACAAAAATTGATATTTATTTTCTATTCAATCTCATATGAGAATCGACAAGTGTGTTATCAGCCAGCGCAGCCATACAACTCAGCTCTCCACACAAAACAGCAGAAGCTATCGCCAGTGCCAGATAACTCGGTGCAACACTTTTGTCTAAACTTTTATCCGTAATTATAAATTCTGTATCTTCTTTATAAAATTGTTGCAAAAACTCGTTTTGTGGGCTTAAATGTGTTCCTCCACCGATTGTTCCACAAACTATCGACGGCATCCATAAAGATACATTTAATTTCTCACCAATCAAATCCATATAAATCAAACAATTACTACTTTCAATACATTGTGCTACATCCTGGCCTAGCGCAATAAAAATAGATGATATGTAATTTGCAGCTTGACAATTAAAGTTTCCCAGAACCAATGCACTACCCAAACAAATTTTACTTTTGTAAACTTCATATAAATTATGAATAGATATTTTGAGAATTTTCAGACATAATTCTTCTGTAATTTCTATGTTTAAAAACACTCTTCTGCCACGTGAGTTGCAATAATTTTCTACGCTCCATTTTTTATCGGTGCATATATTTGCGCTAATAGAAATCAACTTACAATCAAAGTTGTTACAAATTAAATTAGAAATCTGCTGACAAGCCTTTGTGATCATGTTCATACCCATTGCATCACCAGTAAAGGCGTAGATTTTCACAAATAGTTGTAAACCAATAACATGTTTGCTTTCGATTGTTTTGATTTTTAGGTAATCGCTAGTTGCATTACCAATAGCTATTAACTCATCCTGAACAGTTTCTAGTTTCAACCATTTGTAGCATTTAACACAATCATCAAATGAATTAAATTTTAGTGAAAAACTTCTTGTTATACCAACATTTTCTACATATCCTTTTATACCGCCAAGCGCGTTTGTTAACTTTATTCCTCGATTAACAGATGCTACTAGACATCCTTCCGTTGTAGCAATAGGCAGATGAAAATGGAAATTATTAATTTTTATAGGTTGCTTTGTGATACCTATAGGAATTTTAAAATAACCCAAAATATTCTCGCAATTTCTGTTTACTATGGGTAAAAAAGAATCTTCGGTTTCAATGTTTTTCAATTTAATGCCTGTATGTGCCTCAAAACTTTCAAAAAGTGTTCTTGATTTTTCCTTTGTAATTTTTTCAACCTCCAAATCATTTAATTTACTGTTTTTGTTATCCATATCATCTGCTACATTAATTTCTTTTATATCTGAGTCTGTTATGTTTCTTCTTTTACTTGGTATTTCTTCATTTTTAGAATGATCCTCTGCTTTGTCAGTGTGGTTGATCGAAAATTGCATTATTTAACCCTTGGATCCTTGAACTTTTGTATTTATAAAGTCCCAATAAATGTAATTATTTTTTATGAAACGGTTTGTAATTGAATATCTTTTATAAATTTACAATGTTTTGTTTTTAAATCATATTGAATGTGATTAATATGCCAAATCACAATCAAAACTATATATCAATAGGTCACAACGCAATATTACATAATAATCAAGTTTTAAAATACATTGAAAATTAAAAAAATCAAAATTCATTTATCTAGAAATCTGTCATTCTTTTTTAAGCCATTAGTTTTTTTAACTGTTAAAAAAAAATTAATCATCATAAAAGAATTATATCAAAGAATTGCAAAGTTAGAAGATACAAAAATAATTTAAAAAATTGCTTGTCAAATCTTATTGGACAATTTTAATATTCTTACCAAATCAAAGCTAGTCAAAGCATTCGCAAATTGCTTTACAACAATCTGTCATAATTGATGCTTTTGACTTGATTAAAAAAAATTATTACTACTTAAAAATATACATTCGGTATTAAGTATTTTTATAGTCTATTATATTAAAAATTCAAATATATTTCAATATCTTGATATAATTCTTTTTTTTTATTTAAAAAAACAGAAAAATTACAAATGCTTGCAATTGAAAGAAAAAATATCTATGAACTCGAGTTCAATCTAAAAAATTTGCAAAAATAACAATAAAAAAAATCTTGAAAAAAGTACCTATTAATATTACACAAAATTTTAAAAACCTTTCGATTTAACGATTTGGAATATATGCATCTAAAACTGATTAGCTAAATGAAAAAAAATTAAATTCATTAAAAAAATAAAGTATAATAAAAAGGGATACTAATGATAATTCCCAAAACTAGTGCAATAAAAAAATATATAACGTTAAAAAACATCAAATACATTCTATAAAATAATCTTTTTGAATAATTTTTGTAATTAATTATAAGAATTTAATGAATTACATTTTAAAGTAAATAAAACGATATTAATTTGTATTCTATTAAAGATAATAAAAATTCAATCTTTATATTTATATATTAGTAAGAAAAAAATATCTTGCTAATTATATGTGGAAGATAAGCAATAAACATTTTTACGACATTTGTTGTGTAAAATATTTTTACAGCCCACCCTTAATATTAAAAACAACGGTTTTTTTTAAGATGTTGGATTTTATTATTTTATTATTATGTATACGCTTGCGAAAAAATTAATTAACTGCGTACCTTTATAAAAATTAGTATTTTAGGTTTAGCAAAAAATATTTCAAAAATTTTTCATCATTCGAGTTGTTAGTCAACAGTTTTGTACATTAGATTTTTTAAAAAAAAATCTTAAAACTTAAATTTTCTATAAATCCTGTCTAAAGCGAAATTCGTTACACATAAAATATTATAAAATTTGAATAAAAAAAACTTACTTTTCTTTTGTATTTATGATGTTTTTTATATATCGTATAATACACAGTTTAGAAAGGTTTTATTGACAAATTTAAAGATGTATTAATGACATAATAGTAGTATATTTTCATTTTTTTAGGGATAGATTTTATAAATTTAAACATACAAATCATCTTCAGTGTTGATAATCAATAATAAAATTCCAGTTTTATTTAAATAAAAATTGGAAAATATATGTATACAAAAGTATCTTTTCTATAAGCAAAAACTTCAAAAATCAAGGCTTTTATCAAATTTCATCCATATATAATTTATTCTTATTTTAATTAACATGTAAAATATATTCGAATGCGCCAATTTTGTCAAAATTTATAAAAAATGATTTCAATAAATGGATAATATGGAATTAAATGAATAAAAGCAAAAATTTATAATTTATAATTTACTATAGAATCTGAACAAAAATGTTTGAAATTCTATAAGAATAGCAAATCAAGGGACTAACATATATTTTAAATTTATGTTAATTATTAAACCTAATAAAAAAAGTTTCATATCTTTGCTGACGGTTTTTTCTATTTTTTTTTTTTGCGCTCAATGATCATTCAAGAGGTTCACTCAATCGATTTTATTTATATCTTAATTAGGTGTAGAAACAATTGAAAAGTAAGTTTAATTTATCTCCGTAAATATTTTACGTAATTTATTAGAGTAATTTGAATTTTATTTCTGTCTGTGGTAAATCACATTTGTTTAATTCTGGAAAATCAGTCTCATAGAGAGAACTTGACTGAGTTTTTACCACACAAAGTTAATTCCTATAATTATTACATCTCTTAGTTACACTCAATGAAGAAACAGAAAAATCTACAAAAATACAGTCTATTGATTCATTGTGCGCACACAGGGGCAAAATTAAAAAAAATATTCCTTTAATTTGTATTTAACCACCGGTCTAGATATTTTCTTTTTCAAATAACACCTGTCGGAATAGGCTGAGTATAACATTGTATTTTAGGAAAAAAATACTTAATTGTAAAAAAAACTTAAATTTGTATATTTTTTTAAGCTATACTATGTTTTTTTACATTTTATTATGCATGTTAAATTTACATATATATCTCAATGGTCATCAAGACAACTAATAATATTTAAATTGTTGTAATACAACACACTTTAACAATTGAAATACTTGCTTACCTATCTAAATTTCATACTGTTTGAAAGAATTAATTTCAATCCTAAATGGTATTCTTGCTAATCCAATATTTTCGGTAAAACTAAAAATATAAACAATTCATCTTGACTAATTTTTATAACAAAATTCTTTTCTAAAATTTTAAAGTATTAAAATTCATTGCACCTTTAAGATATTTTTATGTTGACAAAATTTAATATTCAGTAATAAAATTGTAATAGTATACCTTTGTTATCTTTTTAAACAAAGAAAAAATATATATTGTATTTTTTACGATGCGTCAAGAATTTAATTCTAAAAGCAAAACTTATTATAATATTTTGTCATAAAAACTATGAATAAGTATCAAGTGAAACTGATAAAAGTAAAATAATATCCTGTTTTTATCCATTATTTGAATTTTATGATACTTTTATTTCTTTTCATTTTCAGCTTTTATTCCTTGAAACATAATAACACGCAATAGAGATATATTAAACAATCATAAATTTATTAAAAAAAAATAATACTGCTAGTTAAAGGGGATTGAATATAATTTATTATTCATTATGCCATAATTAAACATTAAAAAAGATGATCTATTGGTCTAAAACACATTTTATTACACAGCACAAATTGCAATAAGTTTGTAAAAGATCAGAAATGCTTGATTTGCATTTACTACCATATTAAAAAATTTAAACGAAAAAAACTAATAGTTTTGGTTCAGATTTATAGCAAAAAAAAATTTTTATGAACTTACTGTCCTGTATAAAAGGAACATTGTTTGTTTTAAAATTAAATTTTAAAATACTTTTACTATTATTTAAATATGTTTTATCAAAGCTACTATTTATTTTTTTATATGGCTTTCATTATTACAATTGCTATTTTACTATTAGTAATTATATTGTCTTCAACAATATTCTTACTATTTAACGATTTTTATAATTATTGAACATTTTCTTTTTTCTTTTTTTCCTTTTTTTTCTCTTAAATAACTAAATGTGTTTTTTCTTATCTTAAAAAAATTACAATTTTTTCATAATGGAAACTCTTTTAAATTAGTTTTCTCTCTATATTAAATTTCTTCAATTCCAATTATGAAAATATTATTATAAAGTAGCTTCAAAAACTACCAATTTAAATTATTATATTTATCAAAAACTATAAACTTTTAAGAAATAAAGTAGGGATTTGATAGTTTATATCACACTTACTTTTAAAATACAAACTTTTGAAATCTGTAGAATAAATATTATCTCAAAGTTAAACACAATTTTGACATATGAATTATCAAGTTTTTATTTTAGTGTGTTAAGATATCGCAATCCGACAGACTTTTTAACTTTTTGAAAAAAAATTATTTTAGAAACGTTTTATATATTGATATATAATGCTAATTACGTTAAATTAAAAACTATTAGAAAAAGGTAATACTACAAAACGTTTTTAACGAAAAAATTCAAACAATTAATGTTTCTTTTGTACTCTTTACCTTTATTAACAATTTTTAAAACAATTGCTAGTGTTATTTTTACTATCTTTCACAAAACCTATTTATAAATTATTATAAAATTGCAACTTTAAGAAATTTATATTTAAGTGTTTTAAAATAGTTCGTCATAGACAATTGTTACATTTCAAAAAATCAATAAACATTCTAGTATACTCTAATTTATATTATTAATACATGATAAAAAATCTTTTGATTTTCATATTATGTATTTAGTCAAAATTAATGATAGCACATATCTAAATGTATATTTTCAAAGTTTATTTAGAAATTACCGATTGTAAAAGATTGTTTTTATTCCTATAAAAAATTACGTTTTAATATTAATATTTCAAAATTTTTGTGCTTTAGTTTAAATTCTTGTTTATTCATTAATTAGCAATATATAAAATATAGAAGATAATTATATCATTGATAGTGCATCAAAAAAAACTATAAAAATGTTCAATTTTATGTATAGTAGAATTTAAAAATTGTCTTTAAACAAAAATTAAGAACTCAAATACTATATCATTATAAAAATTAATCAGTTGGTTTTATTTTCTCTATTTTTTTGTGACATTTTAAGTAACTAAGCCTAAAATGCGAAAAAATGATTTAAAATTTTGAACTTTAAGTAATAAACACATAGAGAATATAAATTATGATCATATAAAAATAATACATATTAATCTTAGAAATCAATATAAATAGGTTTTTAAGTGACTATAATAAGAAATTATTTCTGATTATGTACTTTAATAACATAATAGTTTGTCAAATACAACAATGATATGTTTACATGTTTGTTGATTTTTTTTAAAAAAATATTAAACGAATACGTTTGAACTTATATTCATATTTTTATTTTCAAATTAATAATCACATTAAAATACAAAAATATTGTATTGGTAAATAACATACAAACTTTTAAAGTAAAAAATAATTGGAAGGAACAAACCAGCTTAAAAGTATTTTTCGTAAAAGATTATGTAATGAGGACAGGATGTTCAAGAGTTTAGGGCTAACTCTTAGTTCAATATAAATGTTTTCCTGAAATAAATATCTAATATATTTCATATAAACAAATATTTTTTTTATGGGTTTCTTGAGGTAGATAAACAAAAAAACCAATAGTTTGAGGCACCAAACAACTGCAAAAATAATGTTATATATTATACAAATGTTGCTTTCTTATTACTCACGTATACACTAACTACTTCATATAAAAACACCTATTTGGTATTTATATGCTACTTTATGTTATTACAAATAATGTATTTTAAAGTAAACATGATTTATTATAGAAAATGTCGTTTTAATCACATGATTGACTTTCATAAAAAAACATATGTAAATATTATTTATCATACGTATAAAAAATAGTTTTATAATATCGTAGAAGTTAAACATTTATATAATAAAATATTAAATAACATTATTTAAAAAATATTTTTTATAAGATTTATTCCTACATATTTTTTATGTGAAAATTATTATTGAAAAATTTTATAAACATTGTGGGATAGTGTAAATTGATAATATTCGATATAAAAAAAACTCGAATGATATAATGATATTCACGAAAACGCAAAAAAATATGTTGTAACAGTCATAAAAGACGAAATGTTAAATAACATGGTTTTTGTAATAAATATATCACCAAATTGGCAAATACCGCTTTTATAAAAAAAGTAAAAAAGAGTAAAAAGACAATGAAAAAACCTGCAAACTACGCAAAAAGTCTATAGATATAGATGCCAAAATACAAGTAACAAGTGTTTACATGAAGTAAGATTCTTATTACGAACTAATGCTATGTCCAGTCAAGATATTTTTTATGTGTTGGATTATTTATAATAAAAAGTGAAAATACCAATTGTTTTTTTTTCAATGCGTATTTATATTTTAAGACTGTTTATATGGTTTAAATTTTTTATATAAACAATCAACAACTATGCAAATTTTATTGAAAAAATAAGAAGAAAAAAGATTTTTTCCTATCGATGTAAAAACTTAAAAACTGGGAATAAAATTTTATTTGAAACCAATATAACTTTACATATAAATGTATGCTTTACTAACAATCAGACAATGCGTAAATATTTTTATTTTGATTTTTGTACGAATGAAAATATTTTCACTTTATAATTTTATAATTTAGATATGAAAATAAATTTTTCTTATAACATATTACAACAAGAGAGAAAATTTTTTTATAGCAGGAAAAACTTTTTTTTAAAAAAAGTAGAGGTTTAAAATTTAATTTTTAAGAAAACGTTTTTTTTTATTTAAAATTTTTGCTATTCTAACCTTTTAAAAAATTTTAAAAAAATACAAGTGATCATTTTTTAAAAAAACATTATATAAAACTCAAGTACTATAATGATTGATTAAAATATTTGAGATATAAAAGCGAATTATTTTTACATTATTATAAATTTTTTGAATATAGCATATTATATATATTTTTAATATTGTCATACAGCTGTTTTTAGTAAGTTTTTAGTATGGAAAGGAATATATTTTATAAATAATCTAGAGTGTTATTTAGAGTATACAATTTCTTTAGATTTTTTCTTATCAAAAATTAATAGTGACTGCTCTTATAACTTCTAACTGCCTTTTTCTTTATCTTTACTATGATTTTTAGCATTTTTTCTGTGTATGTACAGATACCAATTTTTATTATCTGATTTTCAAGTTCTTATCAATCGCACATCTTCTAGCTATATGTATAGTTATTTTACAATTATATTTCCATAATTTTAAAAATTATCTATCTATTTTTTTATTATAAAAAACAAAACGAATTATTATATAAACGATTATAATTGAATAAAGGATTAAAATTATTAATATTTTCGGTGTTTTGACTATAAAGAATAGAGAAAATACAACAATATGATAAAGAGAAAGAAAATAGATAATATAATGAATTAAAATAAAGTTGTAAATATGACGGAACTGTCAATTACTTGATTCTTGACAATGCTCATTTATTTGTGTCATTATTTCTTTTTTCATTGTTTTAAATTGAACTCTTAAATAATTTTTCGCAAATCTGGTTTCGATTACTGATCATTTTGTGTAATCATTTTTATGGTCCATTTTAATTATATCAGCATTTTTAATTTCTTCGAACCCTTTTATTTATTAAGCATTTGAGCCAACAGTTCCAATATAGATAGATTTATAGGATGATGTTTTTAACTACATTAGCTAAAAATTTAGTAACTGCATATATTTTATCAAGCTAAAAAAACAAAAAAAAATATTTTATAAACAAACGTAATTAAGAATAAGAAGTATATTTTTTTTTAAAATAATAAAATTCAAATAAGATTTTTTGTAAATATGTATATGCGAATATTTTAAAAACTGTTTATTGTTTATTATCCTATTAACACAATGAATCATTTAGAAACGAATGTAATCGAATATATAAATAAGATATTGCGTAGTATGATATTTTAAAACTGTTTTTTTACCTATATATGCTAATATTTTAGAAAGCTTTTATTGTTTATTAAGCTAAAAAACAAAATGAATTATTTCAGAAACAAAGATAATTGAGTGTAAAAATGAGATTATTGGTATAGAAATGCGAAGTTAAGAATATTAATGCAGTGCTTTGTGGATGACCGACTAGAGTTGCGTATAAAAAGATTATAAAGAGAAAACTTAGAAGAATAATGTTTATTTGTTGATTAAAATGTGTGGTAGTTGGTTATAGACTACATTCACTACTTCCATAATTCTGCTCTCTTCTATAATCTGATCCTGTAGGATTCATTTTTTAGCATCATTATTTGGAATTTTTATAGTTATCAGAGTGATAAATTAAGGAGGTAAGTTATTCTTTTGTAGGTAACTCTCCAGGCATCTTCAATGTGATAAAATTGGTTACCACTATCAAATTGAATGAAATTATTTATAAAGATTGTATATTAACTTTTTTTCATTCAAAATTTAGAAATATTACACAATTTATGTACCCTCAATATTTTCAAGTTAGCTATGAATTTCAATGAATTTGAAAGTGAAATAAGAGAAATTATTAAATCGTATAACAATGAGGTTAAAGAATTTACAGAGACTATTAACGAGACAAATCAACGCCTAATAAGATTAAAGCAAATTTTTAGTGGAAGAAAATAAAATCTTAGTTTTTATATGAAATTGACAATTTTTTTGCAGGTCATAAATGAAGGTTATTGTAAATGGTATTCATATTTTATAAACTTTAAGAATTATTAATTTATATCTTTGTTTAGTTGTTTTTATTTTTTTTGTTTTGATTATATAACCAGTATTTTAGTAATGTGTAAAAAATATTTAATTTATTCAATAAAACTGTTTAATGCAAGGAATTGATATGAATTTTTTAAAAAATTTTCTAAAGCAAAAGTAGTACAAAAAAATGTAAGTTGTAAAGAGAATACAATTAACACTAGTTTTTTTTACAAAAGGTCATTAAATATTAATATACATAATATTAGATTTTTAGGGATAAAAACTTACAAAAAAGGTAATATATTATAGGCTAATATTTTTTGAATGAATAACTACAAAAAATAAAAATTAATATAATCAAAACTAGTCATTTTAAAAATCAATAAATTTTAAAAAAGCTGTATATTTAATACTTTTTTTTTCTAAATGAATAAAAATTTACATACAATGATTTAACCGATTTAGTAATAATAAACAAATGGTAAAGTTTCAATTTTTTGCGTTCAAATGACATCAGCGCTATAAAATTCCTTGAACATAACATCAGAAGCAGCACAGCTTGCCGAATAATGGCTGACCATTAAAAGACACGGAAAGGTGCATACAAAATAGGATATGAAACCGTCTGGAAATGTTCCAAACAAACACTTTACATCATTTGGGAGTTCAGTGAAATGTCTTCCCTTGTTTCTAATGACTCTAAGAAGCCCGCGAATAGTTTTGTACCTATACTCTTTGTATTTTTCGATATTCTGAACGAGCATTGGGCTTATTTCGATGTCCCAGGAGTGAGAAAATACTTTTGATTTGTTTCTTTCTAGTCTTAAGTGCACTCTTTTCGAGGCGTTTCCTGGAGCCTCGATGAAATCACTTAAATTAGCGTAGAAGTTGAATATTTTTGCGCTATTCCAGAAGTACGGATGATTATATACACTTTTCATTGGAATTATGTACTGGTATTTTTTTGTGATGCAGTTTAATACTAAATCACGGAGTGTCTGGTCTAGATATAAAATGAAGCTTATAAGATTTTTTGAGGATATTTTGCTCAACGTCGACAGTATTGAAGTCGAAACAGTTGTAGTTGAAGATGTTTCTGTATAAAAGTATTGCATATGCGAATATGTCGCCTTTGTACCGCATTTCATCGTTCAGTTGTATTACGTTATGGTTGTGCATGATTATTTCTGAAGATCTGTAACCGACATATCCGATTTCATGTTTTACTGATTGAATTTTTTTTAGGAGAGAATTAGACATTTTCTGGTGTGTGATCTTCATAAAAATGTTTGCATCCTTGTTTTTGGAGTGATTGTGTTCGAAAAGCGAGTTTTGATCAAGGAGGCTTTGCGACAATTCATTATTAAACATTTCTGTGTTTCCGTTTTGGTTTGTGAAATACCGTAAGTGCTTCTTTTTATTGTTAATTTTATTAATTCTGTGAGATTCTGATAAAAAGTCGCCCAAGGCCCCTTTTGAATTTGGGATATTAAAATCACAGCTAATTTTGTTGAAATTGCTGTCGTATTCGTCTTGTTGCAAATTTAACGTACATTTTGTGAAATCGCTAGATTGCCTTATAAAATGGCTTGACTTATTTTTTGTTGGTGAGAACACGCTGTCTTTCAGCATTTGAATGTATTCGTTCTCGTCGATTGTGTTTCTGATTGATTTTGTTTCGATCGAGCATGATTTTTTTGCTCCATTTTGGTTTTTCTTGCAGAGATTGTTGGTTGCATTTTCCGTTGTGCTGTCTATTTTGCAGAAATTGTTGTTTTTGAGAATTTCATTGCTAGAGTCTGAGTGAATGCCATTGTAATAACAGTGCTCGATGGTTTCTTGTGATTCACTCGACATTTTTCTAGTGCGTATGTTGTATTTTTTACTTGCGCTATTTGGTGAATCATATAATAAATTCTTTTGGTTTTTTTGATAGATTTTATTAAAATTCTGGTTTTCGTTATGAATGTTTTTAGAGCCTGTTTTTTTCACATTCTTGCCATATTCGACTTCGTTGCTAAAACCGTTGCTGTTTTCAAATTTATCAAATTTGTCGTTGTGTCTATTTGAATCCTCATTCGAATATGAAAAAGGATAGTTCATATTCATAATTTGATCATTGATTTGTTCTTTGCTGCACAATTTTTCATCGGTAAAATTTTGTTCTAAAACTGGTTTTTCGTGAAAAATAGTATCCTCAAAATTCACCAAAATAATTTTGCCAGCATCGTTAATTTTGATGCTTTGAGGCGACAAATTGTTGAATGAAATATTGTTTTCATGCATGCTGTATATTGTTTTTGCGATAATATGCATCTCACTCTTTGTCATTTTTCTGTCTAAATCGAAGTAATTTTCAAAAACAAGGTGGACCTTGCCTTTATTTTCAATTTTACAAAAAAATATCTCACAACATTTGCACAGTGAATGCTTTTCACAGCGTCGATCTCTCTCAGATATCTGTAATCGTCGTTATTGTATGTTTTTACGATGACTTTGTCTCCATCGTATGTTCCTCGCTGTATCAAATATCCTTTACTCTTCAGTAACGCTTCCGTTATCACTAGAGGATGTGCGTTTTTAGAATTGTATTTGTTGATAACGAAAACACCGAGAACAAACGACAAAAACATGCCAAAAAGATATCGTTTGAATTTTTGCTTCGGCAGTGCTGCCTTTTTCTCATACTCAAAGATTGTTTTGCTTGTGTTTAGACCTACCATGTACAAATTGTCACACACCTGCTGAGTAGAATACACATTCACAATGTTTCCCTCGATATGATGCGTAAAAAAAATACGGTTGTCGATTTTTAAAACCTCGTCATCATAAAAAACTCGCGATTTTGTTGTTGAAAATGGCGGATACACAAATCTGTAATTCAGTTCTTTCTTAAAAATCGTATCGGTGGCTTGTACTGTAATACTGTAAATTATCAGAATTAAGCCGTTAGACTTCACACGATGCACAATCACATGCTTGCTCGCTGTTAAAATCGAGTTGTTGACAATTCGTGGCTCTTTTAGAATATCAAAGACACTATAATTCAGCTTGTAAAACTGCCCGTTTGACTCAATACACAACGAACCGTCGTTCCGAAGACATAAATGATCGTAAAAGTGTTTTTTACTGTGCTTTAGAGACGAGGAACTCAGCATAATAGCTGTTTTATTCGGTTTATACGGAAGCGGCAACGAATTTTGTAGCGGAAAACTATTTACCGTGTGTATGTTCAACAAATGCTTTACATCGCCCTCACATTCGTACAAATTCCCAACATCAGTTTCAATAATGTACATCGCTGTAATAAACTTAAAAAAAAATATTACTTGCATTCAACTAGGAGGGCTTTATCATTAAATACATTTCAATTTTAAATTTTTTCCCCCTTTTTCGTATTAACTGCTGTTTTTTAAAACGTAATAATTAAAATTAAACAAATTACTTTCAATAAAAAATTTATAAACATTTTTACTGGTTTTAATATTTAATTATGACCTGTCTGCTCTACTTTCCATCAATAATATTCCTTAAAGAACATAATGACGAGTTTTTGAACAATTTTTTGCAAAAAAAGTTTCGCTCTAAAAGTATTACATGTCAACAACCAATAACATTCAAACTTAAAACAATTTCAAAAATAAAAAAATGTAACAGAAACCGAAAAAAGTTTGATTTGCAATCTAAAAAATATATTTATGATAAAAAAAGTAGTAATTAAAAAGAAAAAAAAGTTAAGTGAAAATATTTTTTAAAGTGAATAACGAAAAAAAGATAATTTAAAAAAACAATTTATTAAATTGCCTCAATATTGTTGCTAATAATTGAAAAGAATGTAATCAAAAGTATTTAACTGCCAATGCGATCATTGACATTGACATTATATACATTAAAATTAAATTTTATATAAAAACACCTTTTTTAGTTTTATACTATTATTTTTACATACATTACAGTTTACTTTAAAAAAATAACAAATTTAGCAACTTATCAAATGATAAAAGTAAGTTTTAAACTATATTTTGTAACTTATTATCAAGAAATATAACAAAGACATTTTTCCCTTTTTACAAAAAATTAGCAATTTTCAATGTACAACAAATAAAGTATAAAAAATGACAGCCTTTCAATCATTTCAAATTTGAAATCTAACTGATAAAAATATGCAAAGGTTTAAGAAAGATATAAGTTTTTTTCAATTTTTTTATCAAATATGAATTATTGAATAATTATTAAAATATTATATTAGATTTTAATTTCAATAAAAACGAAAAAAATTCTTTCTGTTTTTCATTCGGATTCGAAATTTTATAAGAAAAATTAAAATTTATCAATGTAAAAAATTACAACTTTTAATAATGAATTAATATTGCATCACACACATTCACTATTTCTTAAAATTAAAATGATTTTTGGTCAGATAGGATTAAAAGCTAAAGATGATAGACATCAAATTTTTTTGATTTTTTAAATATCACTTTACTAAAAGGTTACTCAGCTTTTTCGAATTGAAAAATTTATAAAAAATAAGATTCATAGTATTTTTAAATTTTTGTGTCAAAAATTTTCAAATATCATCAATTATCCTTTTTTAAAAGCTAGCGTATTTCTTTTTTTAAAAATGTATACTATCTTCTGTCAAAAACAATCTGATTAAGTCATTCAATCAAAGAAGTTTATATCAAGAAATCACCAAAATTAGCAATAAATTGTGTCTTCAAAACTAAAAAAATATGACCAATTATACATAAAAACTTTTATATTAAAAATTTCCTGTTTTAAAAGTTGGTAAATCTAAAGTACAACTCTTTTATCCATTCAAAACTTATTAAAACCAATTATATAGATCTGTTTATACAGTAAAACATATTTAAAACCATTTAAGAATTTAATCTTAAACGGATATATAAAAACATATTTCTAATATTTTATTTCAAGTAAACCATTTTTAATATATTTTTCTCTCTTTTATTGAAATTTGTGCTTCTTTAAACTCAAATCTTTTTAAAAAATCAAATCAACCACAATCACACTTTAACTTTCAAAATTCAAATTGAAACATAACAAAAAATATTAATTTTTGTATTTCTTATATTTGAATAAACAACACAACTAAAAAGAATTAACTTATGTATAACGACCAATCATCTAAATTCACAAAATTACTAGATTCCTCTAATTTTATTGAATTTTTGATAACAAAAAAATAGCTCTTGATATGACTTTTTAAACGAATTTTAAAGGAATTCTTACACCAAAGTAAAATTATAACTTTAAAAACTACAGTTCAATTATAATTTTTTCGTGTTAATTTCATAATATTTATTATTTTATTAATTTTAATTAAAATACTCTATATTTCAAGATTGTTGAAACCATCATTATGTTTAATATAAATCGTTTTAAATTATGGCAGTTAAAAATCGAACGTTAAATTTAAATAGTTTTATCTGTTATAGTTTGCTTTTAGCAAATCTTAAAAAAATACAAACTTGTATTATTTTAGGATATAGTCCTTAACAAAATTCAAAATGGTTGCTTTTTTTTCAATAATTATTCTAAAAAAAAATTAACCTTTAAATTTTGTGAATTCAGCTTATTGCCGTTTAAACATTTCTTAATTAACTTCACCTTATAAATATACAAGAATCTCATGAATTATATTATAAAATTGTTTTTTTAAATAATAACATCTAAAACTTAAAAAAATCACATGTTTCTAACTCATACCATTTCTTTACTAATCAAAATTTGCAATTAGCCTATAAAATTCAAAAAATAAAATTGTATAAATCTTCACTTTTTTAAAATAACGCCTATAAAAATCGTATAAGTTCGTTTGATAAGTACTTTTTGTAGGTAAACACAAGCCAGGAGAAAAGTTAAAAACCACAAACTTACTCTAAAATTGGTGAAATAAAAATTTTCGAAATGAATAAATATATGTATATCGAAAATATACATTTAAATGTAATAACAATAAAAAAATTACTCAGCATTTCTTTTAGGTAAATTTTAAAATTTTTTTCGTATTAGTCATTAAAAAGATATATTTGTTTTATTTGATCTTTTAATGTTTTGTTTGTTTTTTTTTTTTGAGTTCTGTGTTGGTAAATTGTCAACAAAAAATTCCTTTATTTTGGGAACTATGTTGATAACTGAGGGTTGAACACATTCCTTATTTTTTCCTAATTTTTATTGTTTATAAATTATAATTAAAAAAAATTAAACCCATGCCCAAATATTAACTTTTCCAAATCTTCTTGCTTATGCAGCATTCACGCTAAAATTCCAACCACTGCCGCTAAAAATGACAGTAAGGTAGAGTCCTTATTACTCTGTACCAGATCATAGGCATCAGATCAATAAGGCAGGACAAAACTATAGTTAAAAACTTATATTCTGAAGTCATCTACACTTTTGTGCTGTACAAAAACAAGTTTCAGCAATAAATTGTTAACAATATAGATTTCAATGTTCTTTACAAATGTATCGTTTGTATAGAAAAGTGGATCTCAAAAAAATTCAAAATTACAGTTTAATTCGAATTTTAAAGACAAAAAACGGATGTATTATCAAATATAAATCATCTATCTTAAAAAATATAAAAATAATTCTTTCATTTAAATAAGCATTAAATAAGTTTTTACTGAACGATTTTATAAATATATGGTCTCAAATTGCTCTACAATATATTTTAGTATATTAGTCCCCATTTCGCATAGTTGTAATCTAATTAGATCGACAAATCATTTTTGAAATTAAGTTATGCGCTCAAATCATTAGATAAATTAAATATTAAGCATATGTTAATGTTGAAAGGTGAAGTAAACTACGATCAAAATTAACTGTTCAATATATTCCTTAATGTATTTATTTAGTAAGATGTTTTATTTGTTTTGTATTATTACAATCATCGATATAAAATATTTGTTTTTGTAAGTAATTTTCGCAACAAAAATTACCCTGATAGCAAATTATAATATATCGATATATATTTTTTTAAAGTAAGAAAGTTTTAGATTGTTCAATTGTTATTAATTCAAGAAAGATCACGAGGCTCAAAAAATATCTATTTTCATTGGAATTGCTTTTCAGTAAAGAAATTTTGGCCATATTTTTTAGTTAATTTTTAAAAAATGTTTACTCTTAACAATATTTTTAAAAACATGTTGCGTTTTTGATATATACATTGCTATTGTGTATCCGAATTCCTTAAAATTTTGTGTAATAGATGATTAAAATTTAGAAAAAGTGTGGCTATTGTTGCTTTTTTAGTGTCACCAACATAAAATGTGAAAATTAGATTCCGCAAAAATTATATAAAAAAATTTATTATGAAATGAGATCAGGGGTTTCATTTAATTAAATAAAAATAATAAAAAACTATAGAACCACAATGCTAATATCTTCATAATAACTTAGTTTTTAATATAATTCTTATAAAAACAGATCTAGAGTAGATGAAACCTGTTCATCACTCGCATCAACACTTCTTTCTTGAAAATTTTGACTATCTGGTCGCATTCGTAGATTCTACTAAAGTGACTTTACAATATCTTGTCACACTTTGACTTATTTTTTATTTTTATGCTAATTTAAGATAGTTCTTACCGATTCTACATTTTTTGATAATTCTAATTGCCAAAATTTTGCAAAGAGTTTATTTGAAATATTCTACTCTCCAGATGTGCTATCATAAGCTGTTCAATCAATTATTGACTCGATAATCAGATTATAAACTTAAAATTAGTATATTTTAAAAAATTTATAGTTATCGTTAAATACTTTTATATACAGCTGAATTTTTTTTCTTGGAAAAGAAAAGATTTTTTACAAAGTTTTGCATTCATTTTGTTAGTTAGTTGAACTTTAATATTACAATTTTAGCAAAATTTACATCAATAATATGATAAAAAATTTAAGTATGGTTTAATGAACACATTAAACTAAGTTGTCAAATGTAATTATTGTGTTCTTTGTTTAGAAAGCAACACCAATGTGGAGTCCAAGACGTATGTTAAAAATGTGGAAACATTAATTACTACAAATATTTATTTGTATAAATTCATCGTTTTGAATAAATACCCCCTTTTAAAAACCATAAATTTAAAACCTTTTACTTAATGCATTACAAGTATAACAAGGACACTAACAATGTCGCAAACAAGAACCTTAGATTTATGCCAAAGTGTTCAAGGAACAGGGAAGCACGTTTAAAACATGTGAAAGATGTAAATAATACCTATCAATATTCGTTGCATAAAGAATACTTCAAGAGATTCCGCATCTTAATGTTCTATCACAGTAATACAATCAAATATTGTAAATTTGATATCAATGAAAAGTTGAAATGTGAATTTTTGTGATTTATTGTGGTGAAATAACAACTAAATTCTGGTGTTAAAGGCAGGTAAAGCAATTGTTTTCAAGAAAAAGCTTCTATCAAACATTTTCCTCCAAAGTTACCTCGACCGAACTGTAAAAGCAGATACGTCTTGCCCTCACTTTGAATGAAATGAGGATCGAGAATACTAGCGCTACGTGCCTAAATACTAACTGAGCGCAAGCTTAAACCCGAAACCTTCGTAAAAACTCATCAACTCTTTCATATTGTTTATGCATACTATTTACGCCACTTGTCTAGGCCACCCAGCGAGTACGGCATTTAAAATAATAAAATTTGTTGATCTCAATAAAATAGTTTGATTATCTGCGAAAAAAATTTTTATACTTTACCTCAGACGATAAAATATAAAAAAATGAGATTAATCATAGTTAAAAAGTTTTTCGGTTCTGAAAATCATAAATTTGTCAGGTTTATAGAATTCAGTTTTTGGTTTACAAATAGCTTATTCAAGAATTTTATAACAAAACAAAATAATTTTATAAGTTTGAAAATAAACTACAAAAAGTGATAAATACGACGGAAACATATGGTAAATACGTATGTTTGAAAATTTTTGATTATATATTTCTATTTATATAGTACTCTTTTTTATTCAATGATTCTTGAGATATCTTAGCATATTAATTGATTATTAAATTGATTATAATCCTTTAAGTTTTTATATTCAATAATGCTAGTTATATAAGCTTCAATAAAATGCTGTTTTATAATTTGAATCATTGTTTTTTAGTTTGTCACATATTGTTTTTTCTTTTTTTTCTTTCTAGATTTCTCAAATCTAGATTCATTTTTTTTTGACAAATTGAATAGTTAACCAAATTAAAAAAAAAACATTTTTTCTTGAAATAATTTAGAGTTTTAACTTTTTTTTTAAAAAAAATCAATAGTTTTAGTTGCATAAATTATGTCATAATTGATGATTTATTTCGTAATTTAGAATTTGACATTTTAAATTTGACAATTAGAAACTACAACATACGTAATCATAATTTTTTTAGCTAACTCTATGTTATTAATATTATTATTCTACATTAACCAGTTGTAATTTAACTTTTTCTTAACAAAATTTCTCTATTATAGGTTATTGTGTGAATCGCATGGGTTTGAATATATTATTGTTGATAAAATAACAATAAAGACACCAAAAACCTTTATCATATTCATTATAAAAAATAATCAAAAACCAATTAATATTTTTTATTTTTTTATGCACAAGATTTTTTTGTATTTATATCAGTATGAAAAAACTAAAAACATAAAAAAAGATATTTTCAATCACTAAATCCACTCTTATTATATCTTATAGCTAATTTTTATTATATTGACGAATATTGTATCAATTTATAAAACATAAATGATCATCGATAATATTTTATATTATCATCGATTAAGCAATTCGTGGAAAAAAATTGTTATATTGTAAATCATCACCAGATTAAAGGCTATTTCGTAAACGTGTCAAATCAAAATGCGGTGCAATAATTGCTATTATCATATTACACAGAATACTTTGCATACAAGAACTGCCAACAGTTTAATAAACTGAATTGCAAAAGAGCCACTTAAAGAATATTTCATTAATATTTTCAAAATTTAAGACATTTTAAAAACATTTTTTGCACAAATTGCTAAAAGGAATTACATATTACAAAATATTGAAAGCAAAATCAAAAAATTGTTTTAATGGATCAATAAACTTTATTATAATATCTTATCGTGTTTATAATACATAATATTTAGAATTGATAATATTAGCATATTATACAAGAAAAAAGAGAAGTGCTGAATTCTTCATATTTATTTAAAAAAAATTAACAAGTACAAAATTTTTTATTTTTTGTGATTTCGAAAAAGGGAACATTATAAATGAATCAAAAAATACTAAATGATTTTTAGTTTAAAATAAAGCAAGAAAATAATATTAAAAAAATAATAGGAAATATTATTGGATGCTGTTTTATAGACTATGAAAGGTTTGAATATAGACATAAAAAATATGCTATTCCAAAAAACATAAATAAAATAAGCGTTTAAATAACCAAGCTATTTTTTTCTAAACCTAGTTTTTAGTCTCAAGTGCTGTTACAACATATCGAAAATATAAAAAAAAATACCATCTGAATATATATTATGCTGATTTTTTTCAAAATTAAAAGAATCGAATTAATGCATATAAAATAATTTATATATTAAAATTACAAAGTCATATTTAAAATTCCTAGATATAGAAATTAAACGTGAAATATAAATTTTGTATATTAAAAAATGAATCAAAGTCTTCCAGAAAAATTTAGAGTAAGCGCATATTTCTAAAGAACAAAAATTTTGAATAAATATAACAAAAAATATCTATTAGTTTGGATGGTATATAATTAGTAAAGATGAAAGAATGAGTTGCCACAAAACATCTAAAAGTTCCAAAACAACCATACAACCGATATAAAGGCTATAAACCGTTCTTTGTTAGAAAAATAATTAATGATACCAATATATAGGTTATGCTACAGTTATCAAATATCTCTTTTGATTTTATTAAATAACATATCATTATGTTCTTTGATATAAAATAAAAAAATATCTGGTGGAATTTTTTTTACAATGTCATAAAAAAAAACAGAAAAAAAATAATAACAGGTAAATTTATTGATCTAAAACATGTCGATATTAAATAGTTTTATTCTAAAAGTATTAAAGAATTTATATATAAATTCATGTTGTTTATTAGTGTCAAATTAATTATATTTGATATAGAAAATATTTTATAACAGATCAATAATTTAGATTCAAATTGGATAAACGGAAATTATTAAATAATTAATAAAATTATTTTGATATAAAATATTTATTTAATTTTGATAAGAATGTTTTAGTGTAATCAATAATATTTTTAATGATGATTAAGGTAATTAATATTTTAAAATGTATTACAAAAGAAAATAATTATTTTTATGATCAAACAAAAAATTTTTACTATAAATAGATTGATGATAAAGCAAGCATGCCTTTTATGAATGTTAATAAAAATAAATTAGCAAAACCTACTTTTCCAATAATTCATAATAAAAAAAATCACGGAGGAAATTTTTGCGAATACATTAAAAAAATGGAAAAAAAATTATAGGATAAATTATAATGTATTTCTACTTACGTAAATATAGCATTTCTAAACAAAATAAAGACTTCGGAAAATTTAATGTATAAAGCTAGACATCTATCTTAACATGAATGGTTTAATTGACATGAAAAACAAATGCTTCGATATATTTTTATAGTGTATAAATACCGGTAATATTTCTATGGAGAGTTTTTATTGTGCACAATAAGACAACTATAAATCGTTTGTATTTTAGGCCGACTTGTTTGTAAATCTAATACAAATCTTTGAAAAGCAAAAAGTCTCGTAGAATTTATACAAATATTAAAACTTTCGTATTTCAAATCGTTTTCTATACTGTTATGTTCTTAAAAAAATTCAATTTTTTTAGTTCCACTTGATATGAATTAAAACTTTAATAACATATAAAAATTCTTTTAAAATTATAAAAAAATAGTGGTGTGTCTAACTACCTATCTGAATGTCTCGTTATTTTTTTTTATTAAACGTTTAGATATATTATTAGTTCTTATATAAACATTGTACGAGATCCGACGATGATATCAAATTGAACTATAGGTTTACGTCGTACCGTAATTTATATTTAATCTTGTTCTTGAGAAAAATGAAATAACTTGAAGGAATAATTTAAAGTTTGGGTTTGTTTTTGTAGATGCAATGGGCCTTAACATTATATTAGAATTAAGTTAACAGTTGATCCTTTATAATTATATATAAAATCTTTTAGAAAAACAGAGTAATTACAAAGATTTTCCATTTAACAATTTTTACGAAAAATTTACTCAAAAAAAAACTTCTATTGAGTCATTATTAGTTAAGTGATATAGTTGATGGTAATTTTTAATTAGTCACAATTTTAGTTTTATAATTAAAATTTATATTATTTTATTGTGGTATTATTAATATAAAAAAAGAATTGTGGCAATTCCCAAAAATTAATAAAAATTAATGAAAAAGGCAACATTTTAGCAATAGCAATAATTTTGTGCCTTTTTTCTATCCTATCTATTTCAAAAATAGGCAAATTTACTTATTTTAGCAATTTTTTTAAAATTAAATATTTATATAACGACATCATATTACATCCGTAAAAAAATAGTTTTAGGTTTTTAAGACAATTTGGTAATTCATCATATGTAAAAATTGATTCAAATAATATTTTAATGCAATAATATCAAAATTGGTTATCCAATAATTAAAATTTAGCTACGAAAATAACAGCACAATTCATTAAACTTGAAAAAAAGCAATACATTTACTAGTTGATGGTAGATTCAAAAAAAATTGTCAAATATGTTTTGGTGCAAAATTCATAGTAAAATCTCTTATTACAATGACCTTTTTTGTTAAATACTTATAAAAACAAATAATATTTGTCTGAGAATATAACAAAGGGTAAAATACAGAAAGAATGTGCACGTTTGAAAACAACAATTTCTATAATAATCTTGAAGCAGTTAGAAAAAAATTTGTTGAGGATGAAATAAGAAAAATTATTGTGAGAAGAAATCAAAGTAGTAAAGCTTTGGAAGCCGAAATTTTAAATTACAATAACAGAGTCAGAGAATATAATTTAAAAAAGTTGGTTGAAGAGACGAAAGAAAAACCAAAGTCTGTGCAAAAACAAGAAATTAACCAAAATTATATTTCCAACGAGAATTTTAGTTTTCCAAAAACAAATTTTGATATCGAGTCGAGTAAAACCAACACTTCCAGTTCCAAAAATATTGAAGCCAAAAGTGCTGCAGAAAACAATGAATTAGGCTTAAATATCAAAAGTGGTGGGGTTTGCGATTCGTCGGTTATTAATTCACCAATAAAAGAAAAAGTAACAGAACAGGCTAAGATAGATACCAGTAAAAATATGCCATCCAGTCCTTTACAGGATATTAAAATAAAAAAATTAGATTCTTTGTCTTCCAGTTTAAATGCATCACAGTTAAATTCAGATTTTTCTCAGATGATAAATGAGAGCACAATACCATCAATTATAAATTCTTCAACATTAAACGACTCTGTTGTTAATACAAATTTTCCAAATCAAATTCAATCACTTCCAAATTTGAACACCACAACATCGTTACCTCTAAGCGATACAAAAATATCGCAGGAGTCCAATATTTCTACCGCCAAGCACGAATCTGCTGTTTCAACCGTCACATGCATACCTTTTTCTGCAGAACTGATCGAAAAATATATAACAAATTCAGAAATAATGGAGTTAGTGCGAAAAATCGACGAAGCATCACAAAAACCAGATTTTACTATTAAAAGAATTGTCACAAAAAGAATTTCACAAATATCTTTAGATGCCTCTCACACAGATAAATTGATTCTGGAGCTCAGTAAACTTAACACAAACCTCCAATTTGTCAAAGAATTCACTAAGAAACTTATTCAAGAATCGCAAATACCGGTAACAACAAGCAGAAATTTATATAAACCATATGCATATCTTTTTAATAAAATTTATACGGATGAAATGTTCCAATATTTTAGATACACTTTAATAACAACAAAATTTTTTAATCAAAACATACGTGGTGCGTTTATGGTGTATTTCGGGATTTTATTAGGATTGAAGAAGAAAGACGATGCATTGTTTTTTTTGGCAAGTATATTAAATAAAAAGCCAGTCGAATTGAGTTTGTATGTTTTGGAAGGTTTTTTGGATGTTTTAGGCACAGAAATCAAAAACTTCTATGATGCTACTTTCATAGATATTTGTTCCTTTATCGAGAATGAATTTTTATGTGAATTTGTGAAGAAACCAGTTGCGTTAAGAATTCAGGAAATCCTAAATAACTTAAAAAAAGATAAATAAAATCAAAAAATCTTGCTAATTTATTCTTATTTCAAAAATCTCCATTTAAAAATTTTATGTCAGAAAATTTAAACACTTCAAAAACAAAAAATGTGCACAGGGCTTAAAAAAATATTTCTATTAAAAAGTTATTAAATAAATGAAAAATATAAATTATTGCAATATATACTAAAGGTTTAAAATTTATTTACTCCAGTTTTTTCTTTGTGGCTAAAAGATATCTTTCTAGACCATTACAAGCTTCGTTAAATTTTTTTGTATCATCCATATCCTCGACACTTTCAATAAATTTTAAATAACACTCCTCAAATTCCTCAATATCAAACAGCTTATCACACATTCAGAGGGCTTGAATTTGATAAATATAAAACACAATATTCAAGTTAGTTTAAAAAAATATCAGAAAAATTATTTCATGTTATAAAACTCTTGAAATTTTCGCCACTACTTATAGAAAATATATTTATGTAAACGTATGTGTAGAAGATTTAAGTCATCATCAAACAAAGAGATTCAAATGTAATACTTGTGGACTTAAACATGATTTTGGAAACCCCAGATAATAAAAAAAAAGAAAAGAAAGAAGAGAAGGATTTGTTTTTAAGAATTACATCATTAATAAAAAAACGAGATAACTTATTCAAAACAGTTTTACTTTTACAATAAACGTTAAAATTTTACCTTTATTTACATTTTTCATATTTACTCGGCTCACTTCCAAACAATAAACCAATGTAGTTATTTTTATTGACTAAAATAAAACAATATACGTCTAGGTGAAAAACGGTCAAAATTAGAAATAAAGGCAAAGATGAGGTTGAATACCAGCGTGGAAAATTTACTTCAAAGTTTAATTTAAAAAGAAAAAATTATTTGCGTAGTATAAAACATATTCAAGACATTTTAATCTCTTTAGTATTTTTAATATTTCCAATAGAAAATACAAAAATATCATTTCAACCAAAATAATTCTCGCAAAACATTATTAATTTAAAAAACAGCTCATCACAGGATACACAAAAAATCAATTAATAAATATCTTTTTATTTCAAATTCTTGCAATTGTATTAGCATATTATTATAAATTGTGGAATGATTGAGGTTTTTAGTTTTTTTGAAAGTGTTATTCAAAAAAAGTTAAATATAAATTCGAAAAGTTTTTGTAAATATAAAAAACAAAGTATTTAAATATAAACGAGGAGATGTGTTTTTGTTAAATATATTTTATTTCAAAGCTTTGTTATCACAGCCTGTAAGTTTGCCTATCAATGAATAAAATTTATTGGTATTATATGAAAAGCATTTCTTAAAAATTTTTATTGTCTAAAACTTTAAGAATATGGAGTTATGCAAAATATATTAGTATATTTAAAGATTTGATCTAATAAAATAATTATGATGTATTTGGTGTAATAAAAATAGTAAAACCGATAAAACAAACGATTAGTTTCAAAAAATCAAAAATATTTGTTGTTTTGATTGGTTATTTATAAATTTTTGTCTCTAAATAAACAATATTATAAAATGAATAGGTTCAAAAAAATTATTATTTTTTTTAGGTAAGATAGCTCATCTAGCATAGACATTATGGTATAGAAAAATAACAACAAGGCGTTTTTTTACACATAATACTCCAATAAACGCCATCTTTGTTCAAACAAGTTCATTGCCTATAACAAAAAACCATCTTAAAAAAAGAAAATTTTATGCGTAGAAAATAATTATTGATGAAATTATATAATCAAAAAACAGACAAAAAACAAAAACAAGTTGTATTGTTTATAATTTGCAATTGTTTATTATGGGTGTACACAACAGGGGCAACCTGGACCTGTTTTGGCACACTAGTTATGCAAATTTGTTACACTGTAGCTATTAAACGTCGCTAGATAGAATTTTTTTGTATAATTTGTTCTATTTAATGTTTTTTTGATTTAATATGATATTTTATGAGATATACATTCTTATGTCACGATTTTTGTTCTCAATGAAATAAAAAGAGGTCTTTTTGTGCACAAAAAAAATAAGCTCCAAACAATGATGACGACAAATTTACAAGCTACTGTTTTTCATTGGTTTTAGTTTATTAAAAAATAAAGCAGCTGGTCTTTTCAGTTTTTTGTTTAATTTATCTTGGACATTTTACAATGTTTGATTTATGATCTGGAGTTTATTTTATGCTAGCCGTGATTTATAATGTTGCGAAAGGGTTTTTTTATATCTATTTACAAAAATTTGTACTCAATATTTTCATGGAAGCGCGTTTTTACATTAAATAGCATGAAATCAAGTATTTTGTTATATATTGTCTTTTTAAAGTAACGATTTTTCGATAGTATGCTAGCTGTATACGGGTTGTTCGTTCAATAAGTCTATTTGTTTGAGAGTGATAAGTTCTAGAATTTTATTGCATTTATTATAGGCTTATACACATAAAATTCTTCTTTTATTTTTTATGTTATCGTCTGAAGTCAGCTAATATTTTTAAAAGGATACCAATGCTCTAAAATTTTTTTCGTAAACCAAGTTTGCAATTTCTACTAAACATTTATTTCGAGCAACATTTAGAACTACATATTTTAAAAAATATTCTATCTAAACCATTATGAAAATATTCACGCAATTGCTCGTAAATAATAGTCCTAATGTATTAATCTTTATACGTTATGTCAACTTTTAGTCATTAAAAAAATTTAAATGTTCACTTGTGTGAAAATGGTAATATTAATACTTTTTTTCTATCATTTTTGTTTTTTTGTTACTAATATCTTCAAATTTATTTTTGCCATAAAAATAATATCTGTACTATTTCTTTAATACCGAAAATAATCCAATAACATTTTCTCTTTTTTTCTTACTTTTTTATTGGCAGAAACATTTTTTTCATACTAATTTTTTTGTTGTTTCAAAATTTTCGAAAGATTTTTACAATGTCAAATCTGTGAATTATGCATATAATTAAATCGAAAACATGTTTCTTTTTGAGAAAATAGTTTTTTTTTACTTTTAATCATTAAAAATTATGAAAAAACGTTTTTTGGTATTTGTTAAATCTTATTACTAAGTTTTATGACATAAAAAACACGAATAATTTGATAACATATTTAATCAATTTTCTTGATGATAATTCTCATGGTTTTCTATAATCCAAAATCAAAATTTTTATCAATATATATATATGTCTTTTTTGATTGAATATTAGCTTAAATATAGACTTTTTAAATAAAATTATAGAGTAAATAAAATTTATATTTAGTTATAATTTCTCTGAGATAAGAAAAAAGAAGAACGAGAGGCCGACTCAAAACTTCAAACCGCAATACGAAAGAATAAAAAACACATTTAAATAGTTTTTTTATTACCCTTTCTACTAAGAACTATGTTATTTATGAAAAAACCTTGTTATTTTTGGCTGTTTTGCTCTTTTTTCTTAAAAAAGGCGAAAATTGCAGTTTTTTTATTTCTTTAGTTGCAGCTTTTAACGTTTATTTACAAAAAAATATTCGTTAAAAGGCAATAAATTAGTTTTTTTGTGCGTATGTAGGCCTTATATTCTAATCATATAAAGTATTTATATGTTTCACAACATCTGTAATACGAATGTCCAAAACAGAAAAATTCATGTTGTATATAGTAAATTTTATACAAGAATCTGATTTTACAAAATGTCGTATTATTCTGTGGTTGATGTTTGTGGCGTGGGAAAGGAACATATAAGGAGACAGATAAATATTTATTTTCATCTTACGGGTGAGTTTTATGTCGGATAATTCCTGCGACAATGCTAACCATGATGTGTCATCTCCAGCTTCTCATTATATCTTTGTTCTACTATCTTAAGGGTTCTTAGGACGGGTTTTAAATGCTTTACAAGGTGGGGAAATGATGTAATAATGGGGTAGACTGTGGGTAGGAATTCATAATAGTTTCATAATACATAGTTTCTTTTCTATCCTTTTTCATGTGGTTTGCCACACACCAGCATGTTTGCTATGTAATTTTTTTTAGTAAATATAAAATAAATTACATAATGGCGTGTTGTCTGATTTGATTCATAAAGATGTATTAAAGTAGACGTATTTGTAAAACACAAAAAGTATATGGAGATTATTGTTAAGTGTAAAAGATTGTTTATTCATAATATAAATAAAAATATTTTTTTTGTAATTATATTAAATTTTGTTTTTGATTATTGTATTTTTCAAGCATATATATTTTTTGGTATGTATTTTTTTCTTTTTTTCAATATTTTATTGTAAAAAATGCGTTTATAGTTTTACTAAAATTTTTTTTAATATTTATCGTTAATTTTGAATTAGTATTTTTTTTATTACAAAATCAACATTATATTTAATATTTACAATGCGAAAATTCGATTAATCTTGGTTTTATATCGATTAATGTTTTAAAAATGTGATAAAATGTATATTCGCTAAATATAAATGCCATACATTCCATTTTACTGATAACTTTTTTTTCCATATAAAAATATTGAATAATGTTTATATTATTTGAATAAGAAAAGACTCATTTTTTATATATATTTTCAAATTAGAAATTTGCCAGAAATTTCGATATGAACTGCATTTTACTGATGCTTCTGTTGTTTACCAAAATGGGACGACTAAGCCCAATCAACATGGCGCAGTAAATACTACATCATTCATGTTAGTTATATATATTATCATAACAAGTAGAAGAATTTGAACCAAAATTAGTACTTTTATTTATTTTTCATCATTTTTATTAGAAGGATATCGAAATAATAACTTATTTAAACCTAAAATAAAATTATAATGTGAATTAAGGATTCATTAAAATTAGAGAAAAAAAGGTTGAGTTTTTGCTGGTAGTACATTCTGTTTTATTCCAAAAACAGCTATTTAGTTTTATTCCCAACATTAATATTTTTTGTTTTTATAAAATACTAAATTAATATGAAAAAATATAAATAAACACTTCTTGATTTTCGTAAAAAATTGAAGTGAATATCATACTTTTTATTGGCGAATATAATTCAAACAATACTTTTTTATTAAAAATTTTAATATATTGAATATTCTTTCTATTATCTAAATTAATTTTTTTTTTTGATTTTTTATTTAATATATTTAATTTTATATACTTTTTTTTCCAAGTCAATATTTAGAAATTGGTGACAGTATAAGAAATGAACCCAATTTTTAGTATATATTTTTTAATCTTATTTTGCCAAATAACTTCGCTATAAATTCTGTCATAATATCTTTATATATGCTGTGTTGTAAATTACCTGTTTATTTTTTCAATAATGCATATTCTTTACCATATGCAACTACAAATTTATTATCATCTCTCGTTAGACAGAATATAATACCAATTCTAAAATAGCATGCAGTAATATTCACAAAAAACAAATTTTTTTAAAATCTGGTGTATGCAATAAATGATTTTTAATCTGTCTTAACATTTAAATTTCAAAGGTTTTATTTTTTTAAGAATTATATAAAAAAGGGATAAGATTACTTAAAAAATCTTACATTTTACCACAATAACACGATAGATCAAGAAACACAACTTAATATGGAAAAAACTTATTTTTATAAAATATTAAATGATCTTGATTTTCTCATTTAAATTAAACAAAATGTAATTTTATTATACAGAGGGTAGTAGTTTTTTTGGTGACTTATAACTCTATTGAGGTAATTAACGATAAAACAATATGAAGATTAGTATATACAATTTTTTTGCAGATATTTCAGTTTTTTTCTATAAGTTTCAATTATTAGCATACAATTTATAAAAAAATTATATTATAAAATATATCTGTGTTAGCACGAATATTATGTTTATTTATAATAGATAATTTCTTTGTTAAAATTTCTTTTTTGCAAAAATAATTTTTGATTTTTTATATCTTTTTAATCTGTAATTCATTATATTATCAAAAATATTTCTTTCATAAAATAATAAACTATAATTATATTTATTATTGAACTTTATGATAATTCAATTAAAAATATTATTAAATGCAATAAAATTTTCTATAAACATTATTTAAAAATTTAAAAACAAAAATATGTGTGATAAGTTTTTCCTATATGTTAATTACTTAAGTTTTATCGACATAGACACCTATCACAAAGCGAACAAATATTTTCGTTCACAAAATAGCGATTCAATTTTAATATAAATAGCTAAAAAAGATTTACCGAGATTTTTCTATTGATTTTTATCCATAATATAAAAATTACCATACGATTTTCTGATTGATAAAACATTTTACAACATTGTCAGCGTTTTTAGCATTTAAAAATGGTTTGATAAGTTCTTTTTGCTAATTAGAAAATATCCTAAATGCAAAAAAAATTTTTATCTGGCAGTAGCATAGAAAACCAGTCAATTCTGTGTTCAAAATTTTTAATGAGTATGTGTAGTAAATTGAAAATATAATTAATTTATAGAAGATTCCAAACAAACATCAGTACTTTTTTCCTGTATTTAAAAAAATTTTGAGCTATGCAGTGATGTAAATTGTCAAAATATAATGTTAAATAGTCATTTTGCATCATCTTAACAATATTTTCCCGGTTTTTTTGAGATACATACATCGATTATATATTGATATGTGATTATATTCTTGTAATACACTTCTTTGATTACATTTATATTTTTCGCAACACAATATTAATGATTTTGGTACATAAAAACAATTCTTTTGATTTTTGGACTTCTATAGTAATATTATATATGAATATAAATTCTTTTTTTTCAATGTTTAAATGCATTGGCATTGATATTTACTTCAGCTTGATATATTTAAACTTTTCCTTTTTTTAAAAAAATATTTCATTGTAGTGACTCTAGATATAATATAATATAAAGTTTTCTTTGTGTCAAGATTTCCTATTTATATCTTATCATTAAACGTTTTAGTGTTTATTCTAAGAACGCAATTTCTTATTGCTAAGGGTTGGATGATCCGGGCTGACCTTCTGGTATACCCGATCTTTTACAATTAGACGAACTATTAATATTTTTGAAAGCCATTTAAAACTCGTTAAACTTTATTTAAGAAAGCTATTTAAGCTTTTTTCTGATCATTTATGACCAATCACTTTAGTGATCAAAAATGATCAAAACCAAAAACATCAAATATCAAGACTATCTTGATAACAAACACCAACGAATCAACAATGGTGATCAAAAATTATTAAATAATTGATCAAGATCAAAAACTTCAATTAAATATAAGAAGAATCACAAACATCAAAAACATCAATTTTTGACGTTTGAAAAATTTACAGATAATATTTTAACCAATCAGAATGAATAATATTTTGTACACAGAAATATTATATCTACCGCCAAGTATTTTTTGTACCTTCTAAATAATGCGAAGTAAATATCATATGGCTGTTTTATAATTTTTTCCTCAATTTAAAAGTCATATAATATAGTTTAGAGTGTTAAAAACGTAAATTTAAATCTTTTATATACAAAACATATTTGTTTTTATGTAGTAAGCTATCCTCATAATATTTTTCGTGTTTAAATGTAATTACAATTGCACTAAAATAAATGTTTTTATCTATGGAATTAAATAAATAAAGTTTCGCAATATACACAATTTAATTAGATTTACCATTTAATAACGCAAAAACATATTTAAATATGAGTACTTAAGTGTTTTCGGTACCAAAACAAATTTTCTAATGATTGCTAATGAAGTGAGAAATTGTGCATACAGTCTTTCTGTTTTAAGTATGGCTCATTTTATCTTTATATTAATCTAAATCATAACATGATGATAATTTAAATTTGTTACGTTTTAACTTTATCTGTGTTTATGATTCTTGCAGTACGTTATAAAAAAATATTCACTTCAGTCACCATTCTGTATGATGTGAATTTAAGAATAAACTTTATGCTTTTACATTATCACGTTTACTTTATCATATTTGGTTTTAAAAATAAAAGTATTTTAATTTTTTAAGTCAATTTTTATTTTTTCTTATATTTTCGCTTTTCACTATACGCATTTTCGTAAAGTATATTTTTTGTCTAGCGAGAATAAGAGCTATGATACTTTCTTCAAATCCTGTTCCATATTTCTATTATTTTTTTGAACAATACTTCGTAAAACTCTGCTCGATTTTTTTTTAAATACGCATTTCAAACTTTTGTGTTAACTCTTCAAAATTTTCTTGTTGTTTACTTTCTACTATATTTTGTGTGAAAATTTTCTCCCTTGTTTATAGGTGCAAGTAAAGGCGCCGACATATTGAAGGTATTCTTATATGCAAAATTATAATTCGCATGTAATAAAATTCACTTGTTTTTTCTTATGTTGATAATTGCAGTTATACTGATTGATCTTCGTCAACCATGATTTAATAGCAATACAATCTTAACACGAAAAAAATCATTAAAAACTCGAGATTAGTTGACGGTCACAATTTCTGTTGAATATAGTAAAAATGTTTATTTGACATTTTATTATATCAAAATTTTATCGTTTAAAAAAGACGAATAAATGAAAACAAAAATATAAATTTGGATTTTTTTTTGTTTTACATATATTTATTTTTTTATTATTTTAGGTGATGTTTTTATCACAATAATTTTGATTGGCAGTTGCCTATTTTTAGGCGAGAAGATTTTTTGTTGATGGTAGAAAAGAAGAACAATTAATTGATGGCATATTAGGACCTCGTGCCATCCAAAAATAAAGATATTTTACTAAGAATATTTTGTATTACTTCTAAGTATTTTTTTTTGAATAAGTATTTTAGGTTTTTCTTTTAAATTTTTAAAGTATCACTATTTTCATCTGCATTATAATTTATAATTATACATCATAAATTAGTATAAAGATAACTTTTCGCAAGAATAAAAATCCATTAATATTTCGATATTTAGCAAAATGACCTTCAAATACAATATATGTCATCAAGTTAATTCTTTTGTTGTTTTTTGTGGCACTAATTGTCGATATTGTAATATATATTTTCTTATGCCTAATTTTTTTTTGCGTCGTAAAATGTGACTAGATAATGAAAAAGTATATTTCTTATAATAATAACAATTTTTGCAAGGTTTTATCATTCGAAAAACATGTTATTATATTTTTTATGACTAAGACGCGAGAAATAAACACAATTTTACGAAACATATTACAAAGTAGCTATTTTTTTGAAATAAATTAGTGTGAAATGGACAAATATAATAAAATATAAAATTTTGAACACAAATGATGATCTCGGATACATTTATTTACCAAAAAAATAACTAAAACGCAATAAAGTTAAAACTCCTTATGATAAGTATTTTTTTCTATAATAAAATGTCGAATCAAGAGCAATTTGGAATTTTAAGGTCTTTAAAACACATAGAATTTAATTATACAGTTATTTTACATTTAAAGATCAAAAATACTTATTTATATACGTCATTTGGCCTAGAAATTTTTATCATTAAGTTATTTATTTTGATAAAAAAAATTTATTTACTCAGTTAGTTGCATTCAGTCCGTATGATGTTATCATTGTTATAATAACCTACTAATAGAAATTTATTGTTTACTTTGCATAATGCTACATTTTTTTATATAAAATTTCTTATAAATCCAAATTTTATTTTATGATTCTTTATTGAAAAGGCTAATGAAAAGAAATATGCAGTAGTTTTCTGATATAAAATCGCAATACTTGGTTTTGGATGCACAAAAATATGCTCAAAATCTCATGAAAACAATTTATTATAAAAATTTATTTACGATGAAACAATTTTCATGAATAATAAAACGCTGTGTATGTTCTTGATATTATTAAATTTCTCTTTATTTATAAAGGCTATTTTGCAAAAAAATTATATTAAAGATTGTGAAATAAATAATAAATAAAAAAAATTTAAGCATGTGTAATCTATATATTCAAGATGATGTAGATTTACACGATTTCTTTGGTGTAAGCTATTGATTAGATATTTTAGTAAAATGATATATTGTCAAATGAAATTGTATTAAGGAAAGACAAATTAAACTATTTTATATTGCCTTTATTATTCTACTATGAAATTTTTAAAGGTTATTTACCATATATTAGAATCGCTAAAAAATATGCAACAAGAATTGTACGTTATAAATTTTGTTTAAGTCAGAAATAAGGATATAGACAATAAAACCTGTAATTTTTGTTACGTTTATATTCATATAAAAAATTCATGCAAATTTTAATTCAAAGATCCAGAAAGGCTTTGATATATAGTCGTTAATATATTTTTTAATTAAAAATCTTATATTTATACAAAATTTTAACCTTACAACAAAATTCTCGCGAAAAATTCACATAACACGATACCTGAAATATCTTTATCATGTAATCTAGTACCAAAAAAGCAAAGTTACAATTATAAACACACCAATTGAACGGTTTGATGAATTTTTGCAAGCTATAATCTTATGAAAAAACTGCAAATATAGTGAAATGTTTACCTTATGAGATACTTCTAACATATGCGGTATAACAGTTATGCCAGGTACTGTTTGTTAAAAATTGTGGGTTATAATCTTATAAAATTGTACTTTTTATTGTTTTTGATATTTTTTTATATTAATTTAGTACATTATTAAAAACACTCATAACATAAATTTTATAAATAAAATAAAAAAAGATTATATTTTTTGACAAAAATTTTAATCCGAATCGAATATAAAACTATTTCTAGGTCATTTTTATATTTGACCAATACAATATTATTTTTTACAAAAATGAAATAAATTAATTAAGTATGATTCAATGATTTAAGTTTCTTGATTTTAATTCGTAGTAAACATTACTAATAAGGGAGGATTTTGAAAAAAAGAACAGGTTAGTGCGGTTTATCTACAAATAAGTTTATTTTGATTTTAGAAATCAACAAACATGCATAAAAAACAACTAATAATTAAATTTTTCAAATATTTCTAATCGCTCTTAATTTAACAAAAACCAAAGAATTTTTTTCTTTTGAAATAAATAAAGATGTAAAATTTTTTAAATTGTAGATGTAATATATTTAAAATAACGTCTTTTATAAAAATATGTAAATAAAAAAAAATATATCTTACTGCTAGATGATATACTGATGTGTCGCATAGGTTTTATAAATGAACAGGAAATGTACGAATTTATAAATAATTATTGCAATTTGTTACAATTACATCTATGAAAACAGAAAAAAACACAAATAAATGTATATTTAAATTTTAATTCTAGTTTTGTTTTATTAATTATACAAAAAAAAATGTAAGATATTACATATTTTTAGTTTAAATAGTATTAACTACATACATTATGGGAGATTTTATAGATAAGATATTCAGAATATTTTGTTTCTTTAATATTATGGTTCTGTTGATTTCAATAAATGTAAAGATTTGTTTATGAATTGTTTTATCTTTACATAGAATTTTAATTTTAAATTACACATGCAAATATAACAAAAAAAATATTTATTTTTTTTTATAAAAAACATCTAATACATACAATTACACTGATAAATACAAAAATATATATCAGTCAAATAAAACAGGTGTGTATAAAAGTTTTTTTCTAACAATTCCTAATTAAAATTATATAACATTGAATCTTATTTATTAATACCACATAATATATAAATATATTTTATGCTATTTTAATTACACATATTTACAAAAAAAACTGAAAAAACAACAAAATTTACAAACCCAAATTTTTTTTATATTTTTTATTAAATATGTAACTTATCATATAAAATGTTTAAATAGCGATTTAAAGTAGTCAAAACCCAATTTATTATTTTAATTTTTATAGGAGAACAATTTTTTTTTGATGTATGGTATTTAAAATCTCATCTCATATAGCATATAAAAATCATCCACAAATTTTTTTATACAAAAACATCGATATTATATATAACAAAATGCATAATAAAGGTTTTAAAAGACCCGTGAAATGGGCATAAAGACCTTTAATAATATTAAATTATAGTAATATCAAGGAATATTTTGCAATAATTCGATTCTATTACAGAAAATGATGCATAAGATAAACATAATTTATGGTTAAAAAAACACAAATATTTTATGTTTTTATATTTATTATTTAAAGATAACAAATAAATGATTTACAATAAAAATAAAATATGAATAACTATTCATCTTTAAAATGCTTTAGCAATGGTGATTAAAATGTTTTGTATAATATATATATATAAAATCTATACTTACAGACTTTTTTGATCGTTATAAAGATTTATTCTAGATTCATTATTAATGATAAAAATTTAATCATAAATATGTTTTTTTACAAAAACAAACAATATTATATAAATAGTTAAATCAACTTAATTTTGTGAATTTAACAAAATCAGACAACATACAAAGCACAATAATTTACTTTATCTTTTGTTTATATACATATAAACATACAAATTCAATAGCACTGGAATCACACAAAAACAATAAAAAATTTTATATAACATGTAACTGTATAGTAACTACATTTTTATATAAAAAATCACAAACTCAAGCATTTGACGGGAATTTCTATCAATAAACACCTCTCGATCAGACATAAATATGTTAACCGTTATTAATATGATGCTCAAATTATGCAATAGAAACGAAAGTTTTTTTTTATAATCACTTACTGCTTTTAATTTAATGATTGTTGAGTATCATTGGAATATTCTTGATGTGACTATATATTGGTCAAATATTGATAATTAAAAAATGTGTGTTTTATAAAAAATAAAAAAATTACATTTCAAAAAGAAGTTTCATTTTTATCAATCCTTTATGTTTAGGAGAAACAAATCGTACACTTTGATTTGTTTTCTCCGTTAATGGAAGTTTTAATAACAACCAACTTGATTGACAGCTGGCTATTTGAGGAATATGAATTATTATATGATGATGGGTAAAGAAAAAAAAAGAAAAAAAACAGATCAAGGCTTCACCTTCACACAAAGACAATAAATAAAATATTGTAAAGTTAATTATGCTAATCTTCTTCCACTCATCTCCTATTTAAATTTACAAATGTTTTTCGAATCAATATGGTTGCAAAAAGAGCAAATGAACGTAAGCAATTGGTGCCATTTTTATAAACTCAACAAAATCTTATATTTTAAGCTACTTTAAATATAATATAAACATGGATTTCGTGATATAAAACTTATAATCTATTTTTTTGTTTCAATTTTTCTTATATATTTGATTTCCTATAGTTTCTTGGTTTTTTACTAATATCAGCTGTTTTACTTTCACAAAAAAACAACTTAAAAACAACAATATTATTTTTTATGAAGACTATATAGAAAAAAATCAAAAAAACCAAAAAATAATATTTAAGACGGGGGAAATTTATAGATTTTGAATATCGAAAACTTATATAAATCATAAAATCGTTTAATTTGTTTATAAAAAACAAAATATTATGTCTTGAATTGTTTCTGGACATCCATGATTGTGATATTTCTGCGGCTATAGGTCCCTTTTTTGTTTGAAAACATTGGTTAAAATATATAAAAAACTGTTGAAAACGAATTTTTTTTTAAAATGATATTTATTTTAGTAATTTTTTTAAGGTTATTAATACAATATTAACTGTTTTCATTGATTATAGTGATTAATTTTCCCGCGATTTTTAGATGTTTAGAATAATAAAAAGACTTTTTTCAGGATATACATACTTTTTTGCGACTCAACTTCTATAATTAGCTGAAAATAGGACAAAAATAATATCAAAACAATAGAAATTTTTTAGCTCTTTGATGAGATCAACTGTTTAGGGTGAGAAAAAATATATTAATTATTTTAAAGAAAAAATTGCTTCACTTAAAAGAATTAAAACACAAAATATTTGCTTATAACTCTTAAAATTTTTAATTATTATTCAAGGCCAAAATCACATAAAAAATATCTTATTTGAATTCTGGATGAAAGAAAAAATTTAATATATAAGTTTTTTTATTTATAAAAGATCTTAATACTTTCTATAAATTTCTACATTATCTTTTTTTAAAAAATTTATTGATCTTCAAATTGTATGCCGATTTTAATAAAATATAATTTAATAGATTTACAAAAGAGAGAGAAAAATTCAAAAAACTAGAAAGTTCACTCTATTTGTTTCAATCTGATATTCATTTTATTAAATTAGCTTCAAATTGAATAAAAATATTTGAATCATAAGTATCTACTTAAAATGCACTTCTTAGATATTCTAGAAGTATGAATTGACCCAATTTATTTGATTTACACAATTTATTATAAATCTAAGAATGAAAAAATTTCAAGCATTTATACATATCAACATAGAAAAAAACTAGTCTTATATTTTTATATCAGATACTCTCAGTGAATTTTTTCTGTAATATAATATTTTTCTTTCATTAAACAGATGATTGATATAAAAAACATTGAAAGATTATTCTTAACGATTTTCACTTTTTAATCCACATAATTTCACTATAATTGCATGTTTTTTTATGAATAAATCTTGATATAATTCAATATCATAAAATTTTTGCATTCTAATTTGATAAAAAACTATTAGACATAATTCTATTCAAACTACACATGTAAATCAATCATAAATATCAAACCAAGTTATTTTTTAATGGTCATTTTTTTCTCTATAATTTGAATTATATATTCTTTTTTATTTTTTTGTCAAATATGAACAAATGAAATCTAAAAATTTTACAATTGTCAAAATTAAATAATTTAATGTTATATTATGCTCTTCAAATAAATAAAACCTTTCAAAACTAATTATTACTTAGAATACCGAATGGTGAAAAGTCCTTTTGAATTGATTGTTTGGGTTTTTTCAATTTGTTTTCATATATTTTAAATTTAATGATAAATTTCTTTAAATTTTTGGCATCTGGCAGTTATTATTCAATTTATATAAAATCAAGAAAAAATAAAATATGTCTACTATTGTTCTAGGATTGTGATTTAAAAAAAACCGAAACTCTTATCCGAATGCAATTTTAGCTAAAAAGGATGAAATAAAATCATGTAGTTGACTAGAATTGTTGAGACGATAAAACCATTTAACCTATCACATACTTCAAAAACATCATGAAACTTCATCGAAAGGCAAAATATTTATAGAAAACAAACACAATTGTTAAATTCATTGACAAAAGAAGACAATTTTCAATTTTTGTAACAATTTATTTAAAATCAATTTTCAACAAAAATTTCTAATATTAAATTAATCGGAATACCCAATAAAAATGAAACTCAACCATGATGCATTATGGACAATAACCGACATTGAATTACGAATATTAACAGCTGTTGAGGTAGCATCTAAAAACCATGAAATAGTTCCTATTGAACTAGTAAAAAAGATATCAAAATTATCTATCAACTTCGACAAATACTTAATATCTCTTTGCAAATCAAAATTTCTACGTTACGAGGCAGTACCATATGTAGGATATCGTTTAACTACAAGTGGATATGATTGTCTGGCTATGAATACGCTAAGAAAACGCGGTCTGAAAATAATGGGAAATAAAATTGGAATCGGTAAAGAAAGTGACATTTTTTATGGTGAATATCAAGGGGAAAAGGTTATTTTGAAATACCATAGAATTGGAAGAACTAGTTTTAGAACAGTAAAAAATAAAAGAGATTATCATGAAGATAAAAAGTATGCTTCATGGCTATATTTATCAAGAATTAGTGCGCAAAAAGAAGTTGAATTCCTAAGCATATTTCAAGAAAAGATAAATGTCCCGAAGGTTTTTGACTACAATAGACATGTTATTGTGATGGAATATTTCGAAGATTTTATACCGCTTTATCTGGCTAAAAATGTTGATTTTGACAAAGTTTATTGCGAATTAATGAATAACATTGAAATTATGTATAATATGGGATATGTTCACGGTGATTTCAACGAGTTTAATATTTTAATTAATGATCAATCTGATGTCAAAATAATCGATTTTCCACAATGTGTTGATTTAAAGAATTCCAAAAGCCAACATTATTTAATTCATGATATCAATTGTATAAAAACATTTTTTGAAAAAAAATTTAAATATACAAATGATTATGTTCCCGATATTCCCCAAATTTATTTAGATGGCGAATTATGATACAATAAACACAACTCTAAACCATTTATTGTTATTTTCTGGACTTTATTGTTGAATTACATGCACTAATATAAAAATGAAGCACATTTGATTTTTCCAAATGTTTTTTAAATAATTTAGTTTCTTTATTATTTTTTTGAATTTGTTAATAAATAAAATAAATGGTTGATTTATTGAAGCATTCATATTATTGGCTCGAATGGGATTTTTCGGTCAAAAGTGCAACAGAAATATGGTATTAAGTAATGCATCAAGGACTTACAAAATTTTTAGTCTTTGTGTTCTAATTTTAAAATATAGGTTAAAATATATTTTTTACAAGGAGAGATTTACTATAGATAAGAAACCAATATAAAAATATTTCAATCTTTAATTATATTTTTTAGTGATAATAAATAATATAAAGCTATTGGTGGTACTCCGTAATATTAGAAATAATATTAAATCGGCAATATATAATAAAATATTGTATCAATGGAAAATAATGCAATGTGGCATTTCGCGTTCCATTTTTGAGATATATAAAAATTGACGATTTTTATCAATTTCGGTTTTAGCATAATTAGAAAATGCTTTTTGTGGTGAAATGTCTACCACATTCTAGTGTTGATGACAGGACAGTTAACTTAACGCTAAAAAACCTTTTCTCCTAAACTTACATCAAAATTTCTTTCCATGGAGGCTATAAAAGGATTAACATCTTTCCCATACACAGATGATAATGAGGTTAAAGAGTAAGGCACTATGCCCCTTAGTAGAAACGGTGGTCGCAGGAAAGACCCCGACACCCTTATAAATAAATGCTCAATTCTACCATACAGTCTTTATGTCTATTATTTACAACACTCATCTAGTCCATCCAGCATGCACGGGACTTTTGTTTTATAAAAAGTTATACAATTGGTTGAAAGAATACTAAAAATAATGTATCTGTAATAATTAAAAATATAAATAGTTTACATTTAAAAATTTATAATGAAAAAATAAATCCTTTTCTTCTTTTAACAAACATAATATTTCGGTTATAATAAAAACATTTAGACTATTACTTTAGCTATAAAACAATCCCAAGTAAATTTTTATTGTCTAAATAAAAGAGGGAAATAAAAAAACAGGATAGAAAATGGATTAGAAGAGAAATAAATTAAGTATCAAAAGAGAAAAATAACAGTATTGGCAATCGGCGCAAAAAACATTGAAATCATAGCTAAATTAGAAATAAATGCAATTAACAGTTGAAGTCTTGTGCTTTAAAGTTTAGACCACATTTAAGAAAAAATATGTTTGAAACACAATTACCACTACAGCAGAAATGAAACCAGTTTAAATATTGGATAGGGGCATATTAGACACAAGAGAGTCAATAATAACCAGTAGCAAAGTAATAATTAATATAACTTTACACATGACTTTATTTTTGTGTATTTCTGCGCAATCACATCGAAAAAAGGGATTTTAAATAAGCAATAAAGGCAAACTTTACAATAGTGCATAAACCCACTTGAGGTCCTTGTAAATTACAGGTGTTTCAAAATTAATTTTGTTCGATATGTTGAGACGAACTAATGAGGTCAAAAAAATACTAAAGATTACATTTTTCGAGAGTTCATACTGATCACTATCCCAGAGATTTTAAATACAACATTTGTAACGCAGAGTTCTTTTACTAAAAAATACTGAATAACATAAAAATTGTTTATTTAGAAGACTATTTGGTGATAGTACAAAAAAATCTAAGAAGAAAGAGAGAGTGAAATAAATGAAATTGGGAAAGAACAAAAAATTTAAATGAATGAGGTAAAAATAACAATATTATCTATAAAATTAACTTAAAAAACAGATAGCATAAAAAAATGAAACGTTCGTTTTTTTTACAAATATTAATTTGCATTTTTACTTTTTAACTACAATAATTTTTTGAAAAAATATCTATGCATCTTTTCACCAAGATCTTCCTAAAGAGTTGCGGTCTGAAGAATATCACCATACAATTTTCCACGTGAAAGCAGATTTCGGATGATTTTTTTAAACATATAAAGTGTTTAATTTCAATATTAAATTTTAAAAATAAAAAATTTTCATTTGTTCTTTTTTTATCAGAGGATTAACGCTTTTAATGCATTTATAAATCATTTGTACAGCAATCGTTTTGAATCAAAATGAGAAGATATTATTATTTTATCGGGATTTACTTGATAAATGATATGTTGATGCTTGACAGTTTTGATAAAATAAGCAATTTTTTCATTTTGATCAAGTAAAAAGTTTTTTTAAATTTTTTTTAAAAAAATTATAAGGTTTTAAAAGTGTCTTTTAGTAATAATGTAAAGGGCTTAAGTGATAAGTCGGGCAGGTCGAAGCAAACCCACACATTTAACCTTAAGATTGAAGATTGTAACCTGCAAGTATTGAATTAATCATTTTGTTATACACCAAAAAATAATACAATTCCAAGTGTTTAGATTTTTTATATTTGAAACTTACATATCAGTCACATAATAGAAATAGTCTAAAAGTATACAAAATAACACACAAGCGGTGGGTAGTTTCCCCTTACCGAAATTTTTTCGATCAATAGATAAATTAGATTTCTTGGTCATAACATGTTTTTATTTAAAAAATTATTTTATAGCTTTTCTCTAACAAAGTTATATATTCATATATTTCTTTGTTTCATAAAAATATTTGAAACTTTATTAGCTTATTAAATATCTTTTTACCTCTAAACATCAATGATTAATTTTATACAATACATATTATATTAAAAATTATCCCTTAATCAAAACCTATTTCTTACATTGATTATTTTATTTTATGTAATAGACACACAGCACTAAGCAATCTATAAAATTTTTTTCTGTATTTTAGAGTGTTTTTAAATTTATAGATGTCCCATTTGTTACAGGACAAAAAGAGACACAAAAAAAATCTTCTTATTATCATTTTGTTCAAAAAATACATTATTTTTTAAAAAAAATTCTTTTAAAACAAAATTGTGAACAAGAAATAATATTAAAATTTAAGGTTAGTTATGCAAAGATATGATTTAGTGAAATGCGATAAAAGATCTAGAATGTACTTAATGTGTATCTTCTTATAATTTTAATCTGAAATACGCTTATATAACCTTTGAAAGATCATAATGAAAACCATTGCAAAAAATTATGGTAAATATATAAGCAAACTATTTTTTTCATGAAAATAATGCTCAAATTCTTATTTCATCATAAAAATACATATAGATAAAGATTTAATGTTTTTTTAAAAAACCTTTACTTCAAGAAAAATATAGAATTGCATCAAGTCAAACATTTAAAAATGCAAAGAAGAGCTTTTATTGCGACAAAGATAAAAAATACAATTTTTCATATTTAAGAAATACAATATAGTATGCAATATATATTATATAAACACTAAAAAAATTAAAATCAATATTTTTTTGTTTTTTTAATATAAATTTCATAGGTTTGGTCCCGCATAAAATAAAAAGAAATCATAATTATAAATTAAAAAATTTTTAAGTGTGAAAACGAAAATTTGGCAATTACTTAGCTACTAATTATTAAAAAACCAAATGGTTTATTTTTATTGTTGTACATCGCATAATTACGATCGTAGTTAATAATTTCAAGATCAATTGTTCGTTTCTGACTGATAAGATAAACAAAAATGTTTTTATCAAAAAGGAAACAAATTAGTTTTATGTTATAGTTATTTTGTTTCATTATAGCAATTGTTAAGAAGCTAAATTCACTTTTTGTTTTATCCCGCTGGTCGAATTTACATTCCAAAAATTTTCCTTCATCTTTTTGTATCCCTTGAGACCGTGCTTTCTTTCTAACATCATTTATGTTTCGTTTAATTCTGTAACTGTTTATAAGAAGCTTATTTGTTGTGCTTATCTATAGAAGATACAGCAATATAAGAACGGTGATTAAAAAGAGGGTTAAACTATTATTGTTCATATATATTGGCCCCTGTGTACGCACAGGTGGAATTTAATCTGTAGGCTCTTTCCTTCTCTTGTTCTTTAATTTTGTGCAACTGTGTGTTGTCACTATTTATAGGAAGCTCTGAGGTAACTTTTCAATTAAAAAAAATTCTCAAATCATTTCTATGGGCCTGTGTTCCTTCATCAAGAAAAATTTGTTTTAAAATATTTTATAAAATATTTTATGTTCCTGCAACAGAATTAAAACATTAGACGATGTATTTTTAAAAAAATTGCACAGAAAATTTTTTTAAAAAAATTATTAACCATTTTCTGCGATCATGCCTTCAAAATAAATGCACAATGTTTTTGAGCTTCTTTAATATCAAAATATGTCTTTTATAATATATCTGTGACTTTCCTGTCTGATGGGTGGAAAACATCAAAAATATGCCTTTTTAAATTTTATTGTATTTCAATGCGACGAAAAAAAATAAAAAAACATAAATTTATTTTTTGCTACCTAACAAAGCAAAAAATGTGTAAATATTAAAATTTTAGGTAGATATAATTTACAAACAAATGTTTGATTGATGATAGGAAACGTAAGAGATTGTAAAAATTTGTTACTAATAATACAATATTTCTATACCGCTTCCAATATAAAAGTTGCAGCAATTTATATTTGAAAATATTAAATTGGCGTATTTACTCGTAAAAGTGTTAATTAATTTAATATTTTTATATAAAGACTATAATAAATTATAATTATTCTTTTTTCTATGTATATATACACATTCATTATTTTCAAAAATAGAAAATAGCAGAATCCATAACAAAATAGTAAAGTGCATGTTTTTTAATTATTATATTAGATCTTCAATAAAAAGATTAGAAATTTATGATATTTTAGATTTTCATATATTTATTAATGATATGGTTTTATTTGAATCTTCTAAACTTGTTATCATATTCGTTGAAAAAAGAATGTTTGTGGCAATTTATGCTTATACTTTTCATTTATAGTTTATTTTATAGCACGATAGTGGTATTTAAAAATGCAGTTAACATTACATTGAATTTTGCAAATAACACCTGTATTAGAGAGATTGAAATGCATTACGTGTCAAATTTATTGCTTTTTATTATGTTGAAACAGCAATTTTTGCATTCTTAGAATGTTTTTTTAGCTTTTTACAAATATTGTTTACAATGAAAAACCAGATACATGAAATAATTACAAATAAAATGTAACTATATTATATTTTTATGTTTAAAAAAATCTTTCAAATACCAGGCAATAGCATAAAAAAGTTGCAGGCTGTAAAATCTCAAAATAAAATTTTTATGTTTTTTGGATGAAGTCTGGTTAAATCGATTTGATTGTAAAATTTTTAGACAAAAATTGTTTAATACAATTAAAACAACCACATAAAATCCTAAATTTCGAGACTTATGACAATATAAAATATGACACACATTTTGATACTGTAATTTTAAAAAATATATAACTAGATTAAAAAATAGATGAACACCAAAAAAATTATTTTTCTAAAATACAGAAAAAACACAAAGTTTTTAAGATGATGCCTTCCAAAAAAAAATTAACTTTGAATCATGAATTTTGTTTTGAATAAATCAATTTTATTTATAGATTCAATAATCTTTTAATCTAAGCATAAAATTTTAAATTTATAATATCGATACATCTCTACACTAAATTTAGTAAAAATGTTTTTTTTTGGTTTTTATTTTCATTTTAAAAATTGTAATAGATGTAAGCGAAAAAATTCCGAAAAGGTGCGATAAAATTTACAATTTGTAAAAATCTAATAAATAATATCAATTCGGTCCTTGATAAATATTGCAGAAACATGAACATGTTCATATAATTTCAAATCTAAAAAGATCAGAAAATTTGCTTAAAAGTTTATTTTTTAACCTAAACAAAAGATGATATGTATAAATGATAAGTCTTAATATATTTTTTTATATGATGATATATTTTGATGGTAATTCATACACATAATTTATAAAATGTGTATATATTCCCAAAATTTCATTCTTTTTTTATAAAATCTGTTTCTTTTTTTGTTTGCTTAAAATTTTAAATGGAATTTGTAAAAGGCTGTTATGTGAGCAAAACAGAAAATAAACAATTTTAGTCGTACTTTTACCATGATTTTAATTGATCAACTATTAATAAGATAATATTTAAAAAAATAGAATTTTTACATTCTGATCAGCTATCAATTGAATTGTTTGAGGTATTTTGTATTTTAAAATTATTTCAAACTTTAAATGATCAAAAATTGACATCTAAATTTTTTATGATATTTTTATATTATTAAGTACACTATAAATACTTTATTTAGTATTTTGGTGGTTTTTCGTGTGTTTTAATCAACTTTAAATATATTTATTATAGTATAAAATATATAATAACATAATATATATATACATAATAATTGTTTTTCTTAACGATTAACAAAAATGAAATATCAATTAATTTACTAAATTAATAACTTTCCGAGCATCTTTCATCCATAATTTTTTTTTAAATAATTGAAATTCTATAGTTTTGTATAACAAGTTTATTTGTCTGTAGATTTTATTGCACTAAGGACATATGAAAAATGTATACAATGTTTAGTTTACGGAAAAATATAGATAAAATAAAAAAATATTGTTTTCTATGATTGAAAGCATCTTATAAAAATTTATTTATTTCTGATAACATAAAATTTGTTTTTAAAAACAAAAAAACAATATATTGATAGTTGTAGACATTAAATATATTTTAATCGAAACAATATTGATAGCTTTAAAGCCCAAAGAACTATAAACAGTGTTTAATTTCGTGTTAAATTGTATTTCATACCTTTTTTGTATTTTGTAACAATCTAATAAGTCTGGATGATTCTGGATACCGTGAGTTAAGAACCAATCATGTGAATAAACACAAAAAAATAATAAAAACAACATTAAAGCCCAGAACTTAAAAAAAAGGACATTTCTCGAGCAGATTTAAAAAACCCCAGCATATACAATAAATACAAAAAAACGTAAAATTATGTTTTAAATATTTTTAAAAAATATATTTCGCTATTTATCTTTGAAATTGTTGATGGTAAAATAATATATGTGGTTTATTTATATAAAATACTTGATTTTTGCTGCTTTTTCCTTTATAAAGAAATATTTATATATTTCTGTTAAGAATATCAACCATAATTTACAAATCTTAAAGACATTTCAATTATTACACCTGCTCTTTCGAATGTTTTTTAGAAAAATAACATTAGAATATATTGTTTTAATGCAAAAAATTGCAAACATTAAGAGGTAAAAAAATACTTTAAAAGAATAAAGAACTCTCTGAAACACATAAAATGAATTTTTTCACAAAAAGAGTATAAACTAATAGATTAAAATTTTTCCAAATAACAATTTCATCAATTAAATGTGTTTAAATAGTTATATAATCCCTCAAATTAACAAATAATTATAATAAAGAAGGTTTTTAATTCTGTTTTCGCAGGATAAACAATTATATCTTTTGAAAGGAACGATAAGAATAAAAAAGGTTTAAGATTGCAAGAATAATATAACGAATATAATTAATATTGAAAAATGTCACAATAATTTTCATTTTTTTATAACTATTTACCAAAAATCATTTTGTTGCTATTTGAATATTGCTTCACCCTATATCACTGTATTCATATTGAGTAGAATAATGTTTTATTTAAGATTCAATTGATATATATTTAACATTTTTATTTTCTGTATTTTCCGTTTTGATGTGCAACCGCTCGTTTAACCTTTAAATTTTTGTAAATAGTTTGAAAAACGATTAAATTATTAGAAAAATTAACTGAAAAATTTGTGTTATTTTTTGATGTATATTCAGTTTTATTTTCATATCCTTAAAAAACTAATATAATTTTCTGCTAAAATATCCACAATCCACATTCATTTCACATTATTGAAAAACTATCTAATTTGAAAAACTTTTGTGTGTTTTATGATGCTAAATAATAATATTACAGAAGTAAAACAGTGATATACTGTACCACATCTGTTTATCAATAAAATTTCTGATTAATCACACCTATTAAATTTACTTATTAATTAGTTCCGTTTGATATGTTATTTAAGTATTTTCTATAATATAGAATTATAATACATTTAGTAAGTAAAAAAAATCAATTAATATTAATTAAAAACATAAATAAAATTTAGTGATACCAAATATTATAGGAATTTTATTATTCAAAAGTGGAAAGAGAATATTCTTGAATATAATTATAGAATATTCGTAAAAATGGAATATTAATACTAGTGATTGTTGGTTTAACTGATCAAAGTGTAAATCTAACATTGAAAAAGTACCAATGTTGGGTACAGAAAGCCACGTGAGCATTTAGTGTATGTTCATTGCTGTTCTGGTGTTTCGCGGTGAAACAACGGATTGGTTATTCTCCTGCAATTCGTTGACGAATGGCTTAACAATGATTCGAAGAAAGCTAATTAAATTGATGAGTATAAATTTTTGGTTGGTGCAAGATTGACACGTAATTTGATGCGAATCGATATGGTGCCTATAAATAGGCTTTTGTTTAAATAAATATGCGGTCAATAAAAAATAAAGCTTATAAGTATTTATCTAGAGCTCCGACTCGTCCCAAACACCAAAACAATTAAATATAATAATCTTTCATATAATAAGAAATTATGCTGTTCCTATATAATAAAGAAGATGCCGTATATTATAAACTATTAAAATTTTTTTATATATTTTGGGTGAGTTTTTTTTTGCTAAGTTCTAATTAATTAAAAGAAAGAACCTACTTAAACTGAAATACAGGCAATAAAATATATAAAACAATTTTTACATAAACATTTAGCTTGTAAAATTTGCAAGTGTATGCTAAAAAATGTTGCATTAGGTTTTTTTGATATTAAAAATCAAAAAACTGCTCAAAGAATTTTTTAATTAATTTTATATGGTTATCTTTTTGTTAAATTCCAAAATATATTTATCAGACGTCAAGTCTGTAAACATTAATATCATTACTAAATAAACATTAATTTGTAATTGTATAAATTTAACCTTTAAAACTTTTAATGAAAAATTCAATTCATTAATTATGAGTCTTTTAATATTTATTAATATTCATAGATTGAATATCAAATATTTAAATTTATTAAATAAATAATTGATCAAAAGATAGTATAAAGAGATTGAAATAGAAGAGAGAAGACAGAGATGAGTTTTAAAAATTAAAATATAAATTCTGATGAAGTCTCACATAATTCTGTAAATACATATAATTAAAATTACAATTTATATATAGCGAGTTGGTTTTGTTTGTATGTAAAGTTGTAAACAACAAAAAACGAATTATTTCTGTAGTAAACTACAAAGAAAAACCTTCCCCTCCATAAAAACACGTTTTCCCACCAAAAGTTCCCTTCGATGCATTTATATTGAGTCTGAGATAAGCCCCAAGATAGAGAAAACTGTAAAGGCAATATAGGAGCGAAAGGACGGGTGTTACAGTGATCCCACTGGCACCAAGGTGAATAGTGGAATAAATGAGGAAACAAGTCTTTTTTCGTCTACCTCCCTTTATTTAATTTTCCTGTGTAAAAACACCAAATCGCCGGTGTGTTACAGAAATTTCATTGTATTGTATTTATCAATATATTTTTCACTATATAAAATATGTAATAAGAGAAAATGATTTTTTTAGATACCTGCTGTTCTATAAAAATCGATCATCGAATTACGGACAAACATTGACAAAAAAATAGAATATATTATCTAGAAGTGAAAATATATTTTAACACTTAATATATGTATATATGTATGAATTTAAGGCATTTTAATTCAAACAAAATCAAGTGATCAAAACATTCAAAAATAATGAACTTGTTTGTGGCAATTAATTCGAGAGGTAACCTAAGACACATTTTCGATTTGGCTTGTTTATAAAATTACAAAAAAGATAATTCAATTTTTTAGATCTTAAAAAAACTAAGAAATTGAATAAATATAAAGTTTAAAGATGTTTTAATGTTGATGTTAGTATTACAATAGATTAGACTTGATTTTTACAATGAAAATCTATTCTAGTGAAACAAATGTGATATATATAACTTATATAAGGTGTTTCTTTAACCTTGATAAAGCAAAAAAAATCATTATTCACTTTAGATAGTAAATCACATATTAGTTTAAGAAATTTGAATAGCATTATTGCATAATGTTTTATATTAAATAGTGGTAATAGAATTTCTACCGGTATTATCAATGTTTTCTTAAACGATTTGTTTTGTTTTATCGTCGTTTTTTGTGTTTCATTGCCGGTTTTATATAGTTTTTTTTTCGCTATTTTAAGTATTCTATAAAAATAGTACGCACAATTTTATTAAATGGTTACGAGATTTGTTAAATTTTTGCGAAAAGCGAAATAAAAGAATTTTTTGTTTTTTTCAAATAAATCAATAAAATATTATAATATTATAAAAGACTAATGAAATGGAATTTTTTTGATAAAAATATGAATTTTATTAGATTATAAATTTGTGCTCATATTTTTCACAGAATTTCAATTTTTAACATACAGACGATAGAAACTTTTCAATAGTACTAGAATTAAGAATAAAATTTCTTTGTTTATTTTTATTAAAATGTAAAATTTGATTTTTTTTATGTGATTATAATCTTACTTAATCAAGAAATATATATAACTATATCGTTTATAAGTTAAAAAGCTTTATTTAAAGATTCAAAAAATTATTTGCAATCACTGTAATATTATGTCTATTTTGAAACATATATAATTTTTTGTATAATAATATATTAAATATTTTTAATTATATAAAAAACTTTGTTATCTATAAGAGAAAGCAAAACCTTTAATTTAATATAAATAATCATAAGATATAAGGTTAATTTATATCTTTCTAATCAGAATTGGTTAATAAAGTTATAAATTATATTTAAAAGCAATTTTCAAGCCATATTAAATTAATAAAGAATATTTAGCATAACAATATATTAATATTTTTATCTGTTCTTTATATTTTATGAAAATAAGCAACTTGTATAAAAATTTTTTCTTATGTTTAGAATCATGTTAATAAATGACTTGTAAATTTAAGACATTTTTTTGCTTTTTGTGCTTGTTGATCTATCCAGATCAAATATTTTTTTAAAAATATTTGAAATTAGTTGAATATTTTGTTCACATCTCCGTGATGTAAATAATATGAATAATAAACGGAAGATCTATAAATGTATGATGATGTATAAAATTTAATAAAATATTATAATTTTATATCTTTAGATTGTAATAATTCCAAATTTATCATTTAGAATCTTTTAATATCGTCTTATTTCATTTTTCAATATGTATTAGTTATAAAATTTGTATTATAAGATTCGATTGTGCTCAAAATTTCAAGGAGGATAATATTTCTCGAAATCTAATATTTTCTGCACCTTTATGATTGCCACTCATTGATTTTTTCCCACTCGAAAAAGTCCGCCTGAAATGTAGGTTCATATGCGACGAAAATTTCTTAATCAAACTAATTATTAGAAATAAGATTGATAAATTAAAATCGGTTAACTCAAATAAGCTATTTTTGTGCTATATAATGCAAGAAACGATATTTTTTTACTTTTCCCTAGTCATAAATTTATGAAAAAATATATTTAGCTAATTACTCTACTACACATATGTATTTATTATCTTCAAAAATTTAACATTTTTTACATGTTATGGTTTTTTGAATTATTACTTTTTGTAATTTTTCTATAAAAAAATACACGACGCAGAATCTTTTTGCTATAATGTAAGAAAATTAGCGATTTGATAGCTGTTTAATAATGTTAATAAAATATTCTTTTGAGGTCAAAAAAAAATAATTTAAATAATACTAATAGAATCACATGTTTACTTGACACAGAAATATATAGTAAATGTTGATTAAATGCATATTTCTATACCAGTCTTAGTAATATAATTTTTTTTGCACATAAAGTAAGAAATTCTTGAAAAATGTGTATCATATTTTATACGTTTCAAGATAGAATATTATAAACATGCTATTTTTTGGTTATACTCCATGTCGCATTTATTTTAAGCATCAATATAAATTTAAAAAAAATTTATTATATTGTAAATACTGATTAATTAATTAAATAACATCTTGTTAATTATGTTTAATTATATGTATAAAACTGAAAAATTATGATATATGAGCTATAAGCAAATATAATGGCGACACAAAGCCGAAAATATTTTTTAGCATTTGTCATTTAAGTGCCGTTTGCATATAACAGAATCATTCTTCATCATATTATTAGTAACTTTAAATTCAATCAAAATCATTACAAATCAAACTTAAAACTAAAGAATAATTGCATATACAAAGCCTTTATACATTTTCTGTGTTTCAGGTACACATTTAGGCAAAAAAGTATTTTTGATGTTGAGAAATGTCAGTTTCAAAAACCACAAAAGAATAAAATCTTTTATTTTTATATTTTGCTTCTTTCATAAAGATATACTGATGTGAAAGGGAATGAACTAGCTTTGTGTAATTTTTGCTTTGGTTTAATATAAAGTAATAGGTCAATAATTTGGCACTGATATAAACCAAAAATGTAGTATGATTTTTTATCGATGTACACAAATATGATTCTACTCATTCAAAAGTTCAATTTTGTTTATCTTGCCGTCTATACAAGTTATCATATTTTCAGCAAAGTATACATTCGATAAAATGCACAAGCAAAGAAATTTTATATAAAAAAATTAAGAAAATGTATGCATTAAGAGCTATTTCTAACAATATTTGTGCAAATGTCGAAATATTTAGTTAAATATTATCTATTTTTGTCTACTTTATCATCTATTTTATTCGGTCACTCTAGCACAAAATTTTGCCAAAAAAAATTATTAAATTTATCTGATTATTTTTTTAGATTTATATAAAAATATAACAACAGAGCATATGCAGTAGTGAAATGACTCTGGAAAAAAACAAGCTTTGGTAAAATATGATTCAGGAAAATAAGTGAGATAATTTCAAATTAGCATACAAAAAAGGCTTAAAAAAATAGCGGAGATTCATGATGGAAAAATTATTTCTTATATATTCAGTCTCTGCATTATTAATGTTATTAAACGCAAAAACAATAAAATAAATTCAAAAGATAATAACAGAAAAAAATTGAACAAATAAGCATAAAATATGTAAAAAACCAAGTTTTAAAATTGAAGATTTTTTTAAAAAAATGTTCTAGAATAACTTTCTATCAACTAACTGGGTCTTAAATTAAACTTATACATATATGTTCAAATTCAAGCAAATTATAATTCTTTAATGCTGGTATATACAAATGAGTTATGGATTATATAGAAGTTAATTTGCTTTTATCTTGTTGTTAATTGTATAAAGTTATAGTAATTTACACGAACTGTGTTGATATTTTTGATGAATTCAGATTTATATATGGCAACTGTTCAAATTTTAATTTGATTTGAATAGACTAATTATTCATAGTATTACAGCTTTTCAGAAAGTTTTTAAAGTCAAAAAATTGTTGATGATTTTTTATCAAATGACTTTTTTTCCAACGAACCCGACAAAAATAAATCTTAATTCTTTAATATATTAAAAAATTTTTTATTTATGCTATATAACGTCTAAAACAAATGCTTTAATGATTTAAATTGTGAATTCTGTTGTGTTAAAAAAAAATTTTTTGATTTGTTTTTTCAAACATTCTTTCGGCAAAAAACTAAAAATCTTCTTGTAACTATCAATTTTATCAAGTTCTGATTTTTTATTTGCTTCGCACTTACATTTACTATATTATGATCTTTGTTATTGCCTTTTATGTACTTCCACATGCTTCAGCTATTAAAAGAACACAAATTACGCACTATATATGGCCCCATATTTTTTTGTACATCTCTACTTATGTAATTATAGTATATCAGATTTTATGGCACTTTCCCTTCAAAAAAATCTCGATATTTTGTACTTCATGTAGAATAGTGAAGTGAGCTAGAGAAGCGTTTAGAATACTAATTATATATTATAAACAGACTATATTTATTGAGTTTAAAACATTGTCTTTATTTATATTAAATATTAGAGTCAAATAAAATATTGAAATAAAAGAATTATTTTTGAATGAAATTTACGAAAAAGTAAGATTACAGAATACTTTTCTTTTTAGAACAACTAATTGTAAAATTGAAAGGTGAAGTCAAAAGAAAGATTATGTATTTTGCTACAAGTTTAAATTTTATAAATTTAAGAACAAGATAATAATAATTTTAGTTTTATATTATGTGTTTTTTGTAAGCCTTTGCAGGTTTTTGTATACATAAAAAAAACATTCAAGAAATTTACTTCGATTATAAAAAGCTTTTAGTTTTTTAAAAAAATAAACATAATCAATTTTTCTTTTAAAATTTTTTGACTTAAAAACATGACTTGAACTTATGTTAGGAATACACTGTTAATCTAAAAAAATATTAAGTTTTTATTAGTGATCACTTAGTCGATACTTTTTTTGTTTTTAAAAAAATTAGAAGATGAGTAATGCTTGTTTGAAACACGCTATGTGTATTTTCGTAGTTTTATGATGTTTTTTTTAAAAAATTCAACAGGTTAAGAAACTAGCAGTCAACTATTCAAAAACAATAAAAACATAGTTTGAATGTATCTATCTGATATTATTTGTATTAAAATGTCAAATTCAATGTGAAATATTAAATTTAAATGTTTGAATCTAAAAATAAAGAACAGATATACATGATGAACTTTTCTGTATCTGCGAATAAGGTAATAAATATAGCTATACTTAAATGATTTTAAATTTTTTAAGTTGTCTAATGATATAAGTAATTATGAATATAGTGAAATATTACCTTGCTTTTTAAAAGCAACTAAAAAAGAAATTTATATAATTGAAAGTGGGATTTTTTTATACTTTCAGATATCTTTCAAGTTGAACAAAATCGCTTGATAAACTTGATTAAAGTCTACTACAATTATAATTTTGTTATAACACTGGTAATATTTATGATGCCCTTTAAAATATTCGATATTGGACAAAATTTCGGTATTCAGTAGATGTGGTTTAGTGAGAAAATATATAAACTTGTAATGATTCGTTTTTTCTAAACCATTATTTTAATTTAATTCTATATTTTTAAATGTAAATTTCATTTGCAATACTAATAGGCCGACGATAAGTTTAGTAAAATTATTATCGGTCATCAGAATAGAAGTTGTATATGTATTTTTTATTTGAAGGTAGTAGAAAAAATGATGGCATTTTTAATACATATTCAGAAGTCGTAACATTAAAAAATATATATTCATATCATTAATTATATAAAATATGCAGTTAATTTTTTTGACCACGAAATATTTGTAATTTTTATAAATTAGCTGATTTTCTATTTAACAATATAGCAAGAATCAATGCACTTAACTATACATTAGCCGACTGGAAATTCAATCGTACTCAAGTTTTAAAAAAACTAGAAAATAATGCAAATTAGATAGAAATGAAGTTAGAATAAGAAACCAGTTTAAGGCATGAATGTGGATAAATTTTGCATTTAAAAGTTATAATATAAAAAAATACTTCTCATATAAGCCAATGTTTGCTTAGCACAAAATATGTTATGATATTATGTAATTAGCGTGGTTGGAACGAGCTGGAGCTCGTGAAGAAGACTTAGAAATTGTATTGTTTTTAGAACGTTTATTTATTCTAATAACCCGCTATTTATAAGCAGCAGATCGCATTATTCGACATTTCGTCATAAAATCAACCAATGATCGCATGAAACGTGATAAGCTATCTATCAACGTTACGATTAATTATATTAACTTCTTATCACTGTTTTATGCTCTCTTATTTTTACGAATACTTGATACTACATTATTAGTACCTAAAAAACGTAATCTTTTAAATGGTATAGTTTTAACTAAAAAAATTGTGAATGTGATATTTTCGAAAGTAAATGTTGGTTTTTTTTGCTCTTTAAAAACGTAAATCGTACTAATTAGTCAGGTTATTGATATTTTAATAGTGAAAAAACTTAAACAGATATAGAAAGAGATCCATGTTTTAAGGATTGTATGTTTTTTGGTTGTCTGGTTTGTTATATTTATTCAAATTATATTTTTTATTTACGAGTGGTTTTTAAAATACAATTAGATTCATAAATCGATAAACATAAGACTTTTTGTGCCTTCTTATCTGCTAAAATTTGGCAAAAAAATTTTCATTTTGCTGAAACAAAGCGAAATTTTTTCAAATTTGCATAATATTTACACAATTTTTTTATTCTTTTTGTAATATGAAACTTCAATTGTTTTTAACAAATTTTGAACCCAGGATAAAAACTAAATACTAAAACTAACAAGTTTCATACAGACAGATGTCTAAAAATGTCAAATATATGTTTTTTGTTGCTTTTAAAAATTTTTTTGCTTCTATTTGAACTTAAGATGTTATAGAATGTTTAAAAATGTTTCCACACTAAATAATTTTGGTTGCAACATTAAAATATCGAATATATTTAGAATATAAACTTATTGTTTTTAATGTGTTTATAGCAGCTATTTAAATTTTCGCTGAACTAAAGCACGACTTAACCGAAAATTTCTTAAAAAAATAACCATGTAAGAAAAAATTTAAAAACCTTAATTGAACAAAATAAATATTCTTTCTCGAGATTGTATAAGAATAAAAATAAATAAAAATTTTTTCTTGCCTTGATATTTTAACATTTTAAAACTTTTAAGCTATAAAGTTTTTATTTTGCTATTTATCTTTTCATGCGTTTATGACCTGTTTCTATAAGAAAGAAGCTGATAAAAAGTAAAAGTGGGATAGAAAACATCCAGATAAATTATATAGATCCATATTGAGTTGTTTAAAATAGAAATTTATACAATAAAATTTTTTTAAACATACAGTTTTCTCTTTTTAAATCAATTCGAACGAAGAGTTTTTTATTTTTCTGTTATTAAATAATAAAGATATAAAAAAAAATGTTTTTGAACAAACTGATGCTTATAAAGAAAAATAAAGATTCTTAACTAATACAAAACCGCTAGATAGTTGCATTTTGACAATATTAAATTTATTATTGTTAAAAAATCAAAAGTTTAAATATTGAATGCATATGAAAAACTTTTTAGGCAATTTAAATCTTTTATGAAATATTACAACTAACTTCGAAAACTATTTTTAGGTTTAGATAAAAAAAATTACCTTATTTAACAAACTATAGGACTAAGTCAAACATAATGTCAAAATTTACATCTTGTGATACAGGATTCTATTATTTTGCAATATAATAAGAAAATTTTTTTATCCATATGAATTAACGATAAACGATACCGAAAAATTGCTTTTATAAATAAAAAAAATTCGAAGATATTAAAATTTGATATGATAACATAATGTCCTATTCAAATCGATTCTATTGGATATTACTGATTTTTAACGATGTTTTATTTTCATGACTTCTTGCAATAGTAAATTGTTTATAAATAATGCGTTATTATAAGATTGACTTGAATTTTTTATTCTGTTAATGTTTTACAAATTATGAAATTTTTTTATATTTATTGTTTAAAATATGTTTTATAATTATAATTGCATTTTGAAATATGAAAATTATAAAACTTTAGTAAATATTTCTTACATGAACTTTCATATATATATATATATATAAACATAAAATATAGATCATATGTCGTTAGAAATTTGTAACTTTGGTGTAGAATTATGTTAGCAGATAGAGAATGTAATTATAAAACATAGTTTTTTCTTATATATGTAGTTTTCTTGCTTAGATAATGTTAGTTTAATGTATAGTCAAATAATTATTTGAGAAAATTTAATGTAATTCTGTTAAAATGAATACTATAGACATATAAAAATTTTCTTAATCGTTATCATGTCCTCTTTCTATCTTTAAAATGTTTAAATTTTTTTATCTTTATAATTTACTTTTTTAGTGTTTGACTGTTTTTTTGTTTAATGTTGATATTATTTTTCACTTTAATTTTATAAAAAAATTGAAGCTATCTAATTTATTTTTTAATCGTATGTTATGCCTAATTTATTATTAAATGTTCTTCTTAATATAGGATAAACATCTTGATGTTGTTATTTTATACGTTTTGAATCTGTTAAATATTTCTATGCTTGTTTTAACTAAATTTCTTCATAATTTCCTAGCAGAATGCTTAATAAAATACTTTTATGTGAAGGTTATGTAAATTTACAATCCGACAAATGAAAAATACATAAAAATTTTTATAAAGCATTTTAAGATGTGCTAAATATAACCATAACGCATGAAAATTTTTTTGACAATTTATATTTTTTTTGTACATTTTCTTCATATTTTTTTTCCTACATATCTGTTGTATTCTTTGTTTATTCTACATTCACATTATTTCTCTTTTTCAAGATAAATATACCTTTTATTGATTCTAAATGTGAATCAGTTTTTTTGAATATAAATTAGATGCTCGTTTCCTCGCATAAATTTCACTGTTAGTTTTGGCCATCAAACATTTTGGTCTAATAAATACATTTTAATGTATCGTATATTGCTAAATTATATATCTTTTGTCGTGTACATCGTAATGACATATTATGCAATTTCATGGATTTGATAAGAATACAAAATACCAGATCACTCAATATTATTATATATAAAAATGTTGTTAATTTGGCCTAAGATTTGAGAAGATCACATAAAAAATCATAAAAAAAGAAAGTATCAACAAAAACAATGATTTGTGGGAAAATCTTTTAAAAAGAAATACTCTATAGAAAAAAATGAAAATTTCTTCTGTGTAATGTTTTTATTAAATTTTTCTTGATTTTATTGAATTTTTAAATAATCCAAGATCAAGAAAAAATAAGTAATCTATTTTGTTGGTTATTTGTTTTCATTCTTATAACCTTTTAGTTTTACGGATCATTTAAGATGTACTTTTTCTCGTCTTTTTTATAAATGTATTTTGTTTTCCGTTCGATTATATTATTAGCCGTATGGCTTATCCATTTTCCTTGTTTTTAATAAGTGTTGCTGTTTATTGCGATTTAAATTTTTAGAAAAGTTTAAAATTAAAATAACAGGTAAGAAGATCGATATTTTTTATCTTATTTTATATTGAAAATAATTGACTATTTTATTTGTTAGACTCGAAAATAACAAATAGAATTTCATATTTGTTGATAAGAAATTTCAAATTCATCTTTTGTTAGTTATTTCTTTTACCAAAGAGAATAAAAATTGACGTTTTACATCTGATTGAGTTTTAAATAATGATGAATTTTTTTTTATTTGTTTGTGTGGAAAATTTTGGTGTTATGTTATTGGTGCATTTTTTTTATAGAAAAGTTATCGAAACACTTTTAAATAAATAAATATGCGATATCAAAAACAACATTTAATTACACTTTTTAATATCAATAATCCACTTTCATCCAACAAACACAAACAATTTGTTTTTTAAAATTTGACTAAATTTAAATATTATCCATGTTAGGATTATAATCTGGAATTATGATCATTTAAATAAGTAACGATTTTTTTAATTTATATTTTTATTTGACATAAAGTAAAACTTACTAAAGTTTTATCATGTAAATTAATTTACAAAAAAAAATCAAAATGTAGATATTTATATAAAATATGCTGTTGCTGAAAATTTAATGTTCAATATAATTTATAATATACAAATATTACTTCTGAAAGTTAAATTTGAAATATATAAATAATTTATAAACAAAATGTGTGTTTTACTTTGGTCATTGATGTTAAAACAGTGCATGTAGTATGAAAATATTTTTTAAAATGTGTTATTTTCTTTGCGTTTATATTTTTATTCATAATATATATAAATACAATGAGATTTTTTTAAATCTTTGTGTAAAAAGTTTCAAAAGCCCTGATAAACATGTTTCTTTTCTCTAAAAAGATTGTTTTGCAAATAAGAGATTTTAATGTAGAGAGAAATAAAAACACTATTTTATATTTTATCTAATTTATGCAATGCACTAAATATTATAACATGTTTATTGGGTTGAAAATTTCTAGTTTTCATATAATTCAAAAAATCATTGTAAAGGAATTTCGTGTATTTTTTATCATTGATTTTTTGAGATACGACAAATATTATTAAGAAATTTAATATCAAATGTTTTTTTAAATATTAATTCATGTAGTAAATTAGAACCACGTTATCCTACATATTTTTCTACTAAACTTTACAGATTAAAAAATAAGAAAAAAAGTTGATAATTCAAAATTCTAGCTTTTGAAAATATCAAAAAAAAAATTTTAAAGTTTTCTTCTAGTTATTATTATAATTTTCAAATAATTTTTATTATTTATATATTCAAACGATTAATATTAGATCATTATTATTAAATGAAATAAATTGATAAAATGACATTGGCAAAAAAATCATCATCTTCATCTTTCGAAAACAGCTAATGATAAAAAAATATTATGCAATTAACACATTTAATAGAAAAAATGCAATTATAAAAGTTATTGATTTTTTTGTTACATTTAGTTCTAAAAAAAGGGATAGAAATATCGAAATGTCAACGCCATTTAAAACAGAAAAACGTTCTAAAGTTCAATTTAATCCACGAGAAAATTTTTTAATTGAAGAATTCTCTTCTGGTTCTACTTTTGAAGTACATGAAGATGATGTAATTGAGACAGGTAACATTAACCAAAATGAAAATTCTGAAGTTTTAACTGTGTCAGACAAAAAGCAGCGTTTAACAGATATTTTTTATCTTTTGGCAGCCACAATATTTTCTATTCTAATATTTGTGTATAGTATTGTTCTCCTAAAACTTTCGATGACATATAAAAAAATGTCTGAATCAGTTCCTGAACTATGCGCAGTACTAAATTTTATTCTAGGGTTAATTATCATTATTTTCGCTGGTGTTTTTATTTGGGAGCTTCATTTTCGAAAATCAAAAAATCAATCATGCATCTTTAAAACTGCTCTTTGGCTAGTTGTTATCATGGTAATAAATTATTTTTTAATGTTAATTCTGTTCAGTGCGCCGCTTGAAAATATACAAATATGCAAAATTTTATGCCCATAAGTTATAAAATTTGCGCTAAAAATGAAAACTAACAGTGATTTAAATATAAATAAATAATGTTTGGCATTATATTAATTGATTTTTATTTTGAAAAGTTGATATTTTAAATTTTTTAGGCATACGCTATGAAGCTCACCATTATTAATATTTTTAGTTTAATGATAAGAGAAAATATTTTCTTTGCTGCTCAATTTTTGCCTGTTTTTAATCTATCATTTTCTATTAAAAAATTTTTAAATCATAAAATGTATTTCTTACACAAATGACATTTTTTGAACCTGTAAATTTGTTTCAAACGTGATATATAGCTTTGATGGCAATAAGAAACATAGATTCGAAAAAAGTAAAAATGTGAGAAAGAAAAAGAAGTGACACTAAAATTAGCAACAAATTTCAAAATTATAGATTTAATTAATATTAATTCACCAGTGTTTTGTTATTTTAGCTATTTCTCTAAATTCATAAGCGTCTAATATCGTCATTCTTTTCTTCTTCTAATACTGATTAAGATCTTACATTTTTCGTTACGAGCAGCTGTAAAGGCAAAAGAAGATGAATATTTTTTACACATGAAGTACTATATTTTATGTAATTTTAGATTTTCTGAACAAAATATAAACTTTTTATCTTATCTATTGATAGTAATGAAGTTCATAAAAATACAGTCTTTTTTTTTGTTAGATTTTTTTTCCAACGCTTGCTAAAAAACTTATAAGAAATTTCTTAAACTTTTAATGGTTGTGGGTATTAAGTATTTCGAACAAATAAAATCTAATAATCGAATATTATTCAAAAAAATTTTCATCAAGGTACATTTTATAATTTTTTATCGCCTTGTTAAATGATGATTATGATATTACGAAATTTAAATATTAAAAATGAAAATAATATTATGTAAACATTTCTATCAATATTTACACTTTAGAGTTATTATGATTATTTCGCATTTTTTTATTCGTACCTAAAAAGATACTAATGATACAAATTATAACCGAACCAGATGAAAAAATGAATTGTGATAATTAACATATATTTACATGATAAAAATTTCAAGTATGGATCGAAACCTAAATGACAAATTTCATGCACTGAAAATTGATTTAAAACATATTTCAGTTAGTAATTCTATACTTTTCATTGGGAATAATTTTTACCTATAATTTATGTTTAGAAAATATAAAAGACTATATAATATCCTTTTTTACATGAGTAAGGACACAAAAAATGCGTAAAATTTATGAGAAATTTTTTCCAAAAAATCAATAATTTGATTTGTTCATATATGTACTCACAAAAAAATAATTTGACCAAAAATCACATAAAAATTTGATTGTTTTTATTCTATTTCATGATAACTATATATTGAATTGAAAAAATATTAAACATTTAAGTAAGAAATTTATTCTAGGGAACGTGAGCTATAATTTTTAGAAGTCTCTAGCATGTATATGCATTGCAATTTTATGGAAAAAAATTTACTATCAAAGAATGTTTTTAGATTCGCCATAATATTATAACACTAATAGTATATTCCAATAAAACGTTCCAAGATTAATCTGTTCTTGGGCTTATATAAAGAGCTATGTGACCATAAGGATAAATAATTAGAATTGTTGTTGAGTTATTTTAATGATAAAACAAATATCCACCGCATTCATAACTAACATTTGGAAAAAATATGAGATGACGATTTTTAGAAAAGAAGATAATAACAGGATTTTTGCATGCCTATTAGCATTCAGAATAGACATTTGTAACAAAATTATGGTTTCAAAACTACATTATTTTTTTCAATTATTTATCCAAATTTTTTAAATCGCAAAAAATCGCTGATATTATCAATTATATGTCTATCTTGACCAATATTTTAATAATAAAATCACAAATCGTAAATTGGTAAAAAATCTTATTTTAATGACTGATGATAGGAGTTAAAATCATCTTCATAAATACAATAAATTACCGAACTAAAATTTATTCAGAAAAAAAACAAAAATGGCCTGTGATATACTATTAAAAATATTTTAATGAATAAAATACTATTGTTGAGTATCATTGAATACTCATCATGTGAATTTTAAAATCAAATATTTCATGACCTAAAAAAGAGCATTTAAAAGAAAAAAAAACAAAAGGATTACGTTTCAAAAAAGTTGTTTCATTTTTTTTAATTATTTTATTGCAGAAATAAATTTTTTAATTGATTTGTTTAATCAGTACTGAAAGATTGAATGTCAATCAAGTCGATTGACAGTTCTCAATTTAAAGCGTATGAATAACTATATGATGGTGGATAAAAAGAAAAAAAAGTAATTTAAGAGATTAAGGCAGCTTCTTTCAACAATCATAGTGACAATGCGCTTATAATTTAGAATTTTTATTTTTTTAAGTACACAATGCTTGTCTTCTCGCAGTTTGTTACAATTAAAAAGCTTATATTTTAAATTCATAAAAAGCGATGCACAGCCGAAAAATTTTAGGATTAATATTAGCCTTGCTTTTTAAAGTTTTATATTAGTATTATACACGTGTATTGGCATTAAAATTTAAAGACTAATATATGTCTAAATCAATAAATAAAAAAAAATTCCGCAACGAATATTGATAAATGATCTAAAAAAAATAATCTGTGTTTTTTTTCCTTTGTAATTTATTAAAAAATTACAACTAATCTTGTTCAAATTAAATTTAGTCTATAATGAATAAGAATCATAGAAATGAAATTCTTATTTTTTTTGAAAACATTATTTTTTGGAAGTAATAACAAATATAACTATAAAAAGTGATAAAATATAAAAGGAAAATGTATATACATTGATTAAAAATCATATCTAGATGCTTGATCAAAATGAATTCGATTTTAATGGGTTATTTGAGTGATCTGGTCTTGATGAAAGGTTTCATCTAAATAGGATTTTTTTTGAATACCGCAAAAAATTGCAATAAATGTCAATTTTATCAATTTTTGAATATAAAGAAATAATTTACCTCCAAAAATTTATTTTAATGCTTTTTTATTCTATGATAATCACAAAAAAATAAATTGAAAAATTTTTTGCAAGTTATTTAAAATTTTCAGTTCTTCTAAAAACTTCCTTTGATAACATTATGACTATACAACGTAGTTATATTTTCTTTCTTGGCTAATCATATGCGATAACAAAAAATAAGTTTTTGATATTGTTTTATTTATGAATATCTTTTGATTTTTCAATTAAAAATTTCATATGCTCAGACAATGATATCCTTATTTGTAAAAAATACAAAACATAACACTTTTTTTGACTTTATTTGTAAATTTTCTGTTTGGGATAATTCATATATAGTTAAAATAATTTTAGCTAAATAAAAAAATTATTTAATATAGACCTATTAAAAACTTTATTTACAAAAAATTTTTGAAGAAGATTTGCAAATATAATCTTAATCATTAGTCATAGAAATATTAAAAGGTCGGCATAATGATATGAAAGATAAAAAAAAATCTTAAATTGTTTAAAGATTCTTTTTTTGTTTATTTAGATTCTATTATCGTGGCTTAGAGAATACTATTTTTCATCGTGGTATTTCTAAAAAAAACAGGATTTATTCAAGTTGTTGATAACATTAATTTATTATTATCATAGGGGATACTGGTATCGAAGTATCTCTTTACATGACGATATTTTCAATTCGTATATTTTTTAATAAAAAGAACCACAAAAATATACCTTTAATTATAGTTTTTAAATCGACACTAGAGTTTATATATAAAAACAGTATTAAATAAACTAAATTGTTTTATTTGTATTGCAGTATATTAACTGTATCTGCAAAGAATAAAATGCGAGAAGGAGATTCTGATCAAAGAAGATCAGTAAAGAGCCAATCAGGTGGCGACATAAAAAAAGTGGGAAATTGCAAATTATAAAAAGTAAAAGCCGAAGAACAGGAAGAAGAACAAAGAATAGCCACAGAGAGAATAACCCAAAAACAACTGGAAAATCAACTGGTACTAGGATTAGCACCGGACCCAAACAAAAGTTCAATAAAAGTAAAACCGAAAAGTCTTTACTTTTTTCTTTATTTCTCTGTTATCCCAGAATAACCTAAGACGCTAGCAGTATATTGAATTGGAAATGAATTCATGAAACAAATCAATGTTTTTTTATATGCAACGAGTTTAAATTTTTAAAATTGTTTAACAATGTATTCATTTATAACCCAAAATGATTTCGCCTTGTGCATTATAAATCAATTTTTATTGTAAAAATATAAAATAGATAGTTACTTGGTTGCAAAAAAACTATTTGTAAGAAGTATTTAAAGAGAATTTGTTAATATATTACACAAATTTCTTAATAAGTCTACTTTTATTTTATATAAAATGTTAAATTTGTTTTGCGAAATATTCATTTAAATTCGCTTACGTTTCCTCTTTCATTCTAGCGAATCTTAATATATTTAGTTTGTTTTAAAAAAAACCAATAAATGAATCAAAACATTCCATATAATACGTTATGTATGTTTTTAACGAATTAAAAATTAGCAAATAAGTAAATATACATAACCAACTTTATTAAACATTATTGCTTTGTATAGTTCAACATTATAAAAGTAATTTTATCTTTTTAACCAAGTTTCCAGCAAGAAGTCTTTAAATAATAAAGGCTTATTTGTTTTTTTAATTTTGTGCCAGCATTATAACATTTATAAATTAATATTTATGAGGTTCCACACATTTTTGCCAGTAAATTAAAGGTATAATAACTTGTCATAAAATTTTAATATTGCCATATTATTACAGATTACATATTTTTAACATATTGTATTTAGATATCATTGCATATGATGTTGAGCTATAAAATACATCTCTCATGTTTTTCGCATGAATAAAAAAAATTTGAAAATAAAAAACAAAAAGAGAAAAAAAATTCACAAAAATAATGTGAAAAAAAATTGAATAGATATTAAGTCATGTTTAGAATAATTTTTTGTATACATTTGTAATATATTTTGTTAAAAATATTTTCGGGGTAAAATAAATGGATCGAAATTCGAATATACTTAATTTGAAAAAATTAACAGCTCTCTCAAAATAAGCTGTTTAAAAAGCGTTCTTTATTTATGTACAATATGATAAATTCTATTCAAAAATATATTAAAAATATAAAGAATTAGATTACTTTACACCTTTATATTCGTATACTTGAATTTCAACAATAGTCATACATTTTTGGGTTTTTGTGTACAATTCTAGTGTATATTATAAACAGTATAGTGTGGGTTTCCGGCTATAAAAAAAAGTAAAGAAATCGCAAAAAAAAAATTTTTTATATTTCAGTTAGTCTCTGCAAAGGATAAATTGAAAAGTTTACTTTTCCTTTTTAAACCTCTTTAAATAGATTCTTGTATTGATTTTAAGATCATCAGAATAAATGAAATTAGATTTACAGAAGAAAAGTAGAAATAGTTAGTAGAAATGATATACAATGTTCATTGTTCATTTTGAATCTCTACATCAGCTGTTCAAAACAAAATCATATTGCTGAAACTTGGATAATAGGAAAATGAATAATTGTTTGAAATTAAAACAGGTTAATTGTTTTTTGTTATTTTAATTATTTGATAATAACAAAATTTTAATATTAAAAACTTTATCTAAATAATTATCCCGTTGGTTTTATTTTCATTCAACAGAATTTCCATGTCTTTTATTGATTCCCAAATCTATATTTTTCATTTATTGATGCCTTTCTTATTTTTTCGTAACAGAAAAAAAATATTTTGTATGTGTGGCTGTTGAAGATACAGAAATATTTTGTTCGAGTAATTTGTGTAAATTTGCAAATTTTGAAAAACTAGATGTTTTAAACAAATAGGTTTTAATTTGTCTTGCAGAAAAGTTTAAAAGGACTGAATAAAAACTTAAATTGTATTGTGTGTAAACATCTGAACAAAAAAAAAACAAATGCATAAAAAGACACAAGCAGTATAATTTGATTTTTACATAATACATAAAAATATTGTAGGATATCAAATCATTTTCGAAAATATAAATTCTAGCAATATGAAGCTAAAAATAATTAGAAAGCAAAAAGAAATATTTACTAAGGTAGAAATAAAAGGTTCTTTCCTGACAATGAATTTTTTATTCTCATTAATTTTGATTTATACTTTTCTATGGAACCTTAATCTGAAATATTTGAAAATATTAAAAAAAAAACTTTTAACTTAGAGAGAATCAAAAATTTCTATAAAACACTATAAATTAAAATATGCTATTACTACTTTGTATACACAATCGCAAACATTATCCTTATTCAAATCATTGAATTTATTTCTAAATTTTGATAAAATGTTCTAAAATCACATTTATGTGATATTAAAAATAGGATCTTTTGCTATACTTATTTTACAGTATGTATTTTAGTTCTATTTAAAAAAAATAATCATGATATGGCAAAAAAAATTTCAATTGATTCATACAATATAGAAAACAAATACCGTAAGATAAAATATTTAATGCTTTATCCATTATGTTGAAAATATAATTGATAAGATAAATAACAAATAAAGAAGTGGACCAAATGTGTCTATATGATCTGCATAAATATTGAAAAAAGCACAAGAGCTCATTAGTTAATTAATTGCTGTTAGTTTGTAGTCTATTTACTAGAACTTTTGGGATATAAAACTTTATGTTTTTAACAAAAAATGACATACTTTAATACTATAAGAGAACATATTTTGCTTGGTGATAGCAATTTTTATGTTGCTGAAAGATTAAGATTTTTTATGTTGAATATATACAAAATTGGATTAATTAATGAAATCTTGATCTAATTTGCAAAACTCATAGCGTAAATCAATTTTGAGTAATTTTTGAATCAACAACAAAATCTTTGGTATTTGCTAAAAGTTGAGATTTTACATAATAATGTATAAAGATGTTACTTATTGCGTGATATTTTAATAAATCTCGATTTTTACGTTACTATACATATTAAAAAAACACATTTTTACTGAAATTTTTTGATTTTCATTTATGAAATCTTATTATTAAATTATAATTGACAAATATGAATTTTCAATTTAATTCGGATATATTATATATTTGTAAAAACTGAATTAACATTTTTAGATACTATCTGGTTTGTTGGTAAAGGTATAAATATAATCATAAAAGGTAGGTCATCCAAAAAAAAAATAAAAATTACAGAATATGCATTACTGTGCAACTTTTCAAATAATAATTTTTAAATAATATTTATTTGATCTTTGCATATGAAACATAAATTTACCTGTTCCAAAAATTTATATCTAAAATGCGCATCTTGTACTAAATTGAATTATTAATCTACAACAAACGAAACATTAATATCGAATAGATGGTTTAGAAAATTAATTTATACACTTTTTTGCAATGATATAATATAATATTTATAAAAACTTTTTAATTTCTTTTTATTTTTTCCGTATTTGTCACATTTGATCAAGTCTCAATGATTTAATGGTCTTAAATTACAATAATCTATCGTTTCATTTATTGTATTTTACAATCTATGCTTTCAATGACGTTGAGTTTGTGATATTTAATAATATATTTACAAACGATACTATAAAACACAAACTTAAAACAAAATTAGTGAAAAAAATTAAATATTACACAATAAAATATAGTAAAGAAATTCGCACAAATTATAATTTGGATCGCTTAATAGCCAAATTTATTAAATACTTATGTTATCGTTTTGTTTGTTTTTAAAAATATTTTTTTACAAAAAATAACACTAGTTCTTACGCCTGTTGATTGATGTTTACAAATTAACATGAGAGTGAATATAGTATGGCATTCTGCGGATGAATGATGTTCTAATAAATAGAAGGAAAATAAAGACAATCGTTTAGAAATGTTGTTTGTTGAAATATTTCCCTTTGGTTTGTTTCCGCGATAGTTTTTTCGTCTGAAATTGCTGGATTGTTCTTTGTTTTGTAATTGAATTTCTTTATGATAATACATTTTGTATAATTGTGTTTTTATGCTTAAATCTAAATGGTTGAAACCTTTTCGCAACTTTACTCCATTCTAAAACAATTGACCCAAGATTAAAAAAAAATTATGCTAATGCTTGGATGCAGCAATAGAATAACTAATTAAATATTTAAAGGTAAATTGTAAGATAAGAAAATTTTTTTGATTTTCATAGAATAGCTAAAACATGATATATCCGAATATATAAAATAATTTACGCATTGAAAATTTGTAAAATGAATTAATATACATATATATTTTGCTAAAATCTTCATAAATTATTCTTTTCTCGCATTACATTCTTAGCTATTAAAGAAAAAATTTTATAAATTCTTAAATTTTATAGTTTTTTTCGTGTTTAAATATTTAAATCTTGAACCTTTTATTTTATACCCTATAAACTTTATTTTAAAATGTACCCAATCATTCTTCATTAAACTAACTTTTTTTATTGCAAAATCTAATTGTGTGTTTGTAAGATTAAAAGAAAAAAATTCATAAGCATGTTTTGTATATTATTTATCTATAAATTTTACTATAATAATATTATCTATTTGATTTAAAATTTATTCTTATAAATATTTCTATAATGAGATCAAAAAATTATTTAAATGCAACAATGTTTTGGACTGTATCTATAGAATATATGTTTTAGGATTATAGTTAAAAAAAATAAACAAGCAAAAAAGAAAACTTGAATTATTCAAATTTATATATAAATTTAATAATTATAACTTTGAATTGCGTATTCGTTCAAAAACATTCATTTTTCCATGTATTTTTATATTTAGCAAAAAAAACAGTTTTTTTCGTCGATCTAATCAATTTTACTAAATTTGTGGGAAAATTAAAAAAATTACTATATAAATACGTTTCAAATTATTAAATGCCCTACAGTGGACACAAAAAAAGTAAAATTAAATATTTATTGCCAAATAATAAATTAAAATACAAATACTAAGATTCTCAAATATTTATGTGATTTTTACGCAGATTTTTAGTTGTCCTGAAAAAGAGATGATATTGTATCCTATTGTTTTAATTAATACTATAAACTTAATAGAAAAATAACTAATTCTTTACTAGTTTATAACAAGTGAATAAATTTTATGTTCAAACTTAATAATATTTGCGGTTTTAAGAGTTTTTTACTAGATGTTAATGTTAGTTATTCAAAAAATAGAAAAGAGCAATTTATATTGCATAAGTTATTTAATAAAATAAATATTTTTGAAGAAGTTATTAAAAAATAAGAATTTTTATTATAATTAAATACAATCGAATAGAAATATTTTAATAAGAGTTTTACTTAATAAATTTAATTTATTTTTATATGATTTTATATTTACCATAAATAATCGATAATATTATTTTTTAACATAACAATATTTATATGACAGATTATGATATTAGAAGAAAAAAAATTTTATTTGCAATAAGCATATTTTTTCATCATAGTTTTTTACGCTAATACTATACACAATTTATTCCATTAACTTATCCATTAAAATGGTTAAAAAAGGTTTAATCGCTGTGCACATCCTCAACCTCAATAAAGTTTATTTAAAACAATAAATTGAATAATCATTACACTGGATAGTTTGATAAATATTATATGTATATTAATCCACTAATGGCATAAACCCATTTTAAATTTTTATTACAAGAATATAATACAATATATAATTACATGAGTCAATTTACAAATTCATTTTATGTATAATAAGAATTAAATAGTTTCTTTTTTAATATATAATTCCTACTTTTCAATTGCCACAGGAATAACTACAGAGCATAATGTAAATCCTTTTTCCAGATATAAACAATTATGAATTGCGATAGCTAAACAGGGTCTATTGCTTATAAATTTATTAACAGTATAAATCTAAAATTTCAATTATTTCATTTAATAAGATGTTTTTATTGATGTTTTTGATTCACTGGTTTTTTCGTAGAAATTTATATAAGCATGCAACAGAAAAAATCATATCGATTGAATAAGAATGTGTTTTAAATTTTCTAAAATATAAATTGTCAATTTAAATTTCACACATTTTCTGTTTTTTTAATTCACTTGTTAGAAATCCTCGATTTCCTATTATTTAATAACAATTTTATTTAATTGTCATAAGCCGGGAAAGGTTTATAAAAAAACGATGTAAAAAATATATTTTTTTAATAATTACTTTTTTTTACAAAATTTTATGAAACATTTATTTCTGATTTGTTTTATAAAAAGTAAAAAAATAAAAAAATACTATGTAAACTTAGAGTTCAGTCTGATGAAGTCACAAGATTCGTATATTTTTATAATCTTAGTAATGGTACCAGAATTCTACAATAATTTGCATATTTAATTCAATTTAAACCAACGTAAAATTTAAATGAAT
>AFBI03000105.1:75336-125181 GCA_000230595.3 Edhazardia aedis USNM 41457 | reverse complement strand
ATACTTCAAACTATATCTTTTACTTTTTTGTTATTTTTTATATTAAGCTGAAATCTGAAAAAAAACAGATATTGCATCGGAATTGATTATATTTGATTGTTGAAATAGTTAAGATTAAATTGAAATCATCAAAATTCATTTAATGTAAATATTTACCTTGACTGTGTATTTTCATATAAAATAGAAGTTCTATTATCACATTAAATTATTTTTTTTTGCTATGATATATATTGCAACTAAATATTTATTTGAATGATTTGTTAATTCTTATATAAAAGGTTTTCAAAAATGATTTCTGTTGAAAAAATGAATCCTAAAAATAATGTACGTTGTTTTTTTTCTATACAACAGAAAGGTATATCTAACTGAAGAAAATATGTGTAACCAACTTTAAATATTATATTTTTCTATAATAATGAAAAAAATTATTAAATCACATTCATGAAGCCGTTATTTAAACGTTATCTGTTGTAGAAATCTTATTACAAGTTAATGGTTAAGAAAACATTTCAAGATTTTTTAAAAAAATTTCTTTTTTTACTAATAAAAGTCTCTTTTTTAATGTCTTCAGATTTATTATATCAAAAAGTAATATCTTTATATTGTAGTGAATACTCAGCATTTAAGCTTGCGTATTTAATTCTCATATTTTTTTGTGATATATAATACCAAACGAACTGCTTATTTAATTATTTAATTTACTTATTATTTTGTGTATAGAATAAATTGAAGACAACTTAAATAAAAAAAAATTCAATATATTTTTTATAAGAAAAGAAATAAACTTTTAATATCTAATTATAATATACAACCTTTTTTTATAAAATTTAACTATTTAAAAGATTTGAAAGATCACAAAAAAACTATTTATATCTAAAAATAGCAAAAGAAGATTTAAAAAAGTTAAAAGGTTTGACATTTTTAATATCGACGCTTTTAGTAACAATTATTTTGGTAGAAATAGGAGGAATAATCATGAGATGTATGGAAAGTTTATTCACCGAAATATATAATAAATATTTAAATACATTTCAAAATCACAAATATTATAGTATAGATGTGTTTCTTTTTTAATATTGTAATTTACCAGCATTACAGGACAAAAAATTTCTACATATTGCTTTTCATGGTCTATAATTTTATACGTTAATTTTTTGTATATGTAAATTTTTGTGATAATTTTATTGTTTTTTTTTGCTAAAATATTAAGTCAACATATAACATGATCTGATATAAGTTGTATTTCTAATTTAAAAGAAAAACACAATAAAAAACCAATTTATTAAAAAATTCGGAAATTTCATGCTTTATATTTACTAGAAATTACAGAGTAACAAATAAAACTTTTACATAGTTAAAGATTGCAACCATCTCTACAAATAATAAGATTTGTTATGACGTAATAATTCGACCGCAATTACACTTTACAGTTTTAGTTCTTGGATGACAAAATTTTCATGTAAAAATAACGGTACTTATAAAAAAAACGTTATAAGTGTGGAAAATATATAAAAATCTATTCTTTTTAGATTTTTTTCGTTTATAGTCTTTTAATATTGCTTGCTTTTAATACAACTAAAAAATTTACAGTTTTGTGAATTATGTTTTGGGGTGTCGATAAATTAAAAAAAAGGGGAATAGGTGAGGAAAATATCAAGAAATATAGATCAAAGAATGTTTTTCTTATAGAAATATAAAAAATTTGCAGCAATACTGTAAAAGGATTCAAGAAATGATATATAATAAAAAATCAACACGTTCAAGCATAATAAAACTCTAATAGCAGACTAAGCTATTTATTTTAAAGGTATATTGTTAAACCTTATCACAATTACAATTAAATGATATTTAAATGCACCATACTTTAAGTCAATAACTCTTTTGATAATTTTTGTGGAGCTCCAAAGTATTTTGGAATATTTCTAACTATACTATGCTCTTCAATAAAAATGTACTAAAGATCATTGTATGAAATTGTAACTATTTTTCTGACTTGAGACAACTTCAACATTACCTGTAAAAAAATTACCTACATATATCTTGATTTTTAGTGGTGTTTTAGTATAATACAATAACTTATATTCATACATGAACTGATCAGGTTTTGAAAAAATATTTTATGGAATATCTTATTTGAAACAAAAAAAAAGTATATCAAATGAAAATCAGAGAAAATGTGTTATAGGAAACAGTTAACATATTTTAGTATATATTTGAAATCACAAAGGGTTTCAATTCATTTAAACAACATTTTAAAAATAAATTTTGCTATTTCCTCGTCTTGACCCTTTGAAAGGCATATAAAAAAAACCTGCAAGTAAAAATTTAGAGCGCTGCGAAATATGAACTAAATAAATACAGATAATGGTGCCTCTAAAGGCACCACAGAGAAAAAAGTTGAAACACAATATCATTATAACAATATATAAGAAAAATCTTCCTCTTATTTGATTGTTCCCAATAATGTCACCCGTTAAACATTGACTCTAGGCATGAAAATACTTAAATTAATTGAATAGTTTCTAAAAACCGCTTTAAAAAATTCTTCTTTATATCTATTTAAAATACGGTTTTATTATATAACTCGTTGTGTTTCACGTCTTTGCTGCGGTTTAAACACAAAAGAAAGATATCAATATTAGATGCATTTAGACCACATATATTAAATCTGAATATAAATCCAATATGATATACATGATCGTTATTATTTTAAAAATAACGACTATCATGCACATTTTTTATTGATAACGAGTAAATCATACAAAAAAACATCATAACATCAATGAGCATAATTATCTTTTCTGCAGAAATATAAATTTTAGTATATTTTTGATTTGCATATCAACAAATGTAACTATTATCGGCATATGTTTATGTAAATAATTTATTTTGTTTTTACAAATACTTGTAAATTTCAATACTTATTATTGTTAAAATATTTATTTTTAAAATATAAAAACTACTACATTAACTTTAACGCTTTCTATTCTGTAGAAAGTAACAAAATTAGATTCGAACACAAATTTTTCTTAGTACACAAAAAACCCCTAATATCATCACCTATTCACCCAAAGTGGTTACCATCTTAGGGAAAAATTTTTTCACTCGATGTACATCTCTTTAAATTTCCTAAAAACTACAAGTATCACTATAACAATGTTTTAATAGCAACCCTTTATTGTGCTTCTATGCTTTATTACCGGATATTACATTAATATTTGACTCATAGGCACGCATCGACAACTCTCTTTCATACGAGTGCTACTATGTTGCATTAAGCAGTAAATTACAATGTTTAGTGTGTTATTCTGTCTGAGAGGATATACGTTACATTTCGTGCACTTATAAATTATTAATAATTCATCGTCCGTTCTGCTCAAGGAAATTGGTTTGTAGCGGGCAAAGCTACGTATTCATAAACGCCACAAGGAGGCTTTTCACCATGGTGACATTTGTCGACTCGCAGTGCGCGATACGAACACCCTCTCAGAGCAAATCACCACAGGTGTGTGCCAATATTCACTTTTGCTTAGGTTTTTTATTTAAAATAAAAATTACGCAAAATGTTAATTAAAAAGTGTTAAATGATCTAACCAAATATTTTTAGAAATTTCATGATAAAGGGTTGTTATCAACACAAAATGTACAAACTGTATCTATCTTCGCATCGATAATAAGTTAAACAGTGGGTGTTTTATTTTGCATATGTTTTTTTTTAAAATGCACAGATATTCTAATGTTACAAATCAAATTACTTCCACATCAATAATCATCTAAAATTTATGAATTTGATATTGTCAGAACTTAATTGGTATTAAAAAGAATTTTTGTTTGCAATTAAAATCGTACAATTTGATTTTTTGTTAATTTAATTTATTTTCTCAATAGCGGTGTTATAGAAGCTGAAATATCTTTTTTTATCTATACGATTAGTTTTTCATTAGAGTCTACTGACACTCTTTCATCTTTTTGAATCTATCAATCAAATTTTCTTTTCAAATTGTTTACCATTCCAATTTTTTCTAAAAAATTTTTGGAAACATATTTTGTTTATGCTGATTTGATGGAGATGCAACAATTTGATTGAAAAAAAACTTTGAGATCAAATATCATATTTTATTATTAATAGTGGGTAGATTTGATAACTAAAAAAATTTTAATTTTGCACTCTTTCATAAAAAGTAATCTATTTTTATATATTTTCAAATCAATAATTTTTATCACTAATCGGTTAAATAATTTACCTACCTAATTTAATATATTTTTAACATCAAAGCTATTAATTAGTACACAGATACCAAAGATCCTATTTTAAAAAGTTATTAGCTTTTAATTTTTGTTATTTTTATCAAATATTAATTATGTCTCCTTTAACAGGACTTATTGCTACAATTTATTAATTTTTATGTTTTCTTAATTTGTAAATTAATGTGCATAATTATCGATGTAATTAAATTAGCAGTATTTTTAAAATATGTTAGAATACATAAGAAATTTGTTTTTTGCGCAGTCAGAAAAAACAATGATGTTGCATTCTAAGCCTTTTTGCCTTATTAGGTCAATTATGGAAAATGAATTGCTTGAAAAGATCTTTCGTTGTAATTCAAAACTATAAGTAGAGTTTAATTTAAGGTTTTTTTGCTGAAAGTTAATAAAATTTATAAAACGAATAAGATCTATTGATGGTAAATATGTATGCTTTCATCCAAAGATTTTATAATAATAAAAAAAACGAATGCGTTGTATGTATCAAATCATAATAAAAGTAACGATTTATCTATTTTTTAATCTGCTTGAAAATCTTTGGAGCACAATGTATTTAAAGTTGTTATTTTTTGTTTAATAATGTTATTCTGATAAATTTACATATTTTATTTTAAGTTACAATGTAGAACTGTAGCTATAACAATAAAAGATATTATATTGGAAAGGAGCTTCTTAAGTGTTTTGTTTTTCAATGCCAATTATATTAAGTAAGAAATGATTTTGATAATAAATTTGGTTAATAAAAACACTGAACCATAAATAATTGCACAAATTTTATTATAATAAAATATATCAGCTAAAATTTATAATCTAGTATGTATATTTTTTAAAAAAGTTTTGTAAACAATTTTTTATTCCGTAGCCTAATAAAAAAATATAATTAAAATTTGGTGCTTTTGAATGTTCCTGTACAAAAAGATTGATGGTTTTTATTTATGATAGATGTAACCAAGCAGATTTAAATTGATAGATAGAAGAAAACACAAACAATTCTAATCATTTAAAATTGCTATATGATAATTTTGTCATATTATATCGTTTAAAAACATGTTTTTATTTATTCTTTTACGGAACTTGAAATTTTACACATTTTGTATTAAAAATAGACACATAAAATGGTTTTCAAGTATTTTGTTTTTTTTTCACATTTGGCTTTCACATCAAATAACGCTTGTAATTTATTTAAACAAAAACTCAAAATTTACAGATATATTTAACAGTGTTATTTTCATGTTTAAGAATTTGGGAACTAAACACAGAAAATAAGTTTAATATTTTTTGCTTGATGCGCAACATTTTATTATATGCATACTTGATAAAATGATGATTTTATTAAAATGACAAAAATAGTTCTATTAAGGCTTATAGAGTTGGTTATTTGAATAAAAATTAAAATAGAAATATTTATCTTTGTTTTTAAATATACTTCGAATCAGAATTAATAATTTCTTCAATTCTTTTTTTATTTATTCCATCGTTGTAAATTTTGGGAAAAATTTTGATAAAAATGGTTTGTATAACTTTTTGAAATATTTTTAGGATTTCAAAGTTTAATTAAGGATATTTCTTGCATGCGATAATCAAATTATCAAATTTTGCACTTAAAACTAATCTATATAATATAAATTTATTTTGTTTTATATTTCTTGTCTATATATTTTAAAATCAAATGTTTTAACTTCTCATACCTTTGCATATTTTCGTAGCTACAGTATCTCAGTCTCGAAGTCAAACCCAAATCAATCAGCATTTTTTCAACTGTTTTATTCCAATTACTTTTTGAAAACCCTAGAATTGACGCTAAAAACACAGGTGGATGTGATATATTTTTGTTTATGATTTCAGAAATTCTTATTTCCAAATCCTTCTTAGCTTCCGGCTTGGTTTCAAAAAGTTCGGGAAAGTGGCGCTCCAAAATTTCTTTGCGGTCCTTTTTTACTTTTTCGACCTTTTTAACCAAATCTATAAAGCTTTGTATTGCTTCCAAAGTTTCTTCACTGTATTCATCATCAGACATTTGCTATATTATCGGTAGAATTTGAATGTTTTTCTTTTTTTTGGATGTAAGAGAAGGGAAGCTAAAAGAAATCCTGGGTTATTGATCTTGTTTAATATTGCTCATTTTTAACAGATAAAACTCAAAATGAAAAGAAATAGCTTTAATATATAACATTTATAATCCTATTTTTAAAATATTAAAATTTTCTAAATTAATTGCTTTTGTCTTTTTCAAAAAGAATTTATCCGTTTTTAACAACAAAAAATAATGGAATAAAGATCTTGAAAAAATGAAAATCTTTGATTCTTTGGTATTTATAAATATGAAATACAAAATTCGCTTGAAATTTTTATTTCAATCATATAAATAGTGATTATTTGATTGATATTTATATGAGATTTTATTGATTATTGCAACATGAAATCGTGCTTATATTTATTCTATTTTTTTTCTTTAGCAGATGATGATTTTTATTACAAAACTATTAAAAAATTTTTTAATAAGAAATCAGCCAGTTTTTTTTTGTCTCTTCACTTTAAGTCAAATTAATATGAATAATCACAAAAATCATGGAAATAAGATTATCTAAACATAAATACTATGAAGATGAGTAAAAATAGAAAATTTAACAAAGCTAAAAAAAATACCTGAATAGAATATTATCTAAATATATCAAGAAAAATAAAAAAATGCATTTAAATTTTTAATGGAAATATTTGTATGTCAATCATATGAAAATTTATATTCATCACATATTTAAATACTAAAGAATCGAAAAAGAAATATTAATACATAGAAATATGTTTTAATTTTCATACGAGTATACGCTCGCTAACTACCATTAAATTTATTATGTACTGATTTTATTGAAAAGATTTCTATAATTTTTAGAATGTCCGGCATCCGAATATATAAATATCAATGTGAAGAACGTCGGTAAATGATACATTTTATTTATTGAAAGAATAATGTATAAGAAATGTTCTCTATCGTTTTGGTGTTTTAAGTTCGTTTGATTAACCTGAACATTCCCAGATTCATTCAAATTTTATTATAAACAGCCATAAGTTGTGTAACAGGAGAGGAGATTAATTTCATATGTATAATTGTGGAAGAATATGCAGATGAACACCCACCCATTAGGTTCAAATGTAATTCATGTAGGCTTTCCTCAAAAAACGGGAGTAGGATCCTGCGTGATGAGGCAATTAATATTATGATCAAAAATCACCCAACAACAATAAAAACAACAACAATAACAACAAAGACAAAAAAGAAGAATAAAACATAAAACAAGATAAAAAAAATAAAATGTAGAATATTGAATTTTACAGCTGTTAATTAAAACCAACATTAAGAGCATTAATGTTCTTTTTATTCACTATTAACAATTTTATAATAATTTCCAACTTATGTCAAGCACTTTCGAGCGGTCAAAAAGAGGTTCACCACTCAAGATCTATTACGAAAATAGCATTTTGCAATCTTAGTCAAGTCTCTTATAAAATTGTTTAAGACATTAAAATGAAAATATATAATATTTGGCACATTAAAAGATTATACTATACAAATGTACTGTTTTTACGTTTAAAAGTATACAATCTAATATTTTTTTTTGTAAATAAATATACAAAATTCAAAAAATCAACTTTGAAATATTCTTTTTAAATTCTCTTTCTACAAAAAGCATGTAAAAAATCAAGTTCTTACGAAAGTAATACAGTATAAAGAAATAATAGAAAAATAATATGTTTCTAGTGTAAAAAAATATTGCAAAATTGAAGTAAAATTTTTTTGAAATTCAAAGCCCAATATGGATTAGATTTAATTAAAAAGCATTTTTTAGAACTATCATATGTAGTATTGTATTTTTAATATGTAATATAAAAAATATGATGCTACTTATAAAATATGCCGTACATGTATGTACTATCCAGTAATTTTTCTATGCTCTTTTACTTTCTATCATACTAATTCGTATCTAAAAAGAAATTTTTTGGAGCAATAATGGACAATAAAACAATTATAAAAATAAATTATCGAAATAAAAAATTATACAATCATCTTGTATAACAATAAATATTATCAGGCCGAGATAAACAGTAAAAATAGAAATCATAACAAGTTTTGATTACAAAAAATTATCTTTGTTAAAAACCATAGGACTTATCCGAATTAAACTTTTTGTAGCACACGATAAATATCGTAAATAATTGATAAAACAGAATTAGAGTGCAAAAAAACATTTCAATACATTTTTTTGCTTTAAATTTATTTCATATAAAAATATAAAATCGAACCTCTATTATATTAATAATACTAACTGGCAAATGAGATCTAGTTGATCATCTTATTTTATAGAATTTATACCAGAAACAAGTGCTTCAGAAAACAATTTAGCATTTTTGGAACCTCGCAATTATAAAAGAAAAACAAAAAAATATATTTTAACATAGATAACATCTTTGTTGATTAATTAAATTATAAATATTTTCAATTTTTAATGAATAAAACAATAATTAAATAGCAATAGCAGTATTATTACTTTGATTTGTGAATATTTTTGTTGTAAAATCTATAAAAAAATATGAAAACACATGTATAAGAAAAATAAACTTAAAAAATTGTTATTTTGTCGTTTTTTTTAAATTTTCCTTGGTAATCAAAAATAACAAAGTAAAAACTGTAAGCACGATTTTAAAAAAATTGAAATATACTTATGAAATATCAAAAAATGTCTTTTAATATATTAAGAAAAAAATTTCATGCGTTTATAAGAGGAACAAGATTAATGAAAATTCAAATGTGATAAATTTAAGTCTGATTTTTTGGATTTTGTCGGATTAGTGAACATCTGACATACTCAATAAATCAAGACTGACAAAGATCTATTAATAATATCCTAATATTAAAATCAATCAAAAAAACCCAAGCGAGTAATATAATTGCTAAAAGAAATTCTGGTTCGATTTCTGGAATAAAAGAATCTCTTCTTTTTTATTCGAAGTATAATTAACACGCAAAAGGAGAGGTCATGACAAACAATCAGTAAAAAGTCCTTCAAGGGTACACACATAAGTAAACGAAAATTCAAACAGCGGATACAGGATTCTTTTTTTTATATAATTATTCAATTTTCTCTTTTTATCTTTCACTAGGATAAAATGACAATATAATAGGGTATTTATAATATTTTTTATATCATTCCATATGAAAACATTTTTATTCTTTTTTTAAAAATTTAAATTTAACACACTAAATCAACTGATTATAAAACTATATTTTATGCAACTAAAAATTAAAAACACAAAAATTTAAAAATTTTATATGATTATAAACCTTAAATATTTGAAAAATAAATGCTTTTTATTTTTTATGAAAATCTGTTTTCTATGTTAGAATCATTCAATTTTAATATTTTTTTATACAAAAGCTTCGAATTTAAAATTTTACAAACATAATTGAATTTTTTAATTTTATTTGCTATAAAAAAATATATATTTTTCCTCCACATCATGTATAGTAGTTTGCAAATAACTAGAATTGTTAAAAATATTGAAAATTTCAATTTATTTTGCACAGTAAATATGCATAAAAGCCGTCCGAATGAATGGTGTTATCCATGGTTTTTTTAAGTTAATGATGCATTAATAAAATAAAAAATATAAAAGCCACAATTTAAATAAAAACTTAGTGCCTTTCATATCATTCCTTATTACAAATTTAAAAACAATTTTTTATATTAAAAACCTCAACACAAATATAATGCAATGAAAAAATAGAGACAGTGAAGAATCTTTTTAATTTATTAGGCAAATAACTTAAACATTGTTTCATTATCTGAATAAAAATACAGTAAATAAAGGTAAGTAGCAAAAATGTTGTTATTTTTTACTATGAATTTTTTTAAGCTGTTATCCTTATGCTTTAAAGGGTCAACAGAATTTAAAAAAACAAAAAAATAAAAATAATTTGGACTAATAAGTATAAAATTCAAAATATACAAAGAAACCCATTATTTTTTGTTTATAAAAAAATACTAGAAAGATAATTATAGATTAGCTTTTCAAAAATTAACATCATGTGTGTGATTTATTTCTTTGATTGCACTATAAAATCAAAGAAAGAATATTTTATTCATATTTCAGTATTTTTAAAACATCAATTTTTGTTTTGATTTCAAAATCATAAATTATCTTGTAAATTCAAAATATAATCATTTATAATGAAAATACATCACAAAAAAATAAAATATAATTTATTCTTCGATCGACAACTTATTTTTTTGAATGACAAAAAATTTTAAAAAAACAACAAAAAAACGTTTTTAAATTAAAAATTTAGTAGAATATTTTTTCGGATAACCTCACAGTTTTTTTAAACATTTTTATTAACTTTTTTGTCATGCAATTTAAGTTTCTCTGCAATCCAATAAAAATGTTTTAACAAAAAATCTTAAGACATGTTAAAACCTTTAAGTTATTTATTGATTGTAATATTAAGATCTTTTTTACATATCGTCAGTTTATAAAATGCTTTTCTTGAATTTTTATAGTTTGATCAAAATATAAAAAATTTTATTATTTCAATTGTTTTTTTCTTTTTTTTCTAACAAATATTTTGACTTAAGAATTTAATAATATTTAAATGAAAGCTATTTTATTTTTACTAATGTCTTTTTTAGCACAATCATTTTTTGCAATTGATAGTCATAATTTTTTTTATGATGACCAATATTTATATTTCGATTAGAAACTATAAATTGTATAAATTTATTTATATTTTGTCAAAATTTAACCGAAAATATGTTTTTCTGAATTTCTTTATTTTTGAAATATTTGTTATGTTCTTTGTTATGCCTGCATACACATCTTATCTTAAGGTTTCTCTATAAAACTTCAAGGAAAAATCAGAATTTATAATCAACGGATTATGCCAATCTAAACATAATTTAGCACTTTACCAAACGTTTGTTTTATAAACATTATGCGAATTTTGCCTATTTTCTGCACTTCTGTTGTATTAATTACCGAATAAACTAATTTTCAAGTGTTTGAATATACAAATTCCGACTCAGGAATAATTTGTATAAAAAAAGGCGAAACATGATAAAAATATACAAAAATAAAATTTATACTTTTTAAAAATGTATTCATTAAAAACAGGTAATAAAAAAAGGTTGTTACTTAATTAATAAAACATGTTTGTATCAATATGCTTTGGCTTCATAACTATCGAAAAACGATAACTAACTTACAAAAAAACAATGATTGTCGTTATATAAAGTCGCAATGGTTTTTTAGTGTTTTTTTAATAGTTCTAGGGTGGTTTTTTTGTTTGTTATTCGGGTTTTTTTTGTACTCTTCTCTCCTATTTAACATATACATATATAAATCTATAAAGAAAAATTTTTTAAATAGAGAACTGAAGATAACAACCAGCGTGATTAGTAATAATTTTGAATTTTTTTAACATATTACACTTTTTTATTATTAAAAAGATTCTTTATGTATTGAAATATTTATAATCCTATTGAGTTTTTGACGCATAATTCTAAATTGTACTGTGATTTTAAAGGGTTTTTTAAAATGTAAAAAAAAAGAAAAAAAGAAAATCGTTTTTTAAATATTTATCAGTGCTGTTTTTCTGTATTATACTTATTAATAATTGTACTGTTTGATCTGTTTGCTTTTGTTTTAATTTTTAAGTATTAATCAAAGCTCTAATACTAATAAATAACGGAAAATCGTTTTTTTATAAATATAATGTGTAAATATATTTTTTTCTAAAAAAAGAACAAAAATACATGCAAAAAATAGAATTTATTAACGCTAAATTTACTATTTTTTTTATTGCGTAGAACACATTATCCTGGCATATAAAAATTGCACCATAAAACTTTCATTTTTAAAAAATAATGTTGTAGCGTTTTCATGTGATTTTTTCTTTGGAATGTTTTTTCACAATGTGGCACTTTGAGAATAAGCGAAATTTTTGAAGCGACAGTAAAAATCTAAAAATTTTCTAATCGTTTTTTTCATAAAATGAAAATAGTTTCGTATATAATGCAGTTTATTGATTTTAGTTTTTTCTTGTCTTTCATGATTAAACTGCATCTACGTGGATTGAGCCATCTTTTTATAAATGATTTAAGAGATGAAATATAAAATGTAATATAGCAGACTGTTTATATAAAACAGTGAAAAAAATTCTTGCTACATTTTATTAGTTTGTAATTCTTATTGAATAAACCAACAAGTATTCCTTTTATTTCAAAATAATAGTCTAAATTTGCTTTGTTGTACTCTGATTTTTTCTGTAAATTTTAAATATTTGCTGTTTTAGACTCCAAGTAATGCATTTACTTTTGTAAAAACAAAAAATCTTCAAATGATTCATTGTAGTATAAGAGAAGCAAGGAATACTAAAGCATTAGAAATAGGCTAAAAAATATATAAGATACATTATAAATAAAATATAAAGACGGAGGAAAATTTTCGTAATCCGTATTAACTAAAAATGTTTTTATAAAAATATTGTGTATACCATTAACTACTTAAAGCACAACCGTGAAAACCAAAATATCTAAATCCAGATACATCGAAAATATAAAAATTATCACAAATACACATTGTTCAAAATTATAACGAAATTTAACATTAAAATATGAGAAAAATAAAAATTTATATTTTTGCAGATATAAAATTACAAATGATCATATTTCCACTTTTGTAAACAGTTAAAAAACAGCGAATAACTTGATATATACATCACTAAACGCTATATTGCAAATTTAATTTAATAGAAATGGATAGTATATGTGTGTTATTCATAGAAAACATAAATTCTGATACATCTTTTTCAGAAAAATTGTCAAACAATAACAGCTATTTAATATAATCTGCAGAACTGTAATCAAAATTTTTGTTGAATTGTGATTATTACAGATATCTAAGATAAATTTATATCTTGAAATGCTGATAATAAAGAATAGTTAAATTAGTTTTTTAAAATATTAAATTTTATCAAAGTAAAAAAAAACTTTAGCTGTTCAATTTTATTTATAAAAAAATTATAATACACTTTTTTTTGTTTTTCAATATTTTTTAATGTTTACTTGTTGTCTTTCTTCATTTTACAATCGAAAAAAATAAGTGTGATTCAAACATGAAAATTGTTCGTTTTTTTAATAGGGATATATTGCAATCTCAAAATCTTTATAAAACACTATTTTATAAAAGATCTCATCTATTATGGAATAGAATAGCAGTATTTGAAAAATTAAGCACATCAAAGAAAATATATTACTAAACCGTAATAAGGATTATCATTTCAAATTATATTGCGGAAAATCAATAATTAATGTTCTAAAAAAGAAAGATTTCTATAAATTTTTAATTCTAATATCTAGATTGCGGTACTAAAAATATTTTGAGACAACAATTTTCAAAGTTTAAGCAATGAAAAAAATGTATTTTTTGAAAGATGAAATTTGAATAGTGTAAAAAAGGTTTCACAAAAAGATAAACAAACAAAAATTTAACAAACAGGGGCATTTAAAAACAAAAAATTGATGACAAAAACATGATAAAAATCGCCTTAATATATGAATATTTAGAAAAGAGCAAAAAAAACTTTTGTAGTTTAATTTTCACATAACAATCAATCTTTTTTGTGAATAAAATAATTTTTAATATATTTTACGTTATCCGCTCCTGTTAATTGTGGCTTTTTTTATTTAATTATATAATACATTTATTCCTGTAACATTGGAGCATATCGAATTTGAAATATAATTCCAGTATATTAATTTTTTTGTTTATTAATTTTATTAAAAAATTTAAACAGATTCTAGTCGGAAGTAAACATCTATTATAGTTACTGGCAAGGTTACTATCAGCACAATTTCTATTATATAAATTGTGTAAATCAAATTAAAGGATACACTTAATACTGATTCATACAAAATTATTGTTTTCTTCAATTCCAAGACAAATTTCTCTAATATTTCTGATTCCCACCTGAATTAACCTTCTGCTCATCTATTTAAAGATTGTGAATTTCCCCAGAGAGAGATGAACTGGGGCAGAAATAAAGCAATGAACAGGTGTTGGAAGCAGGATAAAGATGTGACTGGCAGGTACGACCCCAGAACTAATAACATTCAACCTATAAATAAAAGTAATTTCCACAACTAACCTGTTTTAATTCGCTTTATAATTTATTCTTAAGCCGACCCAGTAAGTCCATTACTGGATTCAGACTAAATATTACCATTTATAATACTAGTATTATAATTTATATAATTTTTTATTTTATATTTTATTTAAATAATTATTTGAAATTTTTTGTTATCTCTAAAAAATTATAAATTGTTAAAATATGATTTTTTTACTAGAAAATTATGCATACTAAGTGTTAAAACAAGGATTTATTTTATTAATAATTCGTCAGGGTTAAATTGTAAAAAAATTGCAGATATTTCCTAAAATGTATTACAATTTTAAATTAATATTAAAATATTTTCAAAGTCCCAAAAAAGAAATTATGTGCATTTAAAACATTGAATCAGTAACATGTCTTTTTATACCACCATTTATGTACTGTGAGTTTAAAATTATGCCTTTTCGTACTTTCAGCATCAGCACTAAGTATCCTAATTTTTCAAAAAAAATATTTTTAGATAATATATTAATACTATTAATTTTTTAATTTAATCTCAAATCTGCTAAAAACGAATGATAGTTTATTAAAAGATAGTGTGGTGCATTATACCACAAATATTTGTGCATTTTATATCCATCTGGTTGATGCAAAATTCCGAAAAACAAACCATGCCGTAGACAATGTTCTCTTCATACAGGGTAGAATGAAATAAAAATATTCATACTGTTTGAAATAAAAGTGATAATTGACATCTTTACAAGTTCATGTGAAGTTTTACGAGAAAAACATGTTGAAAGATTACTTAATATGTTTAAAGTTTTAAATAAGCACACACAAAATAAACATATCAATATGTATTCTAGTCTGCCTTATTTTTGTTAAAAACAGCTTTGTTTTACGCTATTTAAAAAAATTTTCATTGTTTTCAAAAAACATTTCGAACTCATTCTAATATCAATATATGAGACCACATATATAATAATTTATAGATTAAAAATCAAGACGGCCTAAAAATACAAAGGAAAAAGAAACAATAACAAATTAATTTTAGAAAAGATAAGGATACATAAATTTACAAATAAATATATTGTTTCATATATTTAAACACTCATAATGTTTGAATTTTTTTCTATCAATTTCTATCTTTAATCGAAATGTTATATCAAACTTTATAAGGACATTTCGAATTATATCCAATATAATGCATGCTTTTTAGTTTTGCCAATATGTATTTTATGTTTATCAATTTTGTAAATCATATTGTATAAAAAAAGTTCTTGTTAGTCTAATAAATTGAAGATCTTGCCATCGAAGACAGCCGTTTTGATGAAATAAAAATTCTGAAATAAAAAAAAATTTGGAATTGGAAAAAGAAAATATTTGTTATAAGAAGAAATCAAAGGAATGTTCTTGCCTAAAAATGATAGGTAAACAATCCGGTAAACATTAACGTGATGAGAATACTATCCCTCACAATAAAGCAATAAATTATATCTAAATAATAACAGCAACCTTATAATTTAAATGATTTTTTATATCTGTCATAAATTTTTTATTGGAAAAAGTGGGCTTTGACTATTTATTTATTTCTTTCTTTATTTGAATCGTTTAAAGGCATACTTGCCTTATTACAATCTATTTATAGAAATAATAATTCGTTTGATCAATAAAATGATTAAATTTCTCACCAACGAATTTTAATGCTTCGAATACACTAATCATCTTTAAAAAATGTGTTGATTGCTTAAAACATAATTATCAAAATTAATAAAATATTTTTATCGACATAAAACTTACAACATAAAAAATCAACGCGGCTATCACTTTTTTATCTGATCAAAAAATTTGTTATTAAAATATTTTCTTAAATCAATCAAATAAAATTTATTTGATATAATTACGCAACAATGTAAATATTTTCTTGAAAAACAATTTGATTTTTTAGCATATCCTCCGAATTTTTAAAAAATATTTTTTTTGCTTTTGCTTTATTATTAGCATCAAGATAAATATTTGCTGCCTCACGAAAATATAATGACTGAATTTTATTTGGTATGCACATATTGTCTGGAGAAAATATACAAAATATATTTTCTAAAAAATATTGGGGAAATTCTTTTCCAGATGATATTAAAACTATATCAACCTACAATAGGAATAAGCTTGACATAAAAAATTAATTTGATATGAAAAAGATATAAATCTATTCATTGAACAAACTATGGTAAATTGATATAAAATTGTGTCTATTATATTTTAATACATATTATAAAGTTTCTATTAAATTTATTCGAGAATTCTTGTTTTTATCGTATTCAAGTAAAATATTGAAATATGTGATTATAGCATTTTTGAAATGTTCGAACAGGAAGTATTTATTTTTTTTGTTTTTCTAACCCGATGTTTAATATTATAATATCAAAATCTAAAATTAAACGAATCCGATTAAAAACTAAACAGCATCAATAACATCACCTTCTTCAATATAATCATTTACTTTAAAATCCAAATCCAACACCGTATCATTCAAGAAAAAATATTTAAAAATCAAATCTACTTCTTTTCGCAACAAAGAAACCAAATCCCGAACATTAAAATTTTTGTCAAGTTCTAAATTCATGCTTTTTCCACCTGAGAAATTGATTTTAACACCAATAGTATCTTTATCAATTTTTGCAGTTTCTTTAATGCCACTTGGTATAGTTTTACCTAACGCTATAAAATAACACTCGTCATCTGGCTTATAATTGATGGTTTTTAATGTGCTAAACTTACTAATTATACTGTTTTTATATTTAAGTTTTGATTGTTTATTGCCGGCGAACAAATAATCATAAAGTTTTATAAATTTATCGTTTTCTGGCTGATAATATTCAATGATTTTTTCCCCATCCTTGATTTTTATCAATACTTTTTTTGATCCTGTTTGACTTTCAGACAAATTATTTGATGTTGAGAGATGAATGGATTTTTCTACTATTGATTTTGCTGAATTTTCTGTTATACCATGTGGCAATTTAGTTCTATTTTCTATCGAGTGAGGAGATTCTACAATATTATTTTGTGTTTTTTGTGTATTTACAGCTTCTTCATGAATGTTTTTACCATTTGAATTGTTTTTAGCTTTAGCGCTTTTTGCGGGTGTAATTATCCGAATATCAGCATCAGACGAAGTTTCGAATTCCATCGCAAGGGTGTGTTTTTCAATAAATTTAATAAATATTGAAGATGCCAACTGAAAATGTCCTATAATACGAAATACGTCAGATCAATTTTGTCAATACTATTAAAGGATTAAATATGTATATAACAGTGCCTAGTATGGCCTTTTCCAATCAAGTAAAATATTTGGTTTGACAAGAAAATTTATCATTTGAAACAAAATCTATAAAATTCAAGTTTATCAAAGAATCTAATTTAGATTCATAACATTCATAAAAATATAACCTGAAGCACTTGACAAAAAAACTTTAAGTGTATTTACAAAAATACCATCAACGATGCCTAATTTTTATAGCATGAATATAGAGCATTTAATGTATAGTTTTGACCTATTTATATAAAAATGGCTTAAAAAAAGATATGTGTATAAATAACAAAACAACAAATCTTATTATCTACAACTTATTAGATTTTCAAAAAAGTCTTTGCGCAATTTTTGTTGTGAGACACAACAATTAAACATATAGAAAACAGTTTGAAGATTAAAAAAAATGAAAAATAAATATTTTATGCTTTGAATGGGGTTCGATTATGACTTCGACATTTAAAAACATATCTTCCAAAACATGAAGTGAGTTACACTTAAAAAATAAATAAAAATTGATTTATTATGTTACAAAAACTTCTAATTGTAAAATATTTACTTAAAAACTATTCTTTTAATTTATAAACACTACAAAATTTTTGCATTACAAACACAATAATCATTATATTCTGGGTTTATACTGCAAAAAAAAATTTCGCGAGATCCTTTCTAAAATCTTTATGATTTTTGCAGTAAATTCAAGATTAGTTTCGCATCTGATAATCAAATATCTTATATATTAAAAAATAACGATAAATATATATAAATTCTTAAATTTACGCATTTTCACACAAAAAATACGAGTTTAATGGTTATCTCTATATATAATTTACATTAATAGAATAATAATTGTTAGATGTGTAAAATCAAATTGAATTAAAAATTGCAATTGAATTTTATTAATTAACTAATCTGAATAAAATTTAGAATGTTGATTCAAAAATTCAATTTGTGATTGTCAAATAATATAACCAAGCGTTTATATGATAAATCGTATAAAAAATGGAAATTTGTTTTGTAATCTTTAACGTAAAAATATTCATAAAAATTTGTCAAATATATATAAAAAACAAATTTATAACTTCTATATACCTTAAAACACACTTTAAGGCGCATTTAAATGTGTATTACACATAATTTTTAATTTGAAACCATCAATACTTTTTCATAAGTAAATTGTTTAATTAATCATTCAAACTAAACTATGTATAGTAGCATCAACTTATTCATCACAAATAAAAGTATTAAATTTTTTTTCTATCTGAGTATTATCTTATCTATATTTTAAAATCTTTTTGATATTTTATTTCAATAACATGCAATTACAAACCTATCAAGTTTTTGTTTAACCCAAAAAACAAAAAATATAAAATATTCATTATTTACAGTTCTTATAAGTTTTTTTGCATTCAAAATAAAAATAAAACTTTTCTTTTAATTTCGGTTATTTTTTTTAATATAGTTTATTTTTCTATATTTTTATATATAAAACATTTTTTTAAACAATTAACTTTACTTCATAGTAATTTTTATTATAAAAATATTCTGATTTAATGTTTGCACGCATTAAAACACTATAAACGATCTATTTTTCAAAATCATACCGTAGATTTTCTCAAAATGCTCGTAAAATAAACATATTGTAATCATAGAAAAAAATAAAAATTTTTATAGCTAACAATTTTTAAATACTTTTTAGATTATACTTACGCAAAAAATTTACATTATTCTTTGTCAGAGTGATTATAGAATAAAAGAAATGAATCATAGCAATTAAATTAAATATCGATAAAAATAATATTCACATAATTTAAGATAAATAATTTGGAATTTGTTGATCTAATTATTATATAAGTATCTAGAGAACAGTCTATTGTTCTATTTTTCATATGAAAACACTAACTAAATTTTAATAATTTCCTGTTGTTACCTTGTACCTGCTTCATTTGAAATAATTTCGTGTAGTACCAATGAAACATGAAATATATGCCTTTTGACTTGAATTTATATATTTATAAGTAAAATTTTGTATTAGATTGCCAGATAAATATAAACAATATCTTCACTTCAAATATTTTATTTTCTCTATGAAGATTGCATAAATTAAAAATGATCAATAAAAAAAACAGTAAAAAATAAAAATACATATATTATTTTATAAAAAAATATTAATGCTGTTTTATACAATGAAATTAGATATTTAATATCTTGAAGCATATATTTGACCTTTAATCTTATGTAAACTTCAAGAAGACCAGTACGATCTAAATGAGCAATGAGTATATATAAAAAGCGAAAAACATGAATAATGTATTAATTTGTAAAATGTGCTTAAAAAAGTTTATGGGTTTGATAATACCTATTTTTTATATATTAGACTTTATTGTCGAAGAGCACATATTTTATTCAATATCATATAATCTAAAATTATAAAATAAACTGAAAACATAACAAACAAATCTTGTATGTAATTTTTTTTATAGGAATTGCGTTAACATATATATTCATATCCAGCAAGTAATTCAGTTGTGTAAATAATGCGGCACAAAAAATATCTATGTTATAATATATATCAAAATAATGTGATATTTTTCCTTGTAATTTTGATTAATACTTGTGTATCAAACTCAATAAATTTATAATGAGAAAAAATTGCATTTAATATGTGTGTTTCATGTTATATTTTTTATGGGATGCAATAAATTGCACAAATAAAACTTTGAAATTTAGATAGTTTTTTTTTAAAAAAATAACAATTTTTTCTAAATTTATACCTATATACAAATATCTACGATATAATTTTGATTTGGTTTGTATATTTCGGCAAAATCATTAAAAATTACATAAAAAAGTACCCTAATCACTTTTTCTTTATGTTTTTTTCAAATAATATGTTGAATTTAATATATGATATTGTTAAACTCCTTGGTTGTTTTATTGTAGAAAAAAATTGTAAAAGAATCGACAATAAATTTTCGGAACTATATGAGCGTAAAAATATATTTATATAAAATAATCAGAAAATTTCAACTATTTCATTAACACTTTCATAAGAATATCGAGGAATAATTAGTGACACACCACAATTTTTAAATATCAACATAATAATACATTGAACAAAAAATATCTTAAAAATTAGATGAAATATATTTATTGCTTAAATTACAGGTTTTTGTAATTTTTTCTGATTCTGTTTTTCTTGCACTGAAAAAATTACTTTGATGAGTAATTATATTCTATTTCTTATTTTATACTTAAGAATATACGCTAAACATTTAAAGATTTTTTTTACAATATAACATTACTTTATGTATAAATAAAAAAATCAACGATATCATATGCTTAAAATATTCTTTTACATGTACTGGGTTTTTATAGAATTTCTCACTGTTCGTCAATGAAAAAAACACTTTTTTAATGAAAGAATTACTATATGATAGAATTTTGTTTTTTTGATGTGTTTTAACACAAAATTAAAAAATGTCAATTTATCTTTTAATACAATATCTTTAACATATGAATTTTTAAAATTATATGTTGAAATTATTTTAATGATATAAATTACTTTTTTTATAATCTTTTTATAACATTGAAAATTACTTTCCGCGTTCTGTAGATCTAGTTTTTTTTTTTAAAAAACTATACTTTAGAACAAAATACTACAATGATTTTTACATTTCATGATTAAGATTGCATAAGAGTGCCATTATGACAAAAAAGTTATCAGATTTCGATGTGCATTTTAACATTAATACAATTGAAAAGAAAAATTAAACTGTTGTATATATCGTAAATTTTGATGTATAAGGCATTAAGAACAATATAGTATTTTAATTTAAAATCTTTATAAAATATATTTCATATGTAATTTTGTTTATATAACAATAAGCGTGTTTATCAAGTTTTTTTGTAATATAATCGATTACGTTAGTATTGTAATGAAACATTTAGTTCAGTAAATCTGTGAAGTCACATAAAAAAAAAGACAAGAAAAAAAAACTCTTATTCTTTATAAGTAAAGACTGAACCAGTTTACTCTATTATATACGCATTTCTTAATAGTATATGTTAAATTGTAAAATATTTGTTTCTCTTATAACAAATGATACACACAGGTTTGTTGAAGATAAAGATTGTCATCATAACAATTTAACAGATGTTTCAGTATGCGATAAGGTTTCGAAGTAAACAACAGTTGTTGATCGGTCCGATAACGGACACATTGAAACAGCCATGTTTTATGTTGCTATTGATAGCCAGTTAATAAATAAATTACGTGTGCTAAGAAATCTAAAAATATTCATGAATCTTTATCTTCATCTGGTACTACCGCACTTCCCAACCGATATATTTCATAGGCCGAAAAATAGTGCTTCGTTTCATAATACACATCCATGTAAACCATTTATGCACATTTTTCAATTGACTAAAAAGTTTGGAATGATGTATTATCAAGTCTCAACATCGATAACAAAAATACGCACAATACAGTATACTACATTTTTATTGTTTTTCATAGTTCGGCAATATTTATATAACAATGCGTTTCCAATGAGGCTGTTTTTTCTAAAATAAAATAATTATGCTAGATAAATCTTTATATCCGATGCATGCGATAGAATATAAATGTGTCAAAATTGTGTAAAATGTATTAAATAACATAGATTCATAACAAAAGGCATTAATATTACAGTTCAATAATTTTATATTGTTGAACATTATAAAGAATATTCGGTATTTATCTAATATAGAATTTTTTGAATTTTTTACCTGGTTTTTTTTAATTATTATTTTTTTTATATAGAAGATTCTTAATAAAAAATGTATTATAAGAAGACTTTGCTCTCATTTTAATTACAATATAAACGTTTATCAAAATATGATTTGCAAAATATTTATAAAGCAATTATAAAGACATTATAGTTAATATAAACATTTTTTATGCAAAATAGAATAGATTACAAAAACTATCTAATCTTAAATTCAATTTTTTATGCAAGCGATTCCAGAAAATTTAGAATAATATTCATATAAAAATTTTTTGTTATACGATGCCAAATTATAAGCAAAATATGTTTTACCTGTATTAATTTGATTAAGGATTTAATAAATAGATTATTTTCAAGCGACAATATCAATTATTAGACATTTAAAAATTTTTATAGATTAGATATTTTCTATTGATAATAAGATATTAACCTTCGAAAATAATTCAAAACCAAAATCTTGTTGTAAATAAAAATAATTTTTCATTAAGGCATATTTTGAAAATTGAATTAAACAAATTTCATGTTGAAGACTTTTGGAGATTTAAAATGTATGAATATCAGTTTTGAAGTTATAAACCAGTGCACGATTATTGATTATTTTGACTAAAAATTTTAAATTTACAATATTAAAAATATAAGTAAAATTTTTTTTCTAAATTGTAACGCTAAAATTAATAAAAAAAGTTTATAACCAGTATTAATTTTGATTTCAAGTTAACGAATAGAATTGATAATTTTGTGAATTGAAATTTAATTATATTCTTGCTGGCTATTTTTTTTAAAAAATTGTATTTTGATTTATATTACTTAACTGACATTAAAATACATATGAATGTTTTTTATTTGTTCAAATGTAATTTTTTTTGAAGTTATGTGACTGATGCATTTTAATAAAAATATTGATGTGTAAATTAACATAAAACTACTTCTAAATCAAAAACCAACATTTAATTAACTTTTCAATGGCAACAAATCATTTTTAACCAACAATGATCCACTTTGATCGGAAAAATAATAATACTTATTAAAATTACAAACAAAAATATTAATATTAAAGAAAAAACCTTTTATATTACACAAAAATAAAGCAATATAAAGAATTTGTAAAAAGTAGTCACTTCAATGAATATTTATATGCAAGATATTCTGTCACCTTTTTTTAAATTGCTAAAAAATATGAGAAAAAATATAAAATAATGAAATATTTTTGTGTTTTATTCATTAAATGCGTTTTTATTTGATAAATATAGACATTTTGTTTAAGAAATCTAAAAAAAGAACAATTTTGACAATTTCATATAAATACCATTCATTAAATTTGTTGATTGTTTATTTATACAGAAATTTCTATAATTTCATTTTCATGTTTTTTTTGTCATATATGCTAGCCTTTAATGTTGTCTTTTTATAAGTTGATATTAGTGATTTTTTCTGTAGCTGAAATTACAAAAATATACTGTAATATAGGATGGTTAGTTGACTAATATTACATTTTTTTACTCTTGGAAGTCAGTTTTAGCCAAAAACTGTAAATCATATTCTGATTTTTTAACATCTATTTGATCCGTTAAGCAAGTTATTCATAAACCTCCAGCTGTTTGTTGAGCAAAAAAATATGGTACGTAAAATACCTAGATATGTAGAAAATAACTTATAAAATGACTATAATGTGATGCCTTTTAAAAAGGAATAGTTTTTTAGGGTAATAAATATTTTTAAATCAAATTTTATTCTAATATATTTTATTTATTATTGTGTGCGTGAAATGCAATTAATAACAATATATAATTAGTGCAATTCACGATATTTATAATGTTTGTGTGAATTTTTCATTTTTGTAAAAAAAAGTTAGATATGAAGATGTAAATGATTGGAATATTTCAATTACACAAGTTAATTTGATGTATATCTAAAAAAAGTTGCATTTTGGTTATCTCAAACATAAAACTCACATACATAATAAGTAATTATGATGAAATTTTTATATTGAACGAAAACCAAAAGATTTAATTGAAAATTAGCAAGATTTTTAATTCGCTGCTAGAAATAACCATGACAACTTATAAATATATTTTTTTTATTAATGCTGCTACTTTTGATTTTATTTATCGCAATTTACATTTAATAATGATTATTGGCAACGTTGAAATTTGTTCTATTTTTTCTTCTTCATATAGTTGATAAATCTACCACATGCTAGTGTGTCTAGTTGCCTCCAAAAATTATCCGAATGCATAAATCCCTCGTAATACACCAGTCACCTCTTTACCATCCATCCAATGTGCATCAAAAAGGATTTACAACCCTTTTAACAATGAATCAGAACCAGAGAGAGAAAGTATGATCAAAACACCACTAAGCGAAACTAATACGATAATAATTGAATAATAGGTAAAATATATCAAAATAACTTCTCTTTAAACACTTTTGCTTTATTATCTCTATATACACCTCTTGACCAGGCCACCCGTCGAGTTCCGTGCTCAATTATAATTATCGAACAAAATAAAAAAAATTACATGTATTACAGTAAAACATGAACAATAATAAAATTTTACAAATACTTTTCTTAGATGAAGGACTATGTTTTTTTCATTTTTATTATGGAAAAAAAGTTATTTGAAAGACAATCATGAAATAAGTAAATAAAAGCCATGGAAAATGAAGAAAAGAAAAATATTTTGTTTAAAATACAAACTTCATCAATTCGATATGCTTCATATTTTAGTCCCACAAATTTAAATGTCGATAATAGTAATTTTTCATTTCTATAATATGAACGTACTATAAAAAAACTTCGGCCGCAAAATTTTTAACTGTTTTTATGTGAATAAATGCTTATATTCAGGATTTTTTAATTTTCTTTTAATGTTTTTCAATTCGATAAGGTTAGAGCGTAAGTATAAATTCTAAAACAATGTCAAAAATCAAATACTTCAAAAATATTATAAGATTCCTCTTTCTAGAATATTACAAAAGAATAATACTGTGACTGTAGCACGAAATTTATAAAAATTAGTTACAAATCATACATATACAGAAACCGCAAAAACATCGATTTATTTTAGAGCGGTTTTTTTATCACCCAAATTAATATAACCCTGTTAACATTTCTATAGCAACTATTTTTTACAATCTTTTTTATTTATTAAAAATGCATTATACGCTATTTTTTTTAATGAAAAAGAATTAATAAAGATAAAAAATTGTAAAACAGTGATTACTGGTTTAGCACCGCAAAAAAATAAATTTTATCTTGTTGGTCATGAATTGCAAAAAAAAATTATTGCTTTGACAAAAAGTGTATATTATAAATTATGTGCAAAAATTTCAATAATTTCTATGCTTACGAAATGAAATATCTCAAGTTTAATCCTATGACTCTTTTAGAATATGATTGTATTGCCCATACATTTTTTCTCATAAGTAGTGCATATTTTGCGAAAAGGGATAACTTTAATATTTGAATTAGGTGCTGGTTTTTTTAAATCAACTTTATTTGTAATATCCAATAGCGAGTTCTTATTTACACATAAGATTATTTGATTCTCTCCGATGTCGATTCTTTTGATTTTAAATATTTGAAGGCTCGACGATATAAAAATTTCAAATTAAGACTACCATTTCAAAAAAAATTAAGCTAATATTATATTTTCTCAATATATATGAATTTTAATTTCTAGATTTTTTTAAATGTTTGCATTGACAACACGTAAAAATAAATAATTAAATTTCCATAATGGAAGAATCTATTTTAATGTATAAATAATACAAATATATTTTTTAGTTAATATTTGAATATTTATTTATTAGATTTAGATTAATATTTTTTTTATACAATTTCCAGTTCGACTTTTGTTTTGTTTATAGTACCTTGATGCATATTCTACTTTGAAAACATCACAATGGGCACTGATTGATTCGAAAATTGCAAATCTGTCATTATTATATAAAGAAACAAAAAAACTTAAATTATATCGATTTTTTTTGAAATATTTTTTTACCTCGGTAAACAACTTACTGATGTATTTTTGTATGATAGAAAAAAAATACGTTGATAAAAGTTATTGGGATTCTGTAAAATAATTTGAAATATTATCAAAACAAATTTTTTCCCCTTGGAATCATTTCAGTATATAAAAATTTTACCGTAGAATAATATATTATGCTTAATGAGTTAACTAGTTTGAATATTTAAATACTGGTTGAATGTTTTTTTTTTTAAAAATAACATGAAAAAAGGGTTTAATTAAATTATGTGCGTCAATTTGGTAAATATTAGATGGTGATGTCTACTATATCTATTTTATAATTTTATTTGTTAATAATCTATAAGTAAGGCGTTTGTTTTTTTTATTACTAATTTCCTAGAATGCATGCGCAAACAAAAAATTTTATATAGAGCTATTAAATAAAATATTTTAAAAATTAATATAATTTAAGTATACTTGCAAAAAAATTATAACTTTATTTCAAAAAAAGTAACAGACACGCAAAAAAAAGCATTTTTAATTAACTATGCTAGCAAATAAAATTTAAACTTATCTTTTACTGAAAAAAAACTTAAAATAAAAAACTTGTACAATATTCTCAATCATCTTATTTAAATTTTATTGTTAGTTTTTTTAAATGAATATAAAGGGAAAAAAATATTCAAATTTTTATTTTCTTTTGAACGAAAAATCTTATTTTTTTAAAAATGTATACATACATATATAATGACGATTCAAATGCGTAAAAAATCTGTTTTAACAAGAATATTGCGTAATTTTTAATTTTCTAGATCCAAAAACAATTATCGATATATGAGCTCAAAAAGCATATGATTAAATTAAAGGATTTCAAGTTGTAATATATAATTTTTACTTTATGATTCGCGTGAATTTTAGCTAGAATCATTATATTATTGTAAACAAAAACTATATAGATTTTTCGATCTTTTTTCATGTTTTTTAGTTAAATAAAAATTGTTTTTTTAATTAAATTGTAGACATTTTTTATTTTATTAGCTTTTTTTTTCATTTTTTCATGTTTAGATTAGATTTTGCAAGTAAAGTAAAATAGTTGCTTTCGATAAGCTTTGAATTTTTTTGCTTTAATTTAGAAACAAAATTTACAGGTGATTTATTTTTCATGAGAATCGCATTTCTTATATTCTTTTTATTTAATAATAAAAATATTAGCATAAAATGTTTGAGAAATTTTTCAGCAAAAAAGCAAATTACGAGGAAATCAATATTAATTTATTATAATTAAATTTGAATTTTTATGACACGTGGCAAATTGTTTTTTTATTGATTTAATCATCTACCAACCAATGAGAAAGAAATGATAAATGAAGTATAACTTTTATATCAAAAATATTTAATTTAGAGTTTGAATTGATAAACAAGTAAATCTATTTTGTTTATAAAAAGGTTTAAATTTGAGTTAAAAATGTTGAAATTGTTTACAATAACAAATGATGTGAAAGTATATTTTTTTGGTATATTTGAAGTACAAAAAATATATTTTATCAATAATTTGAACAGTTCAGATATGATTATCATGGCTTGTATGTTCGGATTACAACAAGAGTTTTACAATCGATATCCTTTTCTTTTTTATAAGATCTATAATGGATTTCGTATTTATAGGATAAAAAACCATCAAAATACAAGAAAATATGTAAATTTAAAAAATTTATTGTTTTTGAAAGAAAAAAACGTAGTTATTAGAATCTATGCCAATAATAAAAATTTTGGTTTTTTTCCTTCAAAAACTTTGCTTAGTGAAAGCTTTTTTGGTGTTAAAAATAGTTTTTTTATTATTTGTAAGAAAAAGCGACAAATTTTGCTGGATCATCATTTTGTTTTGAAATACAGCTTTTTTATTAGAAAAAATATTAAATTTTGTCTACTTAGATATATTGGTTATAGTAATTTTGGAAACAGAAGATTTATGTATAATAAAGTTTTTCAGCGAAGGGAAATTTGTGAGAGTTTTAAAAAAAGAGAATTTATTTTTTTTGCACATCAAAAATCCAACCATTATGAATGTCAAAATATTTTAAGATTAAACGACCGATTTAAAAAAATGATAAAATCAAAGGAAAAATGTCATAAAATGCGGATATTTATTTTTTTAACACTATTTGGGAAAATGGTAATAAATAATAAAAATGAATGCCTAAAATTTGACGTTATGCCACTATGTTACGAAAAAAAATCAGTATTGAGAAAAATTTTATTTGCAAATTGCGAATATTTAAATTATGCTGTGAATCTAATACAAATGAATGATGTTATAAATTTGAAAAGATATGTTACTTACATTACAAATTCTAGTGAAAGTAAGTTTTCAAAAATATTCTTTTTTAGCAATAAGAAGAGTATATTCAATAAGTTTATATGTTTGAATGGTAAACAATCGGTTTTTTTAGAATTTGCAATATTTAAACGGGTCCGATTTGTAAAATTTTGTTATAAAAGAATATGTTTCCAAAGAAGGAATTATTTGATAAATAGAATTTTTAAAAAGAATATTTCTAGAAATACATCAAAATTAGTGATATTAGTATATAAAAAGTCTCTCATTATCAAACCAAATCTCAAAACTGTTCCTTTATTAATTTTATTGTTAAACTTTTCATCAAGAAAAAAACAAAATTTTGTCATAAAATTGGAAGATATACAGTTTAGTTTTCTTGAGGAATTGAATAAGAGTAAATTACTGATACACACCAAAATACTAGAATTGAATGTGATAGACGAGATTAATATAAATCAAAGTAAACTAAAATACATGTATTTGAGAGAGTTAAATAATTTAAAGAAAGCTTGTACGCAGGCAAATTGGTTTTTTGGGAAATTTGTGATTATAAGATCAAGAAAAGCTATATTATTTTTTTTGAGGTTTTACTGGTATCATAATTTTATAAAAAAAAGTATTAACTATAAGACAGAAAATTTGGCAATAAATATATATAAAAAGGTTGATTTTAGGGTAATGCGACCAAAGGAAGTATTTTTAATTAATAGTTACGTTTTAGAGAATATTCAAGTAAAGGAAAAAATTAGATTTTCATCATTTTTGCGATTTAAATTAAATATAAATGTGATATTAAAGGGATATATTAATAAGAATACCATATTTGGTAACACAACTTACGAATTTATTAACGAATATAAAGATTTATTTTTTTTTAATCAAATAGAAAAAAATAGAAAGCTTTATTTTTTAGTGTACGATGACCTGATATTTTATATAGAAAATGAAAAAGTTAAAAATGGTAAAAATGGAAATAATACAAGATTATATAGTTTTATTTTTGCAAAAAATAGTTTTCTACACTTTTTACGGAATATTAACAATTTTATTACAATAAATGAAGCAAAGAGAAGACAAAAGAAGCTGAAAATTCTAAATTCAGTTATCATGTTCGTTTTATATCGAACCTACAAGTATTTCATAAATATTAGGAAAATTTCAAGCATTTCAAATTTTTATGAACATTTGACATGTAAACTTAGATATCGAGAATATAAATTTCAGAAAAAGTGTATGTTTTTAGATTTAATAATTTGCAAAACTATTAGAAAAATATATTGGTTGTGTGCTTATAAAAACAATAGAAAAAATAAGAAGAATGGTAAAAGTAATGCGAATGATGCTGAAAAATTGATAAAATTTGTAGAAAATACCGGGTTTTTATATAAAAAAAACATAAACATCTGTGTAAATTTACATATATTCCACATAATTTTTTTTGTAATTTCGGTTCAATCTAAGGACAAAGAATTGATTGAGAGAACTTTTTACATAAATGTAAAAATATCTTTGAACAAAAAAATAAAGATAATTTACATATTTTATCAATATAAAATATGTTATTCTAATGTTTCAAACACTACTAATGCTAGTTTATATAAATATCTGATCAAATATGGTGTATGTAAGATTAAAAAAGGCGCAAAAACCAATAGAAATAGAAGTTTATTTAAAATAACAAATTGTTATAGCGGAAATACCAATAAAGTAGAAACAAATAGTATTACAGCAACACAATTAATGTATATATTTATCTCCATCAATGAATTTATAAATATAATTTTATCAGATAAAAATGGTAAAACAAATAAAAATAATTTATGCACGGAAAATTATGATAAAAAAAACTATTTTGCCGCTGATTTAACCGCAATATTTAATGTAATTGATTTTTTCACCTTTTTAATCATTTTAAGCGTTTATTTTAAGGAGATTAAAATTATTTATATTGAAATTTTTAACATTAACGAAAAATTCATGAATTCTGTAAATCGTTACAATATTGCATTAGAAATAACGAGTTTAATCCTTTTGTTTGAAATTTATCATCGAGAAACAGTTAATATTCCAGCTATTAACAAATTATCTGAACATTTTATTATAATTGAAGTTGATTGCACTAAATTACTTGATTTAAAATACGAAAATTTATTTACAGGCTTTTGTTTGAAACATCAAGAATATTATTTATTTTATCACTGTGTTTTCAAGAAGAATTTGATAGTATATAGTATAGCAGATGTTTTTGTTATAAATGTTATTGTTAAATTGGAAAAGTTGCTTAAAAGTAGCATGTGTAGGTATATATATATTTCAAAATATATTAATTTCTTTGTTTTTGATAAAGGATTTATCAACATTCGATGTAAATATTATCAAAACAGCGCTCTGGAAAACAGAAAAAATTATTTCAAGATTCATTATGCTGTAAGGAATAATTGTGTTAATATAAATGTTTTAGATAAGCATTTTAGTCTTGTTTTGATAAAATTTATCGGCATTTATTGCAATACATTTCTAAATATAAAAAGAAAATTGAGAAAATTTAAAGAATATGAAAATAAAATAAAAAGTCATAAAAATGCTTTAATTGGCCTTGACGATAAAAAGGAAGTGGGTATCATTGAAAAGAATATACGACTATACAGTATTGTTAAAAGCCGGATTTTACAAATGTGTTTCATTCTCCTAGAAAAAAATATTTGTATGAAAAAACTTGAAAATTTATTTGATTTTATATTCTTCAATTTTTTGAAAAAAAATCATTCACGATATGAGATTTCAAAAAAGAAAAAATTAAACGAATACTTTAGCATTGTTATTGACTGCATCATATTAAATCTTTTTTCGCTATTAACTGCAGTAATACATGTTTCAGAGGGTATGGTTTTTAAAAATGGAAGGAAACTGTTTTTTAATTTCAGTAATATTATTTGCTTATTGGCTTCTTTAGATAGAAATAGTAAAGTTAAAGTTAATTTGCTACAAAAAGTCAAAAAAGACACATCATCTGAAAATTTTTTGAATAAAAAATTATACAAATTCAATTTGAACATTAAAAAACAAAATTTATTGTTTAAAAAAAATATGACAAATGTAAAAAGTGATGCAAAAAAGAAGAAAATAAACAAATATAAAATAGAAAAGACAAAGAAAACATCTTCGAAAACCGAAAAAAAGAACGATTTTCGCCAAAAAATAGATTTGTTCATGAAAGCACTGGAAAGACCCAACTTTAAGTCTTGCTCTAAATATTTTGAAAAAAACACATCATCAATGAAATTCAATATTCGACAAAACAGTTTAATTTGTTTTAATGATACATTTATGACAAAATCGAGTTTAACGTCACAAAAACTCTCAATTTACAAATGTGATGACTTGATAAATCAAAAATTGCTTTCTTCTGATTTTGAGTCAAATTTAGAGAATTGCATCAATATACAAGAAAATAAAGAATTTGACAAATATACACAAAATAATTTCATAAGCTCTAATGAAACAAATAATAAAATGAATTATAATATGTTTATCAATTCAAATTTTTGCGAAAATTCAAATATTATAATTAGAACTACTAATAAATATGAAGATGAATTAATTATTTCAAATAATAAAATTAATGAATTTTCTAATTTCGAAGCTTTGGAATCACAAAACGACAAGAAAAACACGAAAATTATGAAAGGAAACATAAGCGCTCATCGTGGGTTGAACAGCAAAAAAGACATCGAAATCATAAATTTTATGAGCGACAGCAATCCTGGTGACCAGGAATACAACAAAAATAACAAAACATTCGGAGAAAAATATGAGGAAGAGCATTCTAATTATATAAAAAAAAATTCCAATAACTCTAATCAATATTCTGACAGCTGCGAAGGCACATTAAATTACTGCAACAACGAAAAAATATCCAATATGGACAAAAATAAAAATTTTAAAAAAGTAAACACAGAAAAAGAAATACTCATAACGGATATTAAAAATTTTAATGTTTATATAAACACGCAGGAAGAAGCAATTTTAATTGCACATGCATTTCGTTTGAATCTTTTTCATCTGTCAACAGAGCGTTTGGACCAGAAAAACAGAGAAAAAATTCGCAACGGTGATGTTTTTTGTTTTATCGAAAACGAGCAGCTCAGAAGATGGACAGATGGAAAAATTTGGTCGCCTTCAAAAATCGTCGGGTATTTCTTGCAATACAAGGAAGTCCCGCGGCATTTGAGTAAAAACGCAATAAAAAAGAAAAAAAGTTACTGCGAGAACTATAATTACAGTAAGGATATCAAGAACAGAAAATCAAACTTGTTTTACGACTATAAAATAAATAGAAACATCACAAATAAAAATCCTGCGCAATTGATAAGATCGAAAGACAATGTTTTTGCAAAAAATCAAAATCAAAAAATATTCTTCGACGAGGAAAATGACGTCGACGAAAATTTTGGTAAAACAAAATTGAAAAATTTTTACGATCGAAAATACCAAAATTACGATTTAGATATAATTGACGAAAAAAATAACAATTTTAGAAGAAATACAGACATTTTTAGTGGAAGTAAATTCATTGAAAATGTAGTCGATGATGAAAAAAATAAATTTTCAACATACATAGATAGATCTAGTGGCAGAAAAAGCAACACTGATGATGTTGAAGATTATTTTGAAAAAGATCCAAAGTCGGGTATATACACTTTGGAAGACATTAATTCAGAATGCATCGATAGAGATGGTAAAAAATATAGAAATAACGCAACACCTGAGCCAATAGGATTTTTGGAAAAATTTAACCAAAATAATAATTACAGATCACCATTTAAAAAATTACAAAATAACGGCAATTATGCAAAGTTTGTTGATAACAACAATGGAAAATTCACTCTTTACAAAAAAACAATTTCTTTAACTTTAAATAACAAAGTATACCATCTTATTGCATATTTCAAACCATTTTATTACAAGCCAGAGTTATTGGAAATTTTATTTTTTGCTAAATTTCATGCTTTTTTAGAGCAATTCGCAGAATTGAAAACTGATAAGGGACTTAAAAATGCACTACTCGAATCAAGAAAATATAGAAAACAGATAGGTTCTAAACAATTCAAATCTACTTCATCATCCAATAATGAACAGAAAGAAAACAATTTTGTTGATGAAATTGAAAAAAATCTCGAAAATAATAATTTTTGTTCTAAAAAAAATTCAAACTCTCTTGAATTAGCAGAATACGAAAACGATTCTGTTGTTTTGAAAAAAATAAATACGCAAACGAACACCAATGAACAAGTAAATTATTTGAAAAATAAAACGAAAGACGAAGAAGAAGAAGAAAGAGGAGATAAAGAATCAAGAAAAATAGATAACTTGGAATCGGAAACCAAATCATCTGAAAATACATCGCAAAACAATGCAAAAACTGAAAATCAACATGAGAATGATGAAAAAATAGATTTTAACGAATTTACACCCCAAGATTGGAACGCATTTTACGAATTATATAATGTACCTTTACCAACAACCCACAATACATTACGGCACGAACGAAGTCAAATGGAAAAAGATGCTTTGGATTGTTTAATTCATAGTTTCTTCTTAAGAAAATTTTGAACCGTAATTTTATAAAACTTTTGATTGAATTAGATCTTCAATAAAACAATCAGAATGAGTATTTTCATTACTTTCTCTTATTTCATGTTCTTATCTTACAGCTTTCAAAATTTTATAACTCCTTATATAAATCTATGCTTTTAATTCATATTTTCTCTATTTACTTTGGAAACCTGTTTTATATTTTTATTTTGGTTTCATATCGATAATTTTAAGGTATGAATTTTTTTATTTTAAATAAAATTTCTATGATTTAAACTCTTAAATCCAATTGTGATATTTATATCACTTATTAGTTATTAATAAATTAGTTGCTATTTAAATTAGAATTCAATATATTTAAAATTAACCTCCCTGCATACATTTAAAATATTTTAATAATTTGGAATAATAGTAATATAGTATTTGTATATTAAAAATTAAATAATATTATTGTTTTTTAAATTAGTGATTTTTAAGAAATGAAAAAAATCACAAAAAACTATTTAAAAGATAAAAGGAAAAAAGAATAGCAAAAAAATATATAATAATGATAATTTTTTTAGCACAAGAAATAGTGGTGTTAATAGCTTAGATAAAAATAATAGTAGTTATAGTAATATTAATACTAGTGTCGTGGTCAAGATAATGAGATTTATATCTCATTTAATTCAAATAAACATATTTGGTTATTGATTTATTTATTAAATTATTCAAATTAACATTGAATAATTAAATGTGTGTATTTATACTCATTGCAACTTAAGTGAAACTTATGTTTCTATATTAATATTATAGTTATTTGTTGAATTAATCAACCTAAGCTAATCATCTAAATTAAATTGATTGTTTATTGATTTAATATAGAATCAATTAAATTAAATACATCGTGAATCAATAAGATAAATATGTTTATTGATTTTGTTTCACGATAACTAGTAGATATGTATAAGGCATCAACATTTTTATAAAAATAATATTAAAAACCAAATAAATAAGTTAGAATTCTAAAATAAATCTAACATAATTCCTTTTTTACAGGACACCAGTAATCATTTTTGATCATTGTTACATTATAAAAAACGGTTATTCTTGTTGTTTATTAATGTCAAATAATTTTATTTGATTAAGGTAATGTGATATAAGTTTCACATGTTATTTAATAATTAAAATTAGTTGGTTTTTGAGTTTAAATTTTTAGTTTCAAATGAATCTTTTTAAAATATTAAAATTTAATATAATAGATTGGATTATATTTTATTTTTAGTAAAAAAAAAGAAATTAATATTGGAATTTTTGTTGGTGATGTTTTAAATTTAAGAAAGATAAAAAAAAACAATCTAAGATAAAAAAGAAAGAGAAAAGATGAAAAAATGGATAATATGTAAAGCAGAATTCGTGATAATAAAAATAATGATGTTAGTAGTGGAAATATTAGTGCTAAAAGAATTTCGAGCAATAGTAATAACAATAATCATTAAACTAAATAAAAATAGCTTTAATAAACATATTTTTATGAATATATAAGTTTTTTAGAATTTTATTCAAAAAATTGTTATGTTCTCATCAAAAGACAGAATTTTTTTAATAATGAATTATTTGATCAGATAATACAACGTTAGACATATATAATAAAGTAATTAACAAGTTTATGTCAATAAAAATATTTTAATAGAATGATAATAATTTTATAAAGCAACCAATAACTTTTTTAAAGATGAATATGATATTTAATTAATAAAAATTTATTGATATAGATTAAATGATTTTAATTATTGGGTATTTGTTGCAATACCCGTAGTTTGAAATTGACAGGTTTCAAATTGCATACGATTTTATTTTGATAATTAGTTTATTATGTCATTTCGGATCATGATATCAAAATGATTTTGTTCTTTCAGTTAGAGATGTGATCGTTATAAAACACATTTTAATAGTCAGTCTTTTGTAGTAACAGTTGCCTATTTAAGGTACCTTTAAGGGAATAGATGGTAGAAAAGAAGAAAAACAAAAGGAATAAATTCCCAGAAGCCTTGCCTTTCAACATAGATCATCAAACGAAATATTATTCTGTGATTATATTGAAATCAAAGTAAGAATACCTTTCAAGAATGAAAATCAGAAAAATATAATCATCAAAACATACCTTTTCCAATATTTTTAAGTTGTGTTTATAGGGAAATTTAAAAATTCTTTTTTTTTTAAAGTCAACTTGATAAATAAAATAAAAACCAATTTATATTATTGTATGAAAACAATAATGTACCGATAGTTCTTGGATGGTGAACCTCTAGCCGAATTTTCGATAATATTTAACACGAGTGTAGAATTATAATCTAAAATTAATTGTAACATAAAAAGATTTTTTTGTTTAAAGAATTTTTTATTTGGCTTGTCACAGTTTAGACAATTTTATAATTTATACTGTGTTTTAATTTGGTTAATTGTGTTCTTTTCTCTTTCTTCTTGTTTTTCTTCATTTAAATTTTTTCTTCTTTTAAATTTTTTTTGTTTCCTTTAAATTTTTTCAATCTTCAGGGTCGTCACAAAATCAATTTAGTTATACAAATTGCCTCATCACTCACGATCCTATACCAGTTTTGAAAAAGAGCCTGTATAAATTACATTTAAAACTTCTAGATAAGTGTTTATTGGCATATTCTTTTAGATAAAGTTTAAATTTTTTATTATAATTTTCGCATGCTAGAAAAGAATTCATTTATGATTTATGACTAAAAATGATAAATACCTAAGGTTCTATTTCAAAATCATTGAATTTTGAATTTATAAAAAAAATCATAAAAACAACATCATCCTGTTACATATCCATCAATTTTTATAAACAATTTTAAATATTTGACTTTTGGTTTTTAAAATGTCAAACAATCACAAATACTATTTTTAAATGTATTTTAAAGGATACTTTTCTTGCAAAGTTTGAATTTTGATTTTTTAATTTTAGCCCTTCATTAAAAAAAATTCAGCTGGATTTCATTTCTGAAAATAAGATTTATAAAAGGTTTTCAAAATAACCTTGTTTTCTTTATTCGATATTTTTTATTTCCAACATTTTCAGAAATATCAATTTGTTGATTTATATTTATTTTTTCCTAGTTTTTCATAATTCTTAATTTTTTCAATGTTTTTCAATAAAATTTACAGTTTATCATGTTTTTTTATTTTTAGGGTCTGTGATACTTCACAATATTGAAAAATCTTTAGTATTATCACAAAATATTCGTCTATGATGCTAAATAAGGTATTTTCCATAAATTAATAAAATGTTGCCATTTGTTTTCCAAATAAGAAAATGCGAAAAAATTGAAAATGTTTATAAATTTCAGTTGAAACAAATTAGAACTACTTTATAGTTACCATAAGTTTCACAAATAGCAAAAAAAAAGAATCTTGTATCAAGAAAAAAGAATATATTAATTTGAATAATAATTTTTATCAAAAAAAATTGAATAATAACAAATTCTTTTCTCCCCGTAAATTTTGTGAATAAATATATCAATATTCATCATTATCAATTTTATTAGCAATTGCAACTGTTTAAAACATCATGATAAACATAAATGTCTTGTAATAAAGAAATACTGTTTGTTTTAAAGCAAAATTATAATATTTTATGAATATTTTTGTTGTTATATATATTATTATAATGACTTAACGGAAATTTTCACCATAAATATCATTACTACTATAAACACTATTACTATACCTATTCCTCTTCTTTTCTTTCTTTTTTGCTTAAATAACTTTCTTTGATTTTTCTTTTTTCAAAAAAAATTACAAAATTTCGATTTGGAAATATTTTAAATTGGTTTTTATCTATACGATTTGTTTGAAATATAAACGAAACATTCCTTTATACTAAATAATTTATACTTATTTTAAAATTCTAAAAGCAAAAATTTAAGAATAAAGCTTTAATTAAAAACATTTTATTTTTGTGATGATTATTATCACAATAACAAAATAAATTACAGATGCTACGGGATTATTACATGTTTTTTTCTTTATTAACTGTAAACAAAGATTACTTATCGAACAAACTTGTGTTCCAATAGGTGTAGCGTAAGAATATAGAATAAATACACAAGGTAATATTAGGATAATATTTTTTATTATGAACTTTTGAGTGCTGGGTTACTACCAGCGTTCATAACTAGTGTCAGTTCCTCCGTTATTCTCTCTTGTGCTTTTCATTGTGGGAACACAAGGGTTTAAAAATAAAGAAACAAAAAGAGCATTATTGATATCAATTTTTGCTATAATGAGGGAGAAAGACTACTAGTTTGTGGTTTATCACGTTACAAAATTTTGCCGCAGAGCAGACCAACATCAAGAAAAAAAAGACCAAACGCAAACAAACTTATGCCTCAGCAATAGGTGAAAAAGCAGAACAACCTATATATTTATAAACATTTAAGTCTTCAATTTATTTTCCCTTAATTTGCAACTTTGGAGACCCAGTAAAATTAAAAATATAATTGTATGATTTTTATGAAAACAAAAAATATTGAAATCATAAATTTAAAAATCTTATTATATATTTAATTATTATTTAATAGGTTTTTTTGTTTTTATAGTTGAAAAAGATCAAATATTTCTTCAAAATTTAAAATTTTTATTTACATCACATTTTACAATCATCTAATCAACAAAATTATTAAAAACACTAAATATATTAAGATATGCGTAAAGGGTTTAAAATTATTTAATATAAATTCATTTAAAGTAATATTGAAGCAGATTGAAAGTTAACGGAAAACCATTAAATTTGTTTTTAATAAAAATGCAGAGCATTTTAAATTTTATGGCTTTCACGTTTTTCTAAAAAACATAAAAATCTGCTTCGTTTTTTTTTAAAAAAACCGACAATTTAATCCTATAAATTTGAAAAACTTACAAGAGAATAGAAGATTAATAAAATAGTTTGCGCTTCAAAGTATTAAAAATATTTAAAAAAAAATTGAAATTTTCGGAGAAGAAAAAAAGCGTTTTAGAAATTTGGCTAATATTTTTACACACAATCTTTAATTGTGAATCTTATAGATATAAGTGATTAGAAAACTAAGTTAAACAAGATTTTTTATAAAAAAAACAACCCTAATATGTGTAAGTTCGTTTTAAGTTTAGTTTAAAACCAATAAATACTCCTTAGGCTATTCAATATATGATGTTGGTATGGAGTACGTAAGCTAATAAAATTGAAAAACAAAAAAAAATGTTCATTACCAGTATTTTGGTACATATTTACTAACATTGATAAGCTATGTTTGGTATCCTCTAAAAGTTAAATCCGATTTTTTAAAATACTGATATAATTATAGTTTTTGCGGAATGTGTGATTGAGTTTAAATGTTAATTACACCAAATATCAATTAGAATTCTTAATATAAATATGAATAAATGAGATGTGAATCATAGAGCGGTATATTTTGAAACCACATTTTTTATCAATACAAACAAAAAAAATTAAATACACTGTAGATGAAAGAATATAACCTAAAATTCACAGGTTTTTTGTCTATATATATATAAAAAATATATTCTGTTAGTATTTAAGAATATGTATTATAGGAAATCGTATCGATAAAAATATTTTTTAAAAAAAACAAAAATACTCTTATAATAATTTGAAAAAAGATTAAACTGAAAAAATATTAACACAGCAATAAAAATATTTTGCTTTTAGAATATTTTAAAATCATTTATAAAATATAATTTTATTTAGTTTAAACAACCATTTAAATTTTTGTCTGTAAATCTCTCTATTATGATTTATATGTGATTTACATGTTAAAAACAATGTATTAATATAAAAAATATAGTTAATATAATATTTTTTCTTTCTCAATATTTTAATTTTTTTAGAATTTATAAATCGATTTGCTGTTTGTAATCTAGTCGAATTTAAAATAATCTTTGTATTTATCACAAATAAAAGTATTTTTTAAAATACTCGTTAGCAAAAAATGATGAAATATTGGACTAAATTGCTTTAAAACATGCTTGACAAATTCAAATATACTGTATATATACTAAATTATTTAAAAAATAATGTTTTTCTATTAAAAATGCAAATTAATGCTTTCTTTTACTTCTTTTATAACTAATTATATCGGTTTTTATTTTTAACTTTTTGAAAATTCTTTTTAATTGCTTTTAGCATTTTAAATTTTTTTTAAAAAAAGATAGTCTAGTCTGAAATGTTAATCTAAAACGAAAAAAAATTCACAATGTATAATGAACCAAGAAAATGTGGTATTCTAATGTTCGTAAGTTTCGAATTTTAAAATATTTATTCCAATTATGAAAGTATATCAACGAAATTGTATGTATGTATCCTATATAAATTTCTCTCTACTACTGCGCAAAATTATTTTTTCTTCAAAGCTAACCTCTTATACGTATGTTATCAGTAAAATAACTTTAGCGTTTTAGAAACTTTACACATAACATTTTTTGTATTTTCTGCTATTATAATGTACGTTTGACTCAATTATTTCTTAAAAAAAATACATAAATGTTTAACTGGAACTGATTGCATAATTTTTAATAAAAAGCAAATTCGTCCAAAACCACATATAATATTATACGATATAATGAAAACAGCTAAAAAGGTATTCGGTGAAATAATGAAAAATATATTGTAATTTAAAAATTTACCAACAAACTATTCAATTTTGCATTGTATGAACTAATTTGTCAATTTTTTATATATATAATTTTTAGGCAAGTAATTTAAAAAATAAAAAATGCATAGTATCAAACAAAAATAAAAAGTTTTAAAAGTGTATGAAAGTATTTTCTAAAATACTACGTTATATATTTGAGTTTGGATATCTATCATTGGAAATATGTATTTGCTGTTATGTTTATCAAAGTAAGAATCAATATATATCAAAAAATGCGTAATTATACTAATAAAAAGGCAATTAGCAAAATAAAACATATAAAAAGTAATATATACAGAGATATATTTGTGTTTGAACGCTTTGTTACTTACTAAATGAGCAATTTTGAATGCAATATAACGCGAAAAAATGTTTTAAATAGAGTTAATAAACGAAATGTAAAAAAATACTATTTTCTATTTACTTAACGATTTTGAGTATATCAAAAAAAATTACTTTTAATACAAAAGATATCAAGAATTTATAATTTTTGAAAATAAATGTTATTAGTTGACTAGAAATATAGTATTGAATGCATAAAAAATACTTGTGCTATCATTCTTGATATTATAATAATAAAAAAAATATTTGTAAATTTCGAAATATAATTGTGCGCCAGAAATAAAAATTTCAAGTTTTTATTTCATTTTTCTTTTTAATATTGCAATAATCGATAATATATGCAGAAATCAAAGCTTAAGTAAAAGCATTTTCATAATAAAAACTTTTAGTTTATAACAAAATTTGAAACATAAAAATCCAATTTATTAAATTTATATTTACTCAAGAAATTATTAAAAAACAAAAGCGAAAAATGTAAATCAAGCGTAAAGTTTTTAAAATAGTTGTTGAAATAGAAACTGAAATTTTGCACTATTAAAAATTGACAAAATATGACGGTTTATCTTAGTAAATCGAAATATTTGGTTTATTGATTTTCAAATAATAAGTTCATTAAATATCTTCTTTATGGAAAAAGACTTTAATTTTTTTGTTTAAGTCATTCCTTTAATAAAAGTTTCATTGTTTTATCGGTAAAAATTCAAATACAAATAATTTGAAATGCGCCGACCCTAAGAAAATAAATATGAATCATTCTACCGAATACAGAAAAAACGTCTTTTTGACATTTAAAATATATCAAAGGTTTATAGTGTTAAAAGTAAACAAATTTATAATAGTCAAAAAAACGGATTTAGCCATTTTATTTAAAATCAATTTAGATTTTTATATTAAAGAGGCAAATTTCTTTCCGAAAATTCGATATTGAAAGTTTATTTTAGGAAACAATTAATGCCAATCCTTTTGATTGACAGTTGCCTACTTATGGCAAGAATATTTTTTGAAGATAGAAAAAAAAATATTGTAAAATGATCGTCAATAGTCCAGCCTTCCAACATTAATTTTTGTTTATATTTTTTTCACTACCTAAATTTCTTGCTTAATAGTAGACATCTCAATATATTAATATTATTTTAAATAAAAATTTTTGGTCAGTCATTTTTCATGTTGTGTAGATGTATTAAAAACGTCTTCTTAACTATAAAAAACTAAGCATTGCATGTTTATTAAATTGAAATATTTTAATCAAAATAAAAAGAAAAATACTAAACATAAGATTAAATATAAATATAAAAATAATATATATATATTTATAAACAAAATTGTTGTATAAATTCTAATTGAAATTACCTATTATGATACAATTATCAAAAAAATAAAGGTCACACATTTTTTTTATTAATATCGATCAGAAAACACATATACACCTATTAGAGTGTTGTATGAGATTTCTTGAATAAATGAATAAAATTAAAGTCTTTTCTTGACATGCACAAAGCCTGTTATTAATTTAGAGGATAATTGCACATAGAAAACCAATAAAAAAATATTTTTGAGTTCTTAGTGGTGATATTTTTTTAAAAAATACATTCTACCGTGCCAGCATACCGGAAATATTTTTTATTGATAAGTGAAATTTTGAAATTCACTGATATTTTAAAAAATTTTAAATTCTAGACCAATAATAAATAAAATATTTTATTTCACATAAAACTTCATTTCAAATTATAAGATATTTATTATTGATCGACAAGCAAAACAGTATTGTATCCTAATTTTATGCTTACTTATAAAATTCTGTTTGAATAGAGAAATTTTGCATAGAAATATTAGATGAAGTGTGTTTAGAAAAATTAAAATTGAAAACATCAATGATTAAATATATATTGATTTTCTGTAACATTTTAATACATTGTTTAAAAATTTATCTACGCCAATCAATACATCATTTTTATCTACCTTTATCTTAACAATAATATTTTGTTACTAGCATCAACTTAAAACAATTTAAAATCTCCTTATCTGCTGATAATTTTATTTCCTTTTTTCATATAAAAGTTTTTGCCTGATGAATGAAAAAATCAATATGACATTTACATTTATTTTTTCCTAAAATATTTGGCATTATAATTTTTAGAAATATATTTTAACCTTTTTTTGATTTTTTTAAGATACATGAAAAATGTTTTAATAATTCTTTAAAAAATATTAAAAACAACCAAAAAATACAATATTATAATTTTTTATGATAATCAACATTATACAATTTTAGTTTCCTATTTTTATCAAAACGAGTATATTGAATTTGTTTTATATAATATTTTCTCAATTAATGAATAAAAAGAAAATATATATTTTAGAAGGATTTTATTAAAATCTTACTAAAACGCGAAAACACAATCATACTTATATTTCCGAAACATTTCATTTTTACAGTTTTGGTGGTAATCGAATTTAATAGATAATTTTGATAATGTGTTGGTTTATTAATGTATTTAAAGAATCTTTATTAATAATTTTTATATTACAAAAATATTTGATACTGCGTTCGTTGGTATAATACACAAGAAGACTGGCTCTTTGCCTTAAATTTTGATGTAAAAAATTCGAGGGATTTTTGTATAAGACTTTAAGTTCGGGATATTGAAAAGCAAATTTATAAGGCTTACTATAATTATCTGAATTTTTATTATAATTAGATTTTTAGTAATTAACATACTTTTCTCAAGAGTCGTTAATGGTTTATTATAAGTCAAAACAACATAGTATTATTCCTGTATATGAGAATTTTCATTTTTGAATATTTTGCTTCTGAATGTATATTTTGCTATGGCAATTTTTTGCATAAACCGTAACTCTGGTAAAAAAAATATCAAAACTATTATAGTTTAATATTTAAAGAATGTTGTCATAAAATTTTCTCATTAGTATTTTTTAAGTATTTAAATCTATCAAGTATAAAGATCGAATTTTGTCAAAAATTCAATAAAATTAAATTAGATAAATTAATCAATATAAGACACTTGCAAATTAGAAACTTTTGTGATTTTAAGAGACAAAAAGAAGCACAAAAAGTTATTTCTTACAAAAAAAAGACAAAAATGGGAGTTATGACATATAAAAATAGTAGTTGTATGTATAATTATGATGGAAGTAACAGTGTTAATGTTTATGTTGATAAAAGACCATAAAATCAACATAATAATAAATATAAAAGGAGTAAAGATTAGAATATATTAGAATTTTATTTTAAAACAATAATGTTCTTTCTTTACAGGACAGTAACAATTTATACCTTTAAATATGTTGGATAAAAGCATTATTTATAAATTCTATATTCTTTTAATGTAAAAGTATGCACAATATATATAATATTACAGATAATTTTAGTCTACTTTTGCTATCCCTTTCTTATTTATTTGCTGTTAGTATTACTTTTTATATGATATCAACTTCGAGAATAATTGATCGCAAACAATTTTTGAATTAAAATTATTGATTTTTTTATATTTTTAAAGGTTAATATATATTTTTTATTTAGGGATTAACTTTAAAAAAATTTTTTTCAATATATTGTGGTGATTTTATCGATCATGAATCAGCTGTCAAATAAAAAACGGTGAAAAGTAACAAAAAAACTGAGTAAACACACTTTATAATTACATTAAAATTAAAAATATTTTATACTAAAAAACAATACAAATAAAATGTTTTTTTTTCATTCTAAACAACCTTCATGAATTATCTATTATGGGCAAGATAGTATATGTGAATTTTTTAATTGCAACCAAATTGAATAATACAGATAATATTTAAAAGCAAACTTTACGTCAAGAATCTATTATTCGATGTGAAAATAAATTGACGGTAAAATTGGAAATATTAAAAATTTCTATAAAAAATGATTCGCAACGCATATGATATGTTTTTTTATATATTTTTATATCATGAAAAAATGTCATCTTAGATTTTTTAGCATAAAAAAAATTAAAAAAAATCATAATGTGTGCATTATGTTTTTAATTATAATTTCTTTTATATATATTTAGTTGCTCAAATTTTTCAAGTACAAATTATTTTTGGACAATTTTTATAAAAATTATTTTTTTTATAGAAACTACTAAATCACTTACAGAGCTAATATTTACATTATATTATTAAGAAAAAATGTACTATTTATTTTTTTTTTGAAAATACTGTTGAATAGAGATTCCTGCATGCTGTTAATGCTACGTTTATTTATGCAATAAAATCTGATAATCGAGCGTATTTGATTTTTACTAAAAGTTCTACAATAGAAAATCGATGGTTTACTGGGGAGACATAGTGACCTACCGAATTTTCTATAGTCGAGGAATTATTAATGTCGATATAAACAGTCTAATTCACCCTTAAAAAATTAAATTTTTCTTGATGATGTGTTCATGACCATGGAAAAGCAGTCATCGGCTTAGTTATGATTTTTTTTTGATGTTATATAAATTAGATATCAAATTTTCATAAAGGCTAAATTAAATGTTGAATGCTGTTAAGCTTTAAAAATAAAAGTACAAATATTTAAAATTGAGAATTAAAATTTGTTAGAATTTTAAAGAAGCATTTTAAAAAGCGGAAGAACTCATATCCGTATAAATTATGATTAAAATATACTTAAATTTATTATATTATACTTAAAACCTTATTTAAAATAAAGAGTTTGGTTTGCAACCAATGACTTTACTTAAAAAAGATAAAAAAAATAAAAATATTGTGCATTGCTTTTTTATAATATAAAATATTATACAAACTAGTCAACTTAATCAAAATATTTTATAAATATAATAAAAATATAAAAAATAAAAAAATCAAAAACATAAATTTTAATTTTAATTTTCGATGAGAAAAAAATTATGCAAACAACACAAAAAAAAATAAATCGTTATCATATACATTTCATATAATAAGATTCAATATACTACGAAGTAAAAATAGCAAAATTCTCTTAAAAAATTATCAATAAAAAAATAAAAGTGTTATTATTAACTTTTACAATAAAATATTATTCTATAGTAAATTTATAATTTAAAGCTCTTTCTTTTTTGTAAAATTGATTTGTTATATTAATTAATATTGACAATAAAATTAGAATAAAGGTATCGCAAATTCATTTAAGTAACTTTAAAGCATGATTTCTCGCTTTCAAAGAAGCTCATATTTAGGTTATATTTATAGAAAAAAACAAATTAAACATTTAAACCTCCAAACATAGTTAATTTATATTGATGTAATTTTTTATCAACAATAAGTTGATTTAATTCGAAAGACTTGTTCCAAAATAAATTTATTTAATTTATATAAGAAGAGACGCGAATGAATAGACATTTTACGCAGCAAACAGAAAAAATTCAGCTGAATAATAAAAGGCAATAATAATCATAAAAAGTCAGTAGAACAGGGACGTCAATTTTTGACAACATTATTCAAAAATTTAAAATATTTTATAATCTAAAATACATTCATTTTTTGTGTGGTATAAATTACCACATAAAACCTTAATTAAATATTCTAATAAAATAAATGTTTAGTTTGGAATATAAAATAGTAAATATAATTAATAAAACAACATTTAACATTTTTTACAATATAATTTCTAATATACGAAATTTTCTATAGTGAACGGGATTATCAGAGAGATAACAAAAATCACAAAAAGGTATTTAAATTTAAAAGAAAAATAAAAGAGGGGGAGAAAAATGTTTAATAAATTTAGCCATGGTAATAGTAGTAGTAATATCAATAGTAACAGTAACAACATTAATAATATTAGTGATAAAAATAGGATAAAAGGTGGTTATTTTAATGACTTTAATAATAATAATTTAAATAAATATTAAAGTATGAAATGTTATAGAGTTCTTGAATGAAATTTTAAATATGGTAATGTCCCAGTGTTACAGGACATTTTCGAAAAAGGATATTTATAAGAAATATTTTAGTTCTTTATGCTTAAAAAAGATTATAACTAAAATTTAGGATTATATATGCTCAATTTGGTATCAATACTTTATTTCGCTCTATTTTCAAAGTATTGATAATATTCAAAAAACACATATTAGTAATAAAAATTTTTACAATCATTGTTTATTTTTCATATAAAAATAGATTATAATTTTTATATTATGAAAAATTGGACAGTTGATATCGATTTTTGCAATTTTATAAATCATATTGTGTAATCCATTAATATTCTCAAAAGATGCAAGTTTAGAAGGTATTTGTGTGTATAAAAAATATAGGAAATTTATGTGTTTTCTGAAATAGATGTTGTACGAAATGAATATATCGTAATTAGTGTATTATAGAACTAGAAAGATCAATAAAAAAATATTTTTTTCTTTGATGCAATATTTTAAAATTGTTTTATTGCTTTTTTTATATCGCCATATCGTTAACTAAAGAATATAAGTTCTATAAGTATTGTCTTTTATAGTAAAAGAAAATATCATTTTTTTGTCAATTTTTTCTTTCTTAAACAAATAAAGCAAAGCTAAAAATATTTACTACTTTTTTGTAATTTGATGTATCTTTTTATTTTAAATTAATATTTTTAAATATATTTAATTCTTATTTTATCGCAGAATAACATATTTAACTTAAAAATTGTCGTGAATGACATACCAAGTAAATCCTGTTATTGGCGATTTAGCTGCTTTGATTGTTTAAAACCATTATAATGTTTATGTGTTAGATCCTTAAGAAATAACAATGGACATGCAAAACAAAAAGCAGACACAATGAATAAGAATATAAACAAGACTTTGCACTCTATATTTAATTTTTTATATTCTAGTGGTTTATATTTGCCAAATGTTATTCTTTGTTTGTTAATTATTGGTATCTTACAGTCAACTTTTGGAAATCTTGCCAAAGCATAGCACAAAAAAAATTTTTCATAATCATGAACTTTTCTTGATTTACATCATAATCACATATATTATTTACAGCTATATCAAATCTTTATTAAATTTAACATATTTTTAGATCAATTGATTTTTATATCGCATGCAAAATACAAAAATTATAATTGAAAAACAAGTTTTTGTACACATGAATTATAAAAAAATTGCTTTTTTTACTGGATTCGATTTCGAAATATTGGTTTTTTGAAATAAAATAATATCTGACGATAACATTTGATAAGAAATATTTAATTTTCAGTAAATATATTTTCGCATTTTCTAAATTCCAATATGATGGCAATTTTCTATGAAATTTAAATCGATCAAAATCGGATTTAATCGACTAATCAGGAGGCGGGCAAAAAACAGCGAAAATTGCGTCGTAAAAATCCGAAACGTATTTAACGATAAATAAAATAAAATTTAAAAATAAAAAGGATGGGAAGAAAGGACAGATGAAGGAAATATCGGATAAGAACTTCAGACGAAATAATTAAAATCAAGGATCAAAAAATGTCTTCGTTTAATTTGTATAAATCTAACACTTTTAACATATAAAACTCTTACTATATAAAAAATAAATGCTGATTATACTGTAATACAATACCATAATTATCTTAATTATAATGAAAAATATTTTTCAAAAAATTTTATCAATTCGTTCTTTTTTACGAGTGAAATCAGCAACAAAAAGAAATGAAATCTAACTTCAAATATTAATAATAGATAAATTTAAATATATTAAAGAGATATAAAGCAATTCTGATATAGTTTAGTTTCTCTTTGTTTAAATGTTTTTGGCATTTAGAATTTATAGAAAATTACATATATTTTTTATAACTATCCAATTTTATTCAATGGTATATTTGAATTCATGCAATTTTTAAAGAATAAAAAATATTTTACTCTATAAAAATAACTGAAATGAACACTTTATAAATATATTTCTGTATTTAGAAAATATTTTTGCGTTTAATGCAATATATCAGCAAGTAAATTTGCAAGATAAAAATAATGTTTTTTTTTGCTTACAATAATGTGTGCTGTTTGTATCACAATTTTTTTTATAAATTATTAAATTAAAGACCATTGAATAAAAAGATTGATTTTACATATTTAAATGAAAAAAACCTGCTTTAGGGTAATTTGTTGTAAAATTAAAACTAAAACCTATAAAATATAATCTGAACAAAAACTAAATATTTATATTTACATTCAAAATATAAAATAATCAAACAATTTATTAAACCATTTTTCATTTTGTGGTAACAAGTGAGAAACCATGGTAAACGATTTTTATTGCTCCAATAGTATCTTATACAGTTTTTTAGTTCGGTTTATAATGTTTAAAAAGAAAACTAAGAATGCCATTTAATATATTTCAAAGGCGAATCTCTAAATTGCATGTTTTGTTATCACTAAATTCATAGAAATATATTATTTAATTTATTGGAACTTGTTTGTGGGGTTT
>AFBI03000105.1:0-75316 GCA_000230595.3 Edhazardia aedis USNM 41457 | reverse complement strand
ATAAACTTAAAAAAAAACAACTTTCTTTAGTAATAAACTCTGTTGCGCATTAAAGGATCGATACATTTTTAAATTTAGAATGTTTGCCCAATATTTGTATATTTTTTTAAAAAAGAAAATGTTTTAGAGGAAATTAATCATAAAAAAATTGTTTTAATGTTATTGTAATGACATAATAAATTCAAAAAATTATAAATTCGTTTTTATTACAGCAAAGAAATGTTTATATATTGTTATTCTCAAATATCGACAATTCCAATCAATTGTTTAGATTAAAACTTAAAATTCGAAAAATAACGCTTTACAAATGCACAAATTTCTATTTTGTAGAATTTAATTAAATTCTGAACTTTAGGAATTTTATTTACACATAATTTAAATCAGTTTAGTTGATTTTAAATTATACAAAAGGATATGTGAATATACTAATGAAATTTAAAAAATACATATATTAAAACTCATATAATGTGATTTATGAACATTTTCCGTTTCTCTACATTAATATTCGTAAAACATTGACGCTGAAGCAGACAAGATTGTAAACATATGGCAAATCTACCAACAATGCACATAGATAAAATAATTATCTCAAATAGAATAACAATAAAAATTTATTGTGTGGTTTTAAATTTTTAAATATGTTCTCTGCTAAACTGCTCTCAGTTCGTCGCAATATATATTTCTCTAGGATTAAATAAACAATAATCAAGATTAGATTTTGTAGTAAAAAAATATTTAATTAAATATTTAGGCAAGAAATAGTTAGCAATCATATAATAACATACTTATTTTTAAAACAAGAGTAATTCGTGTTAGTTTTTTTTTTCTTTTTGAGTTTATAATTGTAATAACCCAAAGTGAAATAACTTATGTCTTTTACTGTCATAGGCAACAAATGAAGTCTTTGATATTTGTAATTAAAATATAATCCATAATTAATTTTATATTTTCGAATAGTAGATTTTAAAGATTAATAATTTAAACAAATTAAAACATTTAATCTTAAATGTAAATAAACCTAAAAGATTTAATAAACATTTATTATAATTAAAACATTTAATCTAGATGAAATATTTTTATTTGTGATAGATTATTTACTCTATCAAAATAAAATATTTAAAAGATGTGTGTTTAATGATATTGAAGAGTTTTAAAAACACTTTTTATATATCTCCTAATAAATATGAATATTGTGAAAACTCCAATTATATTAATAATCGGAGTATTTTTATTTACAATTGTAATTAGTTTAAACTATTCATTTTATCAAAAAGATCAACGAAACCAAATTTTTGTTGTAAGAAATTGCAGGGGACAAATATTTACAGATTTGCTAGTTATCTTTTTATTAAAACACATTTTTATATTTTATCTTATTGTTACAGTGAAGTTGTGTAAACAAATTAATATATTTTCTATGTAACTTGAAGGTATTATTTGTTTTATTCCAAAGGAAATTTATTAGAATAATGAGCAAAAATTACTATAAACATAAAATTTGTTAAACTGCGTTGTTTGTAATTTTTTTAGCCGGAGGATCTCATCTAAAAACCAAGATTTTACAATCTCGGCTAAGTTATTTTTGGCGGTGTGTATTTCTCTGTGCCATTGTTACTTTTCTGTAAATTATTTTATACGAAACCTTCTAGCTCAAATATATGAATAAAGGAAAATTTATGATGATTATTTTTATGTAAGTAGTAATAATTTAATATTTCGAATGTATATTTCATTTTTCCTTCAATTTATTGGTATTTAAAAACGCAATATAATACAATTTTTTTGTTTATTTGTTCCCTAAATTCGGTACTATGAGAATAAATAATGTTTATTAGGATAATATCATTTTTTTATCGGAGGAGGTAACATCGAAATGTTTTATAAAGAAAAAAATAAAATGATACAAATAGAAACTTGCAAGAAATTTTGCAATCTGTCGCCATTTATAACTTTAGAATATTATATCCATTAAAAAATTGTTTTGAAATTACAATGCTTTAAAAAACACCCAAAATATACAGTATTAATTTTTCCAAGTTATAATAATTAATAAATAGAAGTAAGGTATAATATTTTTTAAGAGCTAAAAATCGAAATAAATTTTTGTGAATGAATTTTTATTTAGGAACATACTGAGTAAATTATACGGATATATTATATTGAATTTTTTGCTGTTTTAATGTCTTATAATTAAGGAATCAAATGTTTTTGTTTTTCATCAAATTTAAAAACATAATTGCTTAAAAAACATATTTCTTAATCTTGCTGTACTAAAAATATAATTTCCTTGGAATTTAATGAAAAATATAATTTAAAAATTTGTATAAATCTAATACTATAACAGTATGTTTTGAGATACTAAAATAGCTTTTAGAATATTTGTTGATTGTTATTTTCGAAAAAGTTATTTATGATTTTAAATACATTTTAACATTTTTTTAACAAAGACAGCAGTTAAATACTTTTTTAAAAAATGCAAGTTCATATTCGGATACAAATGTGTTTTAAATGGAATTTGGATTTTTTTTATGAATTTAGGCGAGTTGAATTTAAGGAAAGATTTATTCTGTTTTATCGTTTTATTTTTTTTATAATTATGCTATTCATTATTATAATACATAACTCTAATAAAAATATTTAAATTTGATAGCTCAGTGTTGACTATTTTCAATAAAAATATTTTTAACAATAAAAATTTATGTGTTTGAACATGAAAACTAGCAATAAAACACATTTTAGCAAGATTCATCCTATTTTTCTGGTAGTAAAGTTTTGTTAAATTTTTTTATTTAAGTTAAAATTCATAATGATAAAGATATATTACAAATTTCTTTACAATTTCTTATGCTATAAAAAATTCTTGTGTTTTAAATGAAGAATGATTGAAAAAATCGTTTTGCTATTTTTCTCATCTTCTAAATTTTCATTTTCTTAATATGCGACAGCGCTTTTGTTTTTTTATTCTTTATAGGGTTTTTATTTTCATTTCTTTTTTTAGATTTTATTTATTTTTTTGAGAAAATGTTTATAATATAAATTAATTTATATTTAAATAAATTTTTTTACAAAAAATCATATTATATGTTATAGACTTGGAGATGTGAAAATTTTCAAAGAAAATCTAAAATAATAAAAATCGCATTCATAGAGGAAATAAATTTTTATGAAAAAAATACAAATTATATAGAATGAATATAATCAATTAAAAGTGTAGATATAAAAATGTTTTGGATCGAAAAAATCAGCATTTTTATTATCAGCTATAATAGAAAAATAAAAAAATACAAATCAATAAAAAATTAAATATTAGAAAAAGAAGTTTCCTCATTTACAGAATATTTACTTTGTGTATTATTTCTATTTTTAATTTTATTTATATATAGATGGACTAATGCAAAATTTTTTTAAAAAATATATTTTGTAATTTTATAACTTTGTTGACCTATTTTTAACAGCAAAAAACATATATTTAGAAATTGAACATATAGAAATTTATATTTATGTTGATAAATATCTAAGTTTTTCTGAGATTAAAATAATTTTTTTGTGTATCAATGTAGTGTTTTTCGTATTTTTTTATTAAACAAAAATTTACTGTTTTATGCCATAAAAACGATATTTTATATCTAATTTTATGAAAAATTTATTTGTTTTCGAATACTAGTAAAATTGGTGAAATTACAATGTTTTTTAATAGTAATCGATATTTCAAAAAGTCAAAAAAACAAAATGTTTGTTAGTTAACCATATAATTAGGTCACAAAAATTTTTTGGAAATCTAGGTTAAGAAAGAAGAAATATAATTGTCTACATTGTAACGGATATAAGATCTTCCAATTTATCATATATCGTGCTGATTCTCAGTCTTTAATAGCGAAAAATTTCTTTGTAACATTTTACATATTTTCTATAAAATTTCAGAATTTAATAAATGCATTTTTTTTTATACATTTAAGGTTACTTTTTTATGATTTTATTGCAAAAATTGTTTAATAAAATATAGTAAGTTTTCTATTGTAATTTTTTATGTCTAATATTGATTATTACTACATTGTAGTTGCTGTGTCATCATATGAACACACAATATGCATTAAAATAATGATTTTAAACAGCTACGAATATTAAAACAAATTTTTGTGGCAAATATTGCATAATAATTTATTTTTAAAAAAATGGTTTTTTTTACATAATGTAAACAACTTTTAATATATGCAAATCACTTTATTATAACTCTATGTGTCAATTTAGATAGTAAAATTTTATTATGGTAAGCTTTATTAAAGTATCTTGTAAGTTTATCAAGTTGAAGCCTACTTACAATGAGAAAAAAATAATATTTTTATATCCTTGAAAAAAAGTGCATAGTCATTTAAAATATTTATTTTATTTATATTTTTTTGGCATGAAGTACTTTTCATGCCTATTTTTATACTTTTATCAACCAATCAACCAATATTATTTACTTAATTTTTTTAAATATTATTTTCTCCTGTTTTCATCAAGATTCTCATATGACCAATTGAAATATAAAAAAAAATTTCCCTTTTGGGGAGAAAAAATAATCTGTAAAAATTTTAACATTTTTAATTTCTTTCCAAAAACAATGAAATACAGATTTTCTCCTTTCCACTGAATAATATGCTAGTTTACTAAAATTAAAATTTGCATATTATACAACTGCCGTTTTCAACGGGTGAGCTGGTTGAGTGGCGTAGGAATAAACAATAAGTGGGAAGATTGGAGTAGTAATATTAATTAACATGGTTTAATCTTCTGTGCCGGAGTAACTTTACGGCCACTTTTTACATCCTTCTTGTTTCTTTATAAATCGTTTGACGGTTGCATCATGTGTGGGTTCATGTTAATCACCTTTTATAGAGTTAAAGGAGGAAATTATGCGAGGCAAACCGTGGTTTGGAGATAAACCGAATATATTGCTCATATTTTACGTTTATGGGCCACTTATTGCCACAATAACACATAATATCGATTAAAAAAACAAACATTATAAAATTTTCAAAATTTTTATTTAGTCAATACAAACTATTTAGATTTCTAATGCAACATGTTTTTTATTCTTTTATAATTAAATGTATCTATAAATACAAACAAAAACTGAGAATAACCTTTTTATCATTATTCTACATAGTTTGTAGTTTTTTTCGAGATTTTTTTTGTGTTTCGTCGTTCGATCAGAATTGTGCAGAAAACCAAAAAAGAATTATATATTTAGATTGAAATATATATTTCTTATTCCATAGCAATCTTGCTAATTATCACAATTATTTTGGTCTCCATGTTTTAAAAAAACTATTTTTCTATTTTTCTTGGTATGTGGTTGTTTTGATTGCTTACGTAGCTTCCAGTATTTTATCTTTTGTGGTGTTTTTATGTAATCATTTGATAAACTTTTAAATGAAAAGAAAAGATCATAATATATATATAGAGATAAAATAAACAATGAAAACTAATAAATTTTTTAAAAGCGCGTTAATTAGCATAATAAAGATTTTTCTTTTATCAATAATCATAAAAATTGTAAATTTTTGTGTAAAAAAGTATATAGAGGTCTTTTTTTGCTCATGATGCAAAATAATTATTGATAAAAATCACAAGTTGTAATATATATAAATGTAAACCTTTTAAAATCGATACATTCAAGTTGATCATTTATTGTTCAAATTATATAAAAACTCAAGCAGCATTTTAAACATGATGAAAATAAAAAAAATATATAAATGCTATATCTAAAAAAATAACAATGTCTAAGAAGGCCTTTAAATATGGATATCTGCATTATGATTTTTTTTTAAAAATCGCATTTTTTTTATAAATAAAATACCATGGTGATAATAATGGTTCAATTTTCAAAGTTTTTAGCATTTGAGCATAGTTGTTTTATACTTAAGTGCATAATATTTATAAACATCAAAATATTATTTAAAGAACGATAAAAAATCGTTGAAATTGATACTTTGAATAAAATGATCATGTTATTATTAGAAAATTGAGATAATATTAAATTTTTTTATATCATTATATTTTATTGCATGACATAACTTCACTTTATAACTTTACCATTTGTGCATTTTTGGTACAAAAAATTTACAAAATAGTTTATAAACACGAAAAAAAGTAAAGCTATAATTTCTAAATTTTTTGATAGCACATATATGTATGAAAACGTTTTGAATAAATTTATATATTATTTAGTATAAGAAAATTAATACTATTATTAACTATATTTTTCTTTTGCATCGTTACTTAAAAATTAAATATATATATACTTCTATAAAAAAAGTGTACTTCATTATTAAAACTGTAAATTAATCAAGTATTTTACATACGATTTTAGTCAATAAAATATATTTATAGTCAAAATTCTCTATATCATTGAAATTTTGCTGTTTTACAGCGAAAATACAAGAATTTCAATAATTTTTAAATGTAACTAACAGTTTTGTAAATTTCGAATTTCAAAATTTCAAAATTGCATAATGTTAACTAGCGCGATTTTTATAGAAATTTTATTAGTATTTTTATGTTAAAAGAACATAAAGTTCTTCCATTTAAGCTTTTCTATTTTTATTCGAATTTCAGACACATTTAATTCTTACTGATGGTGTTATAATTAGGTTAGAGGTTGAGATAGTGTATGTATCTGTAGCGTTTTATTGGAAATAATTAGTTTTTTTAATTATTTCAATGTTCATATGTAGTTTATTTTGTAAAGAAAGCAAAATTATAGTTTAGGAGCAAAAAGGTAATTTTTTTATTTCAAAATAACATGGTTCTCAAATGTGTAATTATACTCATAATACTGAATTGCCTAAGCAAACAATTTATAGGAGATTCAAAAAACGGAATCTTTTTAGAGATCAAGTATATGTATTTAAATACGAAAAATTCACCATTAAATTAAATAAAGAAATTTCACTGCCTTATTTCATTATATTCGTTTATATGTTTATTTTTTCTTCCAATAATAAATAAATGCGATTGATCTTAAACTTTTTATTGTATATTTATTATATCTTTTTGGTAAGTCTACTATAGTTTACCCAGAAAATCTATAATATATTAGCAAAATTGTCATTTTTTCAAATTATGTAAAATATGATATATTTTTTTTGAAAAATCCATTTTGATTTAAAATTTTATTTATTACAATATATAATATTACAAAAAAATTTGGTTTTTCTGTAAGCGTTTCTAAAACACTTCTCGTTGTTTGTGTAAATATATAGCACTTAATTATAATAATAAGGTTTAATATTGTATAAATACTATATAGCATCTGATTATGTTATACCTAAAATATAAAATTTGTTTTTTTGATATTTATAATTTAGTATAGTTGATTAAAAACATTTGTAGCGAAAAGACTATTTTGTTTTAAATATGGAACAAATTTGTGGGAGAACCGTAACATGATGTAACATGATATGAAAACCAAAAACACTGCAAAGTGCTGTTAAGGAATTATGTAAGGCATTTTTATCTTTAAGTAGCCCTATTTTTCTTTCAAAAAACTCTGCTAATTCATGAAAATTTTTTATCAGTCGAAAATTATATTTAAAACATAAATATTATATTCATAAGATAAAAAAAATTATAGTGACTAACATTATTTAATCAATGTAAAAGTTTTTTTATTGAATAAATATGTTAATTTAAACAAATTAAACTTGATTTTCAGTAACAACAAATTATGCAAATATAAGCTGATAACATAACCATATACTATGTATAAAAATTTCCCAATATTCCATATATGAATTCAAAAGGTGCGCGTTATATCTTTTGCTACTTTTTAAAAAAAATTGCAAAAAAGGGTATTCCTTGTTCTGAAGAGATAAAGAAAATAAAATAGTCTGTTTGAATTTTCTTGTTTCAAGTTCAGTGATTGAAAAATGTATGTTGATATTATCGATTTTTTTTATATGATTTTAACTTAATTCTAATAATTCAATTCAAATTTATCAGTTAAGTCATAATGAGAAATTAAATCGATATTGAGAATGTGTATCAGTGAAATTTTTCAATATGATCGATTGATATTTTAGCAAAAAAGAATTGGAAACAAGACAAAACATTTTATGAAAAATTGTTCAAGCATTAAGCAGAACACACGGATCACTACATAAAACGTTATATGTGAAAGTTGTGAAACTGAAATCATACACATTTAAATATTGAAAAATTAAAAACAAAGCAATTAAATGAACAGTTTGTAACATCACAGAAATAACAAAAAAATAAGCAATATAAGAGTTCTAAATTAAAATAATAGCTTATACAGTAAGCTTTTAAAGCATTAGCACGCAGAAATGATTTTTAATCCTTTATAATCATAGATAATTATAAAAATTCTTCATTCTATTCACTTTTCTACGAAACAAGACATATATAAAAGTATATTTTACGCACCTTTTCATCATGTACTAGGCGATACGTTGTTTTCAAGGAATACTTTTACAAAGCGAATTACAATTATGAAATTAAACGTTGTTGTTTTACAAGTGCAATTTAGACAAAAAAAAATCATGTGATGAAGTCTGTTAATAAAATAAAGCCGCAATTCAATTATAACATTTGACTTCATTATAAGATCTTAATGCATATAGATGGTTTTCTTTTGATTATAGATAACAAAAAAAACATAAATATAATACAATATAAACATACTGTCACTTGTTTGAAAGGCTCTCGGGCTTTAAAAATAATAAATAAAAAATGTTTTTTGCAATTCTTCTTTGAATCATTATTATATAAAAAACAAACGCATTTACCTATTTAAAGACCGAATCTTTGTATTAAAATCATTAAACAAATAAAAATATTAAAATTAACTGTTTTTACCTAAGAATATAAAATTAATAATGTTTTTTTTATGTTTAAATCACATTGGAATAAATTTGTAGTATAAATTTTATGCTACATTCTATAATTGATGTTTTGTGTCACTTAAACAACAAAAAATATTTTAATTTATAAGGATATTGCTGCATTTAGCATACATCAATATTTGTCCTTGTACAATGAACTTTCTAAATTAGGGTGGTATATTTTTGGGCAAGAACCTAACCCTGCAGATCCAACCATATATACTAAAGCTATATATACGGGTAGTTTCTGTTACCCATGTATAATCAAGAAGAGAAATTGACTCACGGCGACACACTGGTAGGAGTAAATACCATATCGTCAACAAGCAAAGAAAAAATAATAAATTAAAATTATTCTCAACTAATTAGTCTTTAAAGCATTTATCGTGCCCATAGCAAGACCTCAAATGAATATCGCAATATTTATGATCTTTTTGATAATTATTTCCTTCTTCAAAAGGAGTATAGAAATATTTAAGTGTACTTCATATTTGTATGTAATATTATTTTGAATTTATGACTTCTCAATAAATAAGAATCAATTTACAAAAAGCAGCTATTAAACTATCTAATACTTTTAAAAATGGAATTATTCATTTGCATATATAGCGAAATTTTGAAAAGACTAATTTCTTCAGCTAAAAAATTCAATATTAACAAATTGGTATTTGACTACCAAATATCAATACGAGAACAATAAAACACTTCAAAAATCAAAAACTGTACAAAACTAGTATTACATTTTGATATATATAATTTGAGAAGTCTTTTGTATGGCTTATTTTATAAAAAAAATTTTAAATTTCGTTGAGTAACATTTTTAACTCTAACTGATCGAAGATAAAGTCGGAGGAAGACCTAAAATATTTATTTTTGCTTCAAGCCGTGTTTTATTTTATTTGAAAGCAATAAACTAGCTATTGAGAATATGCTAATAAGTTTATATATTCGCAACAGTGTTATAAATTATTTTCAAATAGCATGTGATTTATAAAAATATTATTTATTTTTCTTAAAATTATTAATAAAGTTGTAGAATTTGTTAGACGATGTTATTCTTGTTTTAGAGTTAATTTTTTGTTGAAATTTTTTTGTGGATTTGTCAGAAAGTATTTCATTTTTGAATTCCAACAAAAAAATCGTTATACGTGTGACTTTACTACAATAGGTAGAAATTCGATTTTGAGATGTTAATAAAAAGTAATAAATCTTTTAATTTTATGTATGAAAATTGGTTTGTTTTACTTTTTATGACGTATGTTAAAATAACAAAAAGCTTTTAGAGAATGATAAAAAAGCTTTTTTGTTATCACTAGTTTTTTTTCGGTTATATTAAATTGGAATGTCAAAATATTTTGTTGAATATTGAATTCCAAAATAGAAATAATAGGATATAAAAATAAATTATAAAAAATACAATCAAAAAAGAGTTGAAAATTATAATATATATAGCCAAATTGCCTTTACTGTGTGCTTTATGCGCATTTAATAGCAAACAAAAAAGTTGCAAAATTTAAAAAAAATTGTGTAGAAAAAATAGTGATTTTAAAACACTAACCGTTTTAATGATTTTAATGTATTCATTTGATTTTAAAAAACGAATTTTGTGATATTTGATTATGTTCATATTATGACTAATTCTTTATTTTATGTAGATTTTGATTTTTTTACAATTAGCAGAAATTTGGAATAGATAGATATTGGAATATAGAAAAAAAATTGGACAATGAATACAAATATGAATGAAAGAAAAATGTTCAATGAGGATTTTATTTTTTGCTGATTCGTACCAAAAATGTACATTCAACTTTTTTTTTACAAATTACAATGTAAATTCTAAAAATTCTAAAGAAATATGCATCGTTAAAAACAATTTTTTAAGTAAATAAATTTGTTTTAAGCTTTGTTTCATTATACAAAAACAAATTTGCTTAACTTATAATGACACCAAAATATTTTTTAAGCGTGAGAATCTAGTTTTAAATACTAATATAATCTAAAACATGTTTTAATTGAAGTTAACTTTAGAAAAATTGCAAATTCTGTAGCATTCGGGTTCATTCAATATTTTGTTAATATCGTTGATGATGTTAAAAGCTAATTTCCGCAATTGCTTTTTTTAAACATAAGATGTTCATTAAAATTACATTTTTTGACATTTTTTTTAGCTAAAATATATTGATTTCAAGGAGAACAGATAAGATTAACTAGTCATGTTTTTTTTATAATTAAGTATTTTAAATTTCGTCAAATTTAAAAAATTGATTTTAATAAAGTAGTATGAATAATAAAGCATCTCCCAATAAAGAATTCTTTTTTTGATGCGTTTTTTAGTTTAGAAAGTTTCAGAGCAGGGTAAATTTTACATCTAAATTGCTTTACATTTTTTGATAAAGTTTCACATTCACATTTAAACATTTAAATCTTAATTTTATTTATTGAAAATAAAGTTATTCAAAGAATTATTAGACAGTATTATTCATTCTATTTTTATTTTTTTGATACTTCTGGACATAAAAGTTCAAACGTTAAAAATTTTACTAAAAATATAAATGTCAAATACATCAATTGCAAGTTAGCATTCATATTAGAAAGTATTAATATGGTTTTAATTAAGAAATTTGTATTTCAAGCACATTACTAGCGAAAAAATTGTGTTTTTAAAAATGTGAATTGTAAGCAAAGCTTTTATTTTATAAGATTTTTTTAAATACTATAATTCTATTGATATCTTTTAGATTTCGCGTAGTGTAGTTTAACGAATTTGTATCATAAAAAAAGTAAATGTCAAAATAATTAAAAATCGAGACTGATGTCAATAAAAATTAGAAAAATGTGTATTGATCTTGACGAAAGAATTTTATAAAATAATTTGTAGTTATATTAAAGAATGAATTTAAATAGTGTACGAAATAATATTGGAAGTAAAAAAAATAGCAGGGCAATGTACATGAATGAAAATATGTGTGGAAAGTATTTTGTTGAGAAGGATAGAGTGTATATTGTGAACACAACAAACTGCACGGATATAATGGGAGAAAAAGATCAATTTAATATTCCTTTCAATGTGTGTGACAAGAGTAATTGTGTTTTTTTAAATTGCATATATAAATTATATAGATTTAATACTATGTATATTATGAATAATGAAGATATAGGGGTGGAAATCTCGCTTATTAATATTGTTTGTAATTTTACACTTGTAAATTATAAATATAGTAGATATTATGAAAGTACTTATACAAATTATTATTCAATAAAAAAGCACATAGAAAATTTGTTGTATGATCAATCATTGTTATTATATATAGGTCTAATACAAACATGTTGTTGTCTATTGGAGGTAAATACAAAACAAATACAACTATTCAATGAGAATGGATTTTTGAAAAAAATTATGCATAAATTATACGTTTGTGATTTACTTTTCAAAATCTTTTTCCAAAAATCAAAGTTACTTATTGTTTTGTATTTGATAAAGAATGCTTTAAGAGCAAAATTAGTATTTTTTGAAGTTTGTTGTTTGCAGTATTTCGATAAAAACTATTATCAAGTTTCTGATCGAAGAGAAAAAATCAACAAGAATCAGAGACAACGATTCCCGATAAAAATTGATAAAAATATAGAACCAGAGCTGATTAATCAAATTCCCAAATTTGTGTTTTTTTGTTTATTTTACAATGCTGCAAGCCAATTTTTAGGAAGAATGAATCATGGGATGAGACTTGAGATTTGCCAAAACATTTGCAATTTTTTTTGTAGACATCTTTATAAATACAATATAAAGCTTGTTAGTGTAACAAGTGATATTATTGATGGTGCTAATGGTGTCATTATTTTTAATGAACTTAATAGTGTTAATAAAGCTAGTAATAATTATGTTAATAATTTTAATAATTCTGATGATATTAAATGTGTTAATAATATTAATGAGTTTAAAAATCCTATTGGTATTAATCACATTAATGTCATTGATGATAGTTATTTTCGTATAAATGGGAACTTAGTTTTGTGCGAGTGTTTTACTAGAGAACATCAACTAAACAGTTTTTATTTTTCTAATGATATTTTGAATGATGATAGATGGAAATTTAAAAATTTGTGTATATATGGCATGGTATTAAATGATGGTAGTAATGATGATAATTTATACAAAATTAGCTATATTGATGTGTATACAATATTTTGCGATATTAATTTAGAGAAAAAAACTTTTATATATCATTTGTATTTTAAAAACATAACAAATGAAGAAAATCTTTTGAGTGTCAAACATGAAGATATATTGTTTTTAAATTGTTTCTCACCATCATTTAAATTTTGTATTAATCTTGATACAAATGAATTCAAAACACTTAGTCACTTTCAAAAAATCTATAAAAGGAAAATAGGATCCACATGTAATAAGAATGCAAAATGGGCAAATGATTGTGAATTGACCATAAATGAAATTAATTTATTGAAACGAAATATAATTGTTCAATTAAAGAAAAATAATCAATCCTTTAGAAATTTATATAAAAAAAGAAATGATGAGAATATGAAAAGAGATAGATACTTTCAGTGCGTAGTTTTTGATAAGAAAAGCGCAAGAAAAAACGATGATGGTGTATACTGCAATGAAACATGCAATAGAAACAACATTCTTGCAGATGATATAGAATGTTGCGCTATAAAGGATAATTTAAAATGCAAAAGAAACTCCTTGAATGCCACTAAAAAATTTAAAACAAAATATAATGAAACAAAAATCAATGTAAAAGATCACGATAATGCAAAAAATGCTTGTTTTATTCCAAGTAGCACTATTAAATTTTTTGATAGTAATATTATTTCTTATAATTCACAAGAAAATTTACATAAATCATTTGATCATCTACATAATAATGGTTATTTTAACAATCAATGCTACAATATTTCTAATACACATTATAATACCAATAATAATGGTGATATCAAAAAGAACAATAATAATAGCAATAAAAATTTTACCAGCAATAACAATAATAGATTTGTAGCTGCTATTGATAATATACACTGCAATAATAATGGTATTACAATTACAAATGATAATATCAATGGCAGTTCTAAATCTATTTCAAATTATATTCCAGCGGATTATATTAATCATGATAATATTAATGATACCATAATTAATAATTATAAAAATAACATAATGGATAATATAAACAGATTAAACAATTGCCACATTAGAAGTAATAAATATATTACTATGGATGAGCGTGTATGCCAGCAAAACAACAATAATAATAAATTTGATGAAAACAACACATACGTTAAGTGTATTCACAATAGCACCAATATAAGAAGAGCAAATTTAGTCGAAATCAACAACAACTGCGAAGCATGTAATATTTTCGATGCATCTTATTATCCCAACACTTCTAAAGTCTTTAATGATATTTGTAATTTTAGTGAGGCAATCAATAATAATAAAAATAGATCTGAAAATTCCATATATAGAATTCCAAACATGGGTCTATTTATAAAAGATGACAATTCTAGATCACAGTCTAATAGATATTTAGAATTATGCATAGACAAAAATAATGTGAAGCCGAGTAAAAATTATGCGCGATGTAAAAATAGTGCTCAAAGAACATGTACCAGGCACAGCAAAAAATATAAATATATATCAGATAATACAAATAACACAAAAAACGTAGATGATAATTTAATGTTCAACAATATCAATTTTAATGGGTGTAGAGATAGCTTTCAATATAACAATTTTTTGCATAATGAGAGTTTTCCTGTCAAAAATTTAATCACCAACGTAAATACATATGTTGATGAATCAAATAGATACAATTATGGTGATAATATTAATATGCAGACAACTTATAGAAGTAATAATTCTGATGCATCTAAAGGTAACGCATATAATAATGCTAACTTGAATATGGGTTTAAACATTAATTCAAATGTTTCTAACATACAAAAAATCTGTAGCGATATTAAATTTAACAATATTTTGAATGATATAGCAAATAATGCATACACGACAATTAAATATACAAGCGATAAAGAAGCTGTGCATGAAAGTAGTAAAGAATTATTTAGCGAATACAATAACAATAGTTCTCCGTACAAAAAAACGATACTAAATTATAAGGACCCATTTATTCCAGATCATTCATCGAATAGCCAGAATAATCAATCATTCGATACACATTTTTCTAAAAATTGCAATCTTATCAGCGATTGTTGCAATCAAAATAATATCAATAACAATGAAATAAATGACGTTGCAAATATAGAAGATATCTTAAATCATGATAAAAAAATCCAGACTGGTGACATATATCCAATAAATGAAGTTAATCAAACCATTTTTGAAGACACTATAAACAAAGCAGAATATATTGATAAAAAGGGTATTATCGGGAATATGTTTATTGACAATTATAGTAATATTAAAAATAGTTGTAGCAATAACACTAAATATAATAGAAATAATATTGCAACGGGGGACTTACACACTTATAGTATAAATTATACTTTAAATAACAATAGTATTCGCAAGGACAATTCAGAGTTGTGCCAAATGAAATATAGCAATGCTGAAGGTTTTATGCAAGAAAGTGATTATTTATTTTGTGAAGACTTTCTAATTGGTCAGTTATGCAAGGTAGACAATGATGTAACAAAAATATTTCCTGACAAACCATTGAATGAAAACAGAAAGTGTTTTAATTATGGAGAAATTAATGATAATTTAGATAAAAATAGGGAGTATGTTGATCAAGAATATAATGATGGTGAGAAAAGAGATAGCAGTAGAGCTAATGGAGTCGATGAACATACTTATAGTGAAGAAAATGGCAATGATACAGCTAATAATAATACTAGTGGGTATATGGACTATAATTACCAGGAAAAGGATGCTGACGATAATAGGGAAATCATTGAGAGAAAATATATTAGTAGAACAAATGATTTAAATAGTAATGAATATCGCTATGAAAATCATGGGCAATGTAATAGCAGTGATGATAGAAAAAATGCGATAAAAAACAATTCCGAATACTCGCAATATAATAGTAGTAATAATAGTGCTTATGAAAAATATGATATCAATGACAATGCAGATAAAAATAATAATATGAAAAATAATACTAATGAGCAGTATTATGAAGATGCTGCATATTATAGTAGTAATAGAAATATTCATAGTGATACTAATCAACATACTTATCAAAGACATGTTAAAAACGATCCTTATACAAATCAAAATCATAATAATGGCAATAATATTGCAGATTATGCAAATCAAAATTATAATAACCCTAATGCTTATACAAATCAAAATTATAATAACAGCAGTAATAATGAAGATTATGCAAATCAGGAATACAATAACCCTAATGCTTATACAAATCAGAATAATAATAAAAACAATAATAATACTGATTATGCAAATCAAGATTGTAGTTATGGATATAGCAATCGAAATAATAGTAATGGCAATATCAACAATGATTTAGAATTACAAGGATATGATAATAATACCATTAACGAGTATGTATTTAATTATCGTGTAAATTGCTGCGATAATATCAATAATATGCCTGATGTAGAAAATAATAGAAACATCATAGATATCGATAAAAATGTGTTTGGGAATCAAGAATATTCAGGTTATTTCAATAGAAATAATATCCAAAAGAACAATGATAGTAACAATATAAGTAATATAGACAATATTAATATTAATATCAATAATAATAATACAAATAATATTAATGATCACAGAAGCAATTTTAATTTTAATAATAACATTAAAGATTTTCAAAGAATGACGAATGATAATACAGCTGAAAAAGAAAGAAACCATTTTGTACATGCTTATAGCCATCTTTATGCACCAAATATCACCAACGATTCCCAATTAGTATTTGCTAACACAAATTATAGTATGTACAATAATAAAATTGTGCTTCGATATGCAGTAGGAAAACATATACTTAACAATTTTATGAATGAATCATTGTATAAGCAGCTCAGACAAAGCCAACAAGATCCGAATACTTTACATGTGAAAGATGTTCCTAAAGATATTTATAAGGATGTGATTGATGACAGGCCGTTCAATCCTATGATTTTTCTAAATTCACTCGAATATCGAAATGGTATAAGATATCTCAAATCAAAACAGAACAGTTACGGGAATAGTAGAAATACAAACAATGATTATGTGTATTATTATCAAAACATATACAGTAATAATACTGGGAACAGCAATGCACATGTCAATGCATCAAATTATGCAAACTATATTAGAATGAACATTGAAAATTACGGTTATCGAGGAAGCACAATACAAAACACAGCATATCCCAATGCGATATCTGCTAATAACCTACAATATAAAAATCATAGTACTAAAGGAATGAAATTTTCAAGATCAATGGCAGCACAATCGCTTATAAATAAATACACATATGATGAATTATTATCTAATGTAATATTAAAGCTTTTCAGTAGGTTCTTCTTGCTTTTTGGCAATTTTAAGCGTGGTTGGACAGCGATATACGTCTTTTTAAAAAGATACAGAATCAAAAGTAAACAGACGCTTATTACAGCATGCAAATATTATCTTGAAATATTAAAAAACGATGAGAATGGAATGTTGTGGGATATTTCTGGTATATATTATAACAATGCATCCAGGAAGAAAATAACGAGGGTTTTTGAGAATCCATATCACAATATGAATAATTATTACAATTATTATAGTTACTATGGGAAACTGTTGCCTAATTATTATAATGGTAATAATAGTTATGTCATTGGAAACTATCAAATAGCACCTGGTGCATATAATTACGACAATTATAGCAATAATGATAAATATAATTACAATGGAAATAATCAGTACTATAATGGTGAATGTCGATATTATGTAAGTGATGTTATTAGTGATAGTAATCAACACTATAGTAATGAAGTAATAGATGATAGTAATATTAGCAGTAGTAATAATCAATACTGTAGTAGAACTAATAGTAATGATACTACTAATAATAGCAGTAATAATAATAATTATTGCTATAATCCTGATGATCATACTAATAATAGCAATAATAATCAATACTATAGCACTGAAAATAATAGTAGTAATCGATATTATAGTACTGATAACAATAGTAGTAATGAGGATGAGCACAATTTGCATAATCATTATTTTACAGCTAACAATATTAATAATACAAATCAACAGTACCAATATCACTGCGAAATTAATCCTAAAAATCGATGTTTTGTATACATCAATAATAAAAATCAACAGCAACAATGCAACAACGATCAAAATGACAGTAATAATCAACATATAAATGTCACTAATAATAGCAACGCCGAAGTGCATCAATACTACAATAATTATATCAATAGGGATATTAATCAATACCGAGAATATAATTATACCACTGCATATCCTGATGACCATAGCAATCGTCAGTATCAATGCTACAACTACAATGATCATGCTTATAATAATCAACAGTTATATATTACAAATAATAATGTTCATCAACAGCATCAATACTACAATAAATATGCTGATGATGATAGAAATCAATACTATGAATATAATAATGCCACGAGAAACTCAAATAACAATAATAATCAACAGTATTATTACTACAACAACACTAACACATATAACAATCAATATTATGAAAACATTCATCACAACCAATACAATGCATATAATAGTAATACTAATAATCAATGCGATAATAATCATGAGAATCTTGGATATAATTATCAAAATAGTGAAGAATATCAAAATGCATATGATCCTAAATCAATGCAATTTATTGGAATCACACACAGAGAAGCTACTATAATATTAACGAAAAACACGTGCATAAAAGTTTCAGCCCAACAAGCGACAGAAGCATTAAACATATTTTCACATTGCTTACACTTTGCTGTCAAATACAACGAGGAATTCAGCATGTTTTTGCCAGAAATCTCTGCTTATTTCTTTCAAGAGATTGAAGAATCACAGAAGAAGGAAATGTCACTCTTTTCTGTGTTGGACTTCAACACATTCTTAAATCTTGATGATTTGATGCACTTTTTTATCAAATTCCTATAGAAAGTATTTATAATGTATTTACGATTAATAAATTTTAAAAATCACCAAATTTAATTTTTTAAGACAATAGTTTCTTTTTAAACAATTTAGAATGTTATTTAAGATATATTTCGATAATTTGATATATGATGCATTTCAAGATCAGTGTTTCAGTTTAGTTTTCTAAATAATAATAAAATATACGACAAAGTAGTATGATTGCCGTGGTCAAGATATTGGGATTGTTATCATATATAATTCAAATAAACATTTTGGTTTTGAATTTATTTATTTAATTTTTCATCTCGAAATTAAATGATTAAATGTGAGTAATTACACTGATTGCAACTAAAGCACCAATTATGCTTCTATATTAATATTGACATTATTTGTTTAATTAATCAACCTAAGCTAATCATCAAAATTGAATTGATTATTTATCGAACCATTCAAAATTAATTAAATTAAATACATTGTGAATCAAAAGGTAAATATGGTCATAGATTATGTTTCACAATCATAATATAAACGAAATTGTCTAGATCATAAATTTATTATTATCCTAGCATAATACGTGATTGTGATTTTAAACACATTTCTAACAAAATATTTATATGATTTAGTTTATAATATACCTAGAAGGAAGAAATTGTATTGGTTAAAAGTGAAATTTTAAAATATTTGAATGTATTTTATATCATAATTTATTTATCCAATTTTTTTAGCTTTTATTTTTTCCGTTCTATAAAACACTTTTTTTATTTTTCTCTCTTTTTCTCTCTTTTTTTCAAATTTTTTACAATTTAAATAGTTTTTAGTAATATTTCATATCACTACACAAATCACCAATTTAATATGATTATATTTTTTTGATAACTCAAATACCAAGTATTTATAATTCTAAATGAATAAATTTATTATGATACTATATGATTCTTCACTGGAGCAATAAATAAAAATTTTCGAAAAACAATGTAGTTTATTAATATTTATGTATTATAAATATTACATTAAATAAATACAATATTATCAAAAGCCTAATGCAACAATAATTGTTATAAATCTCTGACTTGCTTTTAATTTCATGAAAATTGTTTTTAAAATTTATCTTATTCAAAAACTTGATTCATAAAATAATTCTATTGTTTTCTAGAAAAAATAGGTTTCGAATAAAAATTAACTGTTTGTTAACGTTTTTAAAAGAATTAATTGTCTTTATTTCAATCTATTTCAATAATAATTAATAAAATAAATAAAATTAAGAATTTATCACAATTTAATCCTTATTTCATTATCAAATTTTATCTTAAAAAATTCATATATAAAAACATAATAAGAAACATCAATAATGTCTTCTTAACTAAATTGATAAATTTAATTTAATTCTTATCATTCATATTATCTTATCAAAATAGTGTTTTATATAGAATTTTTTCTAATCACTACAAACTAGCTTGATAATTTTGACTAATATTCTTATAAAGATACATAGATATATATATATCAACATTTTTACTAGATGTTTTGCATTTTAAATTGATTTTTTTCAAAGTTATTTTTCATAATATTTTGTATGTTAACACTAAAAGAAGGAATTGAATTCAAAAGTGTTATTTATGGTAAATTATCAAAATTGATATTGAACCAGTTTAACTATAATTTGAACTGATTTGATAGAATTTATAAGAAATACCATAAATAAAATATAATTTTAAAAATTATGCTAAAAACTTAAAAGCATTTTTTAGAAATTAAAATATAATAAGCAACAGTAATTATTCTACTTTTTAAAATAACAATAATTTTATAAACTATTCACATAATAGAGAAAAAAAATAGTATTATTGTGCTATATTCATCAAAAAAATGGTTTTTTGATGGATAACGCAAACATATATAAGAATACTTATTTAACTGAAAGAAATTAAAAATATAAATATATTTTTTGAGATAGTCTGATCAGCATTATATAATTAAAAAATATATGAGAATCAGATCATCTAAATTAATAATTTATTATAACAAATTCTAACACAAATCCAATTACAAATAAGATGAATTTATTAAATTAATGTGTATATTTTATATATTTCATAATAAATATATTAAGTGTTTCTATTATGTTTTAAAATGAGAAAATGAAAAACCATGATTTGTAACAAAATGTTTTTAGGTTTTTATTATATGAAAAAATCCACATCACAATCATAATGATCAATTCGATCTGTTTGTGCTATAGTTTTTTTTATAACACAATCATTTAATAAATTTTTAGTAATTTTTTTATTATGAGTGTTCACAATCTATCCATGTAAATACTTGCATTCAAATATTAAAATGACGATTGCAATTATAATGCTTTAAAAATAATCATCTTAACATATTACATATTTCATAATAAAAAAACATTAATTTTGACGAAAATTGCTTCTTTTGTTTATCACACAAAATTTTCAAATAATTTGATAAATTTTAGTACATAAACAAAATATCTGGTATATATTTTATATCTAATCACATTATTAATGTAAATGACATCTAAAGAAATAAAATAATTACATGACTGAACAATTATTGGTAATTTATATTGGTTGTAACTAGCTAACTGAATTTTTTAGCTTTTTAATAATATGATTAAAGGAAAGATGTATATCAGTAAATTTTTTTAAAAGAAAATTAGCATAAATTGTATTAAACATTATACACAAAAAATTTTTATTATAATGATCAAAGAAATCAATATAACAATATGAACACGATTATTCAATATATTTAAATAATATAGTATAATATATTTATGCATAAAAATAATAAATTTAAATTAATTATTAATTTCATTCTAAGCTTCATTATTATAAAAAATCAAATTATTTAGGAAAATTCACTTCATGAATTTTCAACATAATCGTACTAAAAATTGAAAGCAGCGATAAATTATTAAAAATATATAATTTATTTTGCTAATCAAATATGATGCGAAGAACCAGAAAAAAATAAATTTTGTTCTAACCATTATACTACATTGAATAGAATTGACTCTTCATATTTAAGCCAATTTGAATAACTAAAAAAACATTTCTATAGATATTATATCTATATAACGATTTTAAAAACAACAGAAATAAATTACTAATCAAAATATTTGAGTTCATGAATTTTTTTCTATTTAGTTTTATAGTAAAAGACATATGTACAAATTTTTTTTCACAATAAAAAAATTTAATATTATTTTTAATTCATTTTATATTGAGAATAGAATTCATATACCCATCACATATATCAAAAAAATCAACAAACTTGTCCTGTAATGGATGAATATAACCACTTTAAAATAATATTCTAAAAAACTATTATTTGGATAAAAATATGTTATATTAAAGCTATTTTTAAATTTATATGTAATATTATTGTTACTATACACGTTTAAATAACTTTCAATATCAATATTTCTACTACCAACATCATTATTTCTATTATTATGAATTCTACTAAAACTTTTCTCTTTTTTCATTCTTTCGTGTCCTTATTTTAATATTACATGGTTTTTGTTTATCTTCTTATCTAAAACTTCACTAACATAAAAATTCAAATATCAATTTATTTCTTTTTTTTACTAAAACAAAAATTTATCTATCTATTAAATTTAATATTGATATGTTAAAAACATTAATAAAAACCAAACAATTAAACTAAAAACAAACTAATTTTATTTATTGAATAATATGTGATGTTCATCTCACAAAACCTTACAATATATATTGTTAGTTTTTTATAATATTTCTTCATATTAAAAAAATTATTTTTTATCTAAAAGATTATAAAATAAATTCTATTAAAAAAACCATTGGCTAAAATTTACAAAAAAAAACATAAAAACTACATATTCATATGAACTTAGAAAGCTCTTTTTATAGCGCAATAAAATAATTTATCGTTTCTTCGATTGTAGATGTATAATACACTGTTTTCTTTTCGTTAAGAGGAAAATGTTAATAAAATCACCTATAGTTTAATTTAAGTAAAATATTTACAGAAAAAAATATTGTGGAATATATAAAATAAATAATTTTTTTGCATATATTCATTTTTTAAATAATTTACATATTTCGTAATAATCTAGATGATAGCTGCTCACTACAACTAAGGCTATTATGTTTTTATAAATGTTAAAATATATTTTAGTGCAATCAGAGGAATGATTAAATTTCTATTTTTAATGTTATGATTTTTGAATTGTTCAAGTTACTGTAACAAATCGACATGGAACGATGCCAAATAAATTATCGAATATGAATTTCGACAAGTCATTTACATCAATGATGTGAAACTGTCAAGATTACCCAAATCACAACTTCGATACATACAGCATTATTATGTATATAAATAATTTTGGGACAGATAATTTATGTCCGGATGATCTATAAATGAGATTAGAATTATGAGACATATAAATAAACAGGTGAAACAAATAATTAAAAAAATTCTAACACAGAATCACATAGTTTTACTATGTACCCAGAAGATTCTATTCATTAAAAACAATACTTTACAATTTTTTTCCAGAAATCTCGTTTTACCTATCACATAGATCTTTTAGTATAAATCAAAACATTTTTTTTGTACTAATGGAAAATAAATTCAATTTAGTTACTTTGAATTTACTATAAAAAATATTACAGTTAGAGGCATTTTTACGAATCAAAAAAATATTTAAAATTCATAACTTTTCGGATAAAAAAATAACATAATATTTAGTAATCATGCATAATAATATTTTACATGTGTTCTGATATTACAATAGATAAAAAAAAATTTTTGTATTATTTTGAACATATTTGATATATATTACAAATATTACCAAAATACAAATTTAGTGACAAAAAAAATACTTATTAAATATATTCTTAAATGTAAAAAAAAGAAAAAAACTGTTAGATTTTGAGCACTTATAAAAAAATATTATACAATTCAAAAATTTTTACTGTTTATCTGTGATGGTTATTCATGTAGCTTGAGAATGATTTTTTTGTTGTTTATATAAGAATAAAAATTAACACAAATATTACATCACTGTTTAAAAAATATTTTATATTTTTTTAAAAGTATAATTTATTGGATAAAACAATAATTTTACATTTCGTTAAAATTTTTATCTTTCCCAATTATTTTTTTTGATTGAAAAAATTGATGTAAATGATTTTAACTTTTAAATGTAATTTTTTTGTGGTGTTTGAAATATTCACAGCTATTATTCAATTTCAATTTTTTCATGACAAAAAAATGTCTTTTGATGTTGATTACTGGTAAATTTATACAAAATAAAGCATCAAAGGTTTTTTTGTATTTAAAATGCATAAAAAACAACTATTAAAATATTTTTCAAGTTCTTAAATTCTTATAAATCTAATCGTTTTATAAAATAATTAATAAAGAAAAAATTTTTATGCACATATTATCCTTTGTTTTCGAAAATTTTAAATCATCATGAATCTTTCTTAATAAATTACCATTATATATGATGAACTTATTATTGTTTGCAATAAGATTATCAAAAATGTCATATTAGATGACAAAAAATTGATTAGATGTGAATGATAAATTTCTTATTAATTAGATGTATTTATATGTCATGTGTTGGAAAGCAGCGCTTCTGGAAATTTATTCGTTTTTTTTCTTTTTTCAACCCTCAACTGGCTTAAACGTTACCTATAATAGGCAACTGTCACTACAAAAGACTGACAGTTAAAAAACGTTTTGTAATGATCACATCTTTAACTAAAACAACAAAAAATTTTAATGTCAAATTTTGAAATAACATAATAAATCAATTTTCAAAATATATTCATATGCAAATTAAAACCTGTATATTTCAAACAACTGGCATTGCAATAAATACTCAATAATAAGAAACAAACTTTTTATGAAATCGGCATAATCTTGTGTTTTGTGTTATTTACACACAAGAAATTATTGTAAAGTAATTTAAGTTTTAGGTTTTTTTAGATTATTAATGGATGTTAAAAAACTTTCACCAAATACAAGGCTACATATATATATACACAAATTTATACATTAAAGTCAAAGCTTTTCATCAATATATAAAAAAAATATAAAAATAAGAATCAAAGAAAACGATGTGCTTCTAAAATTACACGTAGAAGATATGCTTTATTACTATAGACGTTTTTTAATATTTTATAGTTCAAATGTCTGTAAATATAGTCGCGATTCTAAAAATCATATGAACCAAATTTTTGTATGTTTTTGAGTATTAATATAATATGTTTTAAACCAAAATAATGTAAAATTGTTTTTTTGTAAGATATAGTATATAGAAAGAGCTATATAAAGAATTTCTTCGCAATTTTTTGCAATATAGAATATATTTTTAATGCAATTTTTCTCTGCTCAAGACATTTTTGATATATTTTTATAGCATTACACATGTGTTTTGTGCCCTTTTCTCATAAATAAATTCTATAAAATTCAAAAGAAGTAAATATAAACTAAAATGTATTGCAAAAATAAGGTTTTTTCTATACTTTTTTAGATCTAAATATTATTGAAGTTTAATATACAAAAAATGTTAAAATCATACTATTGTATAGATATTACACACGAAGAAAAAATTTTATCTGCATATAAGAATAATACATAAAGGAAAAAAAATTTTGTCTTATATTAACAAATTTGATCCACAAAAAGTGAATACGTGTGCTTATTAAAAAAAGGGTGCTTATATCAAAATTTAAAAAAAATTTTAAAATAAATTCCATATGCAAATTCTATTATTAAACAATATGCCAGTCATGATTATAAATTGAATATTATTATAAAAAAATTTTCTTTTTGTTCTTGGTCATAAAAATATACATATTTTTCTTCTTGTTTCCAGTCAGATACTTTCTTATTGCTGATTATGAAAAACATTTTACGATTTTGAAAATTTTAAATCTATGCTCACCATTCTTGATTTTCCGTACTCGCTTTTTTATAAAAAATTTTTGACTCGGCGAACATAAAAAAAATTGTTTAAGAAATGCATACATGCTTTTAAAAAAACGTTTTAATGTAATCAAGAAAAAAAATATCATACGATATAGCTTAAAAAACAAAAAATTTTTCAAATTTGTTAGTCTTAGACAAATATATCTATCGTGAATCAAGTTATAATTTTTATGACTTTTGCTTAATGAAACATATTTTATATTTTTAATGAAATAAAATTTTGTTATATTACTAATTTCAACAAAATTTTGTTGGAAAGTGTGGGATTATCTATATAAAAATGTGTAAATATTTATATTTACTTGGTAAATATATGTTTAAGCATGTCTCATTTAAAAATTATGTTATTTTTTTTCAATTCAAAAATTCCAAAAACTATACAACAAACATCTGAAAAAAGACTATCATTTTATCAAATCAAAATTGTTTATTATTATATTCAAAAATATCTGTATGAGAAGCATTGCATCAAAATCTTATATTTTCATTTAAAAATAATGCCTGATATTTTTTTATTTTAGTTTTATCTACAAATAAAAACATTTCTACGATAAGGATTATAATTTTGAACATCTGCACTACAAATATAATACCTTATTTAGAAAAATTCACAATTCTCTATTATAAAAATCGCCGGCTTGAATATAAAAATTTCATATTTTTACTAACTATGCTGATACATTTTTGTATGCTTTTCTTTCAAAAAAAAATTTGATTTATAATATGAATTTGCTATTATGTAATTGCTTTAATTACAAAATTCTGATAATAATATATGATAATAGACACATTATAAACAATTGACTTTAGAAAAGCAAAAAATAGTTGTACTATATTTGTACTTTTATTATTCAACAAAAACAATGAAGGCATTAATAAAATACAAAATAGGCATATAAAAGCAAAAATTTAGCCTTTTTATATTATTTCTAAAAAATTAAAAACTATTTAAAAATTTAGAAAAAAATAAATATACTTATTAGTGTAATATAAAAATTTATCAAATACGTTAGAAAAAAGTTTGTAGTTTTGATGTCAACAGCTGGTTTATTATAAAATTTATTTTTCGTGGCGTAGTTATAATATTTATGATTTCGATAGGATTTATAATGTTATACCTTTTATGGAAAATATTTACACATAAATAAATTAATATAATTTTTTTTTCATAATTATAAGTGTGATTTTAAATGATAAGAAATTGCAAGTAAATTTATTCAAATAAATGAAATTAGAATAAGAAAAGAAAAAACATATCAGACTTTTAATAAAAAAGAATAGTAAAAAGTGTGTATATAATTCTATGAATAATCAAAATAGTATTTATTTACCTATTACGATTATTTATGATTAATATAAAAGAATTTTTTGTATGCATTTCACAATCAAAAAATATTTTAATATTTTATGTTGTTTTCTAAGAAAATTAGATTTACTTCTTTTTTTATTTTTTTTATCGGTGAAATAAATTCAACAAATCTTTTACGAACTATATGCGATAAAATTGGTTATAATTTAAATTATAAGAATATTCTTTTTTAAAAGCAAATTATGGTTTCATAGTTATTGTAAACCTAGATAGAGTAAAAGAATTTACACAACGTTATTTGCAGTTAACTAAAAGAAAATATTCTTTAGAATTTGAGTTTATCTTTGCTTCTGTTTTATTGAGAATATAATCAATCTATTTTTTTTAGTATATTTAATATAGAATATATAAAAACTTCAAATTTTAATGAGATAGAGTTACCAAACCAAAAAATTTTCAGTTTATTGTTGTGAAGTATTATATACTTTCGTACAAACTATCTTATTTCTTATGGTAAAGCAACAATCATATAATGTATTATAGTAAGTGATCAAGTTGCAATTTCTATTTCTGTTTTATGATAGCAAAAATGTTTTCATTGATTTTTTCATATACAATAATTTTATATTGATTCTTTTATAAAGTTTTGTTTTTTGCATCAATTGATTGATCAAACATCAACACCATAGTAAATCGATATAAAAGACAACTACAATCGATAACCAATGAAAATCGACAAATTGATCGTTTCTATTTAAAATTGATTAGTGTATTTTGTATACGAAAAGATTTTTTAGCTTTTAGATTAAAATTATCGAGAGATGTCTTTTTGTTTGATATTAATTCTTCAGGTGGTGATAAATCAGGAAAACCGCGAGGTCGACCGAAGTCATCCAACATTGAAATAATAGATTTAAATAACAATATGGTATGCATATTTTTTTAATCTTTGAATCTTTTTCCAAAAAATTGCTTTCCTGTCAAAAAAACGTTTAATGACTTTGTATAGCATTTAAATTAAACAAATTCTTAGGGTAAAAGCTAAAATTAGCTATAGACAAATAATATAATAGAATTTTCACTACAGTCTGAGAAGCACAGCTTAAATTACAAGTAAATATATTTGAATAAAATTAATCTGCGTATGTTTTGGATAAACAATTGCTTTAGTTTCATTTAATTAAGCATTTTTCTAGTAAATTACACGTATAAAAAACATAGAAAGAAATAAATTTGCGTGCAAATTCATCAGAATTTTCTATAATACGCAAAAATTTTAAAATTTAAAAAAAGTATAGAATCCAACAATGTAGACATTAGTACCGTTTTATAAATATTAAATTTAAAAATATACAATTGTTAAATAAAAAATTCTTCAAATAATTTGAAATTATAAAAAAATTTCAATATGGAATTGACGCAACGCGTTATTGTTTAATTATCTTGCATATTATGATTTTATAAGAAATAATGTGACCTTTTAAATATCATTTTCTTTTCAGTATAAAAAAGAAGGTTCTTATAAATATGTGCAAGAAAATATGTTAGGAATGATAAAATAATCAAACGCGGTAGTATTGGATACATAAAATGTTATAAATTTAGATTTAAACGGTGTTTTATATAATATACAGCTATTTTTTTGTGATTTTAGCAATTATTATATATAAAAATATTGTACTGTCAAAGATAGAATGTAATTTACACGGCTAGCAAATATTTTATAAAGATAAAAGCTATGTGAAAAAGTTTGGGAAAATTTTTATTTTTACAGAATATGCTTTTATAATTAGTACTCCGCGAACTGATTTAGGTGATTATTTTTTTAGTCCCTGTACCTTCTTGCCTTTTGCATTCCATTTTCGTATAAATTTTTGTGTTTTTATAGATAACATAGAGGTAAAAAAAAACAAAAGATGGCGAAATACGTTTCTAATAACACGAAAAGTGTCTTTGTTGTATGTGGTAGTATTGTTTACAACAACTTGACAAGTAAATGTAATAAAATTTTTTGCGTCAGATGGAATATCAATGTTTATTGATTTTAGTATCCATATCCTCTTTCGATGGTTCAATTAATCATATCAATCAAAAAATAAATATAATGCTGTTGTATGCTAACATCTATGGGGAATAATAATTATAATTATTCCATTTTTGGTAATTAATTAGAGATTGATTTTGTTTCAGTTTTACCAGAATTTAACACATTTTAACACAATTCGAACGAATTGCCATAAATGTTAATATATGAAAAAATGATGCATTAAATATAAAAGCAGAGAATTTAAATATAATGATAAAAAATAATGAACAATAATATTTCTTCTAATTTTAAAAACAATATAAATTTTTACAAGTAATTGAATTATGCGCAACAAAATAAGTATAAAAGCAATTCATTTATTGAATTGTATCTTTCAAACAAATGGATATCCGATGGATACCACAAATGCATTTAATGAAGAAGCAGATAGAAAGGAAACATAACAGACCTACTGTGCTCACATAGTTCCCCAAATGTTCTGAATAAATATAAAAATCACAATAATACATCCCGTAACCGCTATTTATATTTGCTTTTCTTAGAGAGTTTACACTAAAAACCTGTAACTTATTGCAATAAAATACTATAATGTGTCTATATCGCTTTTTTATATTTTTTTTATATGTTTTATGTAAAAAAAAACATGAATTTACTAAAGTAGAGAAACAATAGATAGAAATAGTTGATTTTTTTATAAATCGAAACTTAAATCTGAAAACAATAATTTGGCTTAAATTTATATTTCCAAAAAAAATTACAGTTACATTTTATAAATTTCAAAGATTCCTATGTTAAAAAGTCAGATTTTCATTAAATAAAATTCACTATTATAACCGTATACAAAAGTCTTTCTAAATGTATTCTAATTTGCTCGTAAAAACACACCACAATTTTTTAAAAAAAAAAATACACGTAACTATACTTATTAGTTGGCTAAAAACTTAAATCGAAGTAATACTCGCAAAAGTATACATTATATAAAAATAAGTTAGCACTGGAAATTTCTTAGTATTTTTAAATATAACCATTGTGATAAATAATATACAATTTCATAAAAAAAACAAAAAATATATTTAGCACAAAAATAGATTTTGATATTTCATTTATTAAATAAAGAAGATTTTTTTTGTATACTTTAAAGTATGCAGTGTTTTAATCTTTAGTTCAAACAAAGAATCCGAAGAAAATTCTATATAATAACCAAAATACGCCCACAATCATAAAAAAACCACAAACTATATCCCCATCACCAAATTTATATAACAAATTTTCTATATTTATTGAATGAAAACGAGTCTGCATTTCTTTCAAAAAATTCAATTCTGAGATAACTAAACTGCGGATTTTTGTTATGTTTTCTTGTAATATCGTACTTTTTCCTGCCCAAATATCCGCAAGATCAAAAATTTCTCTATTCTGTTGATAGAATTCTTTAGTTATTATTAATTTTCCTTCTTGATAGCTTTCAGCTTCAGATTGCGTAAATTTATTAAAATTATGATTTTTAGAATCTTTTGCGCCAGTTGAAATTTTCAAAATATTACTTGTTTGTAAGTTCAATCTATCTGCCAAATATTTTAATTCCTTTAATTTTTCAAAAATTTGCATTAATGATTTCTTATAATTGGATATTTTTTCATATGATATTTTTAAATTTTTCATATCAAAATTGAACAAAGCTAAGAAAAAACGATCTTCACATGCATCATCTACTTTATTAATAGTGGTAATAACTTTATCAAGATCATCATATATTTTTTCAAATTGATCTTTGATGTTCATTTCTTCAACTCTTAAAACAAATACATTCTTATTGTCAATGAATTGGCCGTAAATAAGTGGATTTTCGATTGTTGCTGAAAGAAAATGCAAATGTATGATAAAAAGCCGAAAAAACATTTTTTGACTTTCTTATTTTTTTAAATTTAAAATTACTTGAAAATGCAATAATATTATAATATAAGTTCGAACAGAAAATGAAATCTAATTAATTATCTAACAGAATCAGCTAATTGAAATAAAAAAATTATTAAATGATTAAAATTATTAGTAAAAAAATTTTTTCAAAAACATTAAATTCTTTAACAACACTTTTTCGTTTTAACAATTTAGTAAACGAAAAATTCATTCTTGAAATAATTTCGATATAACATGAAACTTTAACCTCTTTCAAGTAACAACACAATATAAATTTTATAAATACATAACTAAAATAAAATAAGTCAGCAACAAAATGAATTTTTATAAAGAATCAAAATGGTAAAATTTTTTTTACATTTTCAAGTGATGGCATTTGACTTACTGAAGTTAATTTGAAGAAAATTTAAGAAAAATAGAAAGTGATGAAAGTTTTAGTGTTTTATATAATATTATATCCTTTTGAATGTTTGTACATTAATTAATTAATAAATATATTATTATTTTATGGATTTTATTAAAAAAATTAAAGAATTTGTCAAAAAAAATAAGAATGTGGTAACTACAAAAATGAAGTGGTTTTTTAAAAAGTAATCAAGTTGTTGTGGTCAAGATAATGAGAATGATTTTTCATATTTTTCAAATAAACATTTTTTGTTTTAGATTTTTAAATTATTTATTAAAACATTCTTCTTGACACTGAATAATTAAATGTGAGCATTTATACTCAATGCAGCTAAAGTGAAAATTATGTTTCTAAATTATATATAATTATTTGTTTAATTAATCAACCCAAACTAACCATCTAAATTTAATTGATTAATTATCGATTTTATATCAGAATCAATTAGATTAAATACATTGTGAATCAATAAGATAAATATATTTATTAATTATGTTTCACGGTACAAATGTATTTATTATTTACATTAAGAATATTCCAGTATTTTATTGCATTCTTATAATACATGGAAAAAAATAGTACTGTGGAACATGATAAATATAGATATTAATCTTTTTGTTTTACGACATTATGGTCAAATTAACTTTAATATTTTGTTTAATAAATGCATCATTAAGATGATAGAAAATCGAAATTCCTATATTAAGCAAATATAATGAGATTTAGTTAGAAACATTAGTTTCACTTTATTTTGTTTCAAATAAAAATACACACCTCTATAATTCACAGCCGGGCAGAATAATTTATAAAAGAAACATAAATATAAAACATAGATTTAAATTATCTTAAAAATCATAATAATCATCTTGACTGCATTAAGTGGCTTTTGATGACAGTAAATCTAATATTAGCATTATTAAATACATGTGTCGTTATTAAACGCGCGACCAAAAATCATTGATTTCAAATGAAACATAAAATTAGTAATTTATATCTTATCTTTATATTTTTGTTATTATTTAACTTCGATTTCGTTCAAATTTAAATATATCTGTCAATGTCAAAATTTATGATTTAATAAAGTTTTTTTTTAATCTTAAAAAATAGCCATAAAAAGGTAAATACCTGGAAATTTTGTTTTTAATAGATCTTCTAGTTTTTCAAGTCCTGATTTACCGATTATTAAATGAGCTTCTTTTCAATTAATCTTTCCTTATATATTTATAAGCGGTACAAATATACAGAAATAGAAAGAAAAAGAAAAATCATACTACACAAAAAAAATGTTTCTATGTGGTCCAATCTTGAGATCACAAAGCCATAAGAGTAAAAATTTTTAAATTTAATCCTTTATAATTCATACGATTTTTTCTTGTTTTTTCTTAATTACATTTATATTACAAAGAAAAATCCGGAACGAAATAAAAATATATAGGATTATTTATAAAAATATGACCCTATAACAAAGTATAACAATTTGTCTTCTAAAAATAATTTATAGTCCATGAAAGGGACTCGGTTGATAAGAATATCGCAACGTAGTCAGGGAATTCGAAACGCATGCTAAATATTACAGAGTATTTCCTACGATACAACCAGATCTTTTCTTATTAACGCATTAGTATGCAAAAAGTCACGATATATATGATGAAATACAAAAAGAATGCTAATTTTCGTTTTTTTTCTTTACAATTGTGTTCCGAACTATCTATAATCAGGTTTTAATTCTTCTAATAGAGTAGAATGATAAAACAAAATATAAAAACTAACAATAAATTACAGAAAACATCATTTTAAATTTGTTTTTTTCAATTTATTTATAAGGATTTTATTTAAAAATTTTAACGCGACCATGTGTTCAGTTAATTTCACACCTTTATGGACCAAAAGAACTTCTTTTATATGTAAATACGCGTAATTTAACACATAGTTTTTTTGATCAAATGCATTAACATTTTAAGTAAACAAAAGCTAAACTTTAATAATAAACTTGATAAAATTTGTTATCAACAAAAATTAAAAATTTCATAATTAATAGATATTTACATAGTTTCCATTTTTATTATCTTGTCTCTAATTTTACAATCAATTAATAAACTTGAATTTTATTTTGAAAACTATTTTCTACATTTTTTTTTATCCCTATAACGCACAGAATACTAGGATTTAAAAGTTAAAATTTATATTTACCGAACTAATTTTTTTTTGTTTTTACGGTTATTTTTAAAGTAAAGGTTCAAATCAAAAATTTTAGATTATTTAAGTGATGCCAGTGAAATCTGTGGATTCGGTTTTTTTGTAAATATTATTTTACGGATATAGATTGTTGACTCTGATGCGCAAATTTATCTTCTTGGCTTTATTTATAGTTTTTGTCAAATATTTAAGTTTTTTGGTAATTTTACTATTTTACGCAATTAGTCTTGTTCTTTATGGATTATTATAAAATTTCATTATAATGTTAACATGAATATACAGAGGAACATATTTAAATTATAATAATATTCTTTGAAATTGCATTTTTAAACAAAATTATGATATGTTTTGTAAATATTATATTTTTATACCTACAATTTGGGTTAAAAAAATTATTTAGTTCTATATTTTTAGGTTATAGGCAAGTTTATTTTATTTTATTTCTATTATTTTTTTTAAAGACAATCTTTTTTGCTTGTAAAATTATATTTCAGACTTTATAGTTTATTTATGCATTATGAAGATTCCTTGAGATTGTTAAGAATGTAATAAACAATGAATAGAAAAAAAACAATACACACAATTGAGCAATTTTAAAAAAATTTTGTTTTTATATAATATGTTTAACTATTAAAACTTTTTTTCGAGATGCTTCTGCTTCTTTTTTAAAATTTTTTTTATTGGTGTTTAAATAAAATTTTATTTAGATATTGATGGAAAAGATTTTATTTTAGAAAGAGCAGCATCGATATAATCCTTTCTTTTTTAATTTGGCTCTATTATATCTTCAGTCGTCGTCGTTCAAATCGTCTACTTTCTCAGTGATATAAAATTGCTGATATTATGAGATTTTTCATCAAAAATACACAAAACATAAAAAATTGCCTTTTTTGAAAAAAGTAAATTTTTATGAGTGAACATTAATAACAATCATTTTATCTATGTAATCAGATATTTTCTGTACGATTTTTATTATGCTTTCAAAAACATATCATGTATATCAAAACAAATTTACATCTTTTTTTTCTCTTTAAATATACAGTAACATATAAATAGAAAAAAAACATTGTTTTTGTTGCAATCTATTAATATTGTGTGATATATATCTAAAAAATCTAATTTTATGTAAAAGTATCATTCGAGAAATTCACATGTGATTTTTAAATGCTGATTGTAAATTGTAACGTTACTAAAATATATGATTCTCTAAAATTCATAAAACTTTTATTTATTTTGGTTGGAATCACCATAAAATGATATCATATAAAATTTTATAAAAAGAAACTAAAAACATGATTTAGTTGAAACAAAATTAATGTTATAAATATATAGATCATTTAATGAACAAGGTTTTCCACCCTTTTTCTTCCTTTTACTATAAGTTTAACTTTTTAATTTGCAATTTTTTCTTTTCTTGTCTTCTTCACTTAAGTTGAATTTCATGTATAAAGATCTTTTTGATAGCCTATTTTAGTTTGTGCAAGAAATTAAAAAAAAATACTTTGATTTAGATTACACTTGATGTGTCAAACAAAAATATTGAATTTTTTTCATGGTTTTGGTAATTAACTATCATGAATTAACACATATCTGTGCAAATGCGAGAAACAATTTTTTTGCTTAAAAAATAGTTTCTTTATACAATGATACTGTAGCGGAACCATGCTTTTAACAAAATCTTCTTTAAATATATAAATATAAATGCCCCAATGAAGAAGAACTAACCGAAGAACGAGCGAGCGACAAGTATAAGAAGGATAAAAAAACCAGGAATCATAAAAAAAGACCAAGAGCCAGTTTAATAAGTTAGCGAAACGTAAATAAAATAAATGTCTAAGTCTTTAATGCTTATTTTTGAAAACCAGTTAACTCACATTATGACGGGTCGACACAGACATGTATATTTTAAAAATAGAATGTCATGAAATATAAGATTTTATGATTATTTCTTTTATATAATTGAAGTTTATTATTTTTCTGGTTTGATAAACGTGATTAAACTGCAAATATAAATTTACCTTATGCTACATAGGCTAATAGTTCGTTTTCTATATAAAAAAACCACACATAATAGTGTTCACCGAACAAATTATTCTTTTTTTTTTACATTTTGTTAAAATGCTTTTTATTTATTTATTCTTGCCGCTGAAAAATTACAAAATTTTGAAATTTATTATTTAGGTATTAGAAAATCATATATACTAAGTATGTAATACAAAAAATATATAAATAATTTTACAATAGAAGTACAGGTATCAATATTTTAATTTTGTTTCAAAACAGCTGAAAACGAAAAATACTTTTATTTAAAAGTGAATGTTTTATACTATATTACAGAAAATTTAATCTATATATCAAAAAACACATAAAAATTTTATTCGAAAACTTTTTTTATGCATTCTTTTATCTGTATGTACCGTAAACAGATGTTATAGCAAAAGAACAGCAAGACAATAACGAATAATCACATAAAATTGCGCGAATTAATACTATGTTAAAACCAAAGATTTCTATTTAAAAAATGCATGAACTGTGTTAACTATTTTAGGAAATTTCTATATAACTTTTTTGGTTCCTTTTCAGTATAGCTATATAGAAATTCAATAGAAAATTAATTCATATTAGATTATCTATAAAAAGATACTTTTTTTAGTGGTATTATATTCTAAAAAAATCAATAAATTAATATTTTTTGCAAATTATTTTGCTTGATGAATAACGAGCCTAATATTAAAAATAAAAATGCGAAATTGTTTTTATTTTTTATATTAAAAATGTTTTATTAATTTATAGTACAGTTTTGGCCATTCATAACACCAACAGATGATCTTTTCATCAAATTTAAAAAAATATGCAAATTAACAATGATAAATCTTCCTATTCATTCATATTATTTTTTTATATATTATTTGTTGATTTTTTTTATAAACAAGGATTAAGTTTACAAATGTAATGTCTTTTTTTATATTTTATTCAAAATATTTGACATGATAGTTGTTATAAGCACATTTTATACTATAAACGATTATAATATGGGATGAATGTAATGGTTAAAATGTCTATAATATAATTTTAAAAGTATACCAAAAAATATATCAGAAGATTTATTTCGAAAACCAATCATCTTAAAAATATAATGTAAGATTTTCGTTGATATGTTTTTGTTTGAAAAAGATATAATAGATCAATAGAAAAAAAAATAAATTTTGTAATGTTAAGACACTTCCTTTACTCAAAGAATATTGATTATTATGTGATTTAATATAAAAATTAAATTTCAATTGTTTGTATATGGGTAATAAAAAGCATTTAGAAATTTCGCACTTTTCAAGACAATCATCGATAATACAATTAAATCATCTTTATATCTGTTATGAAGGCAAAAAAATTTCCAACACAAAAAAAATCATAAAATACACAATAAATTTGTAAACTAGAATCTTATAAAAAACGTATATTACAACGCATAAAAAAAGAAAAATATCTAATATCATTCATATAAAAAAATTCAAAATTTAAAAAAACAATGAAACCCATTTTAATATTTTTTTAACGGTTAAATCTCACTCTGGTTGTTTTTTTCGATTAATTTTTAATAATCATTGTATAATATTATTTTATATTGTGATACTTCGTTTTTTTAGTTTCATAAATAAATTTTGAAAAATTAATCAAATAAAAGTATTTTATCATAAAAAAAACTTGAAAATTTTGAAAAAAAAACAGTAGCAACAAAAATTTTATTTTTTTTTAGACAAGAGGTGATACTTACGCTTTCTACCAATTTTTAGTGTATTAATTAGAAGTATATTTATTTTTACATATTAAATTTATATGTAAAAATATTATAACTATTTATGATTCTAATTTTGATATTTTTAAATTAAAAAGTTAAAGTTTTACAAAAAGTAGCGTACTAAAATGTCTAGAACATGGATGTAACAGTGTAAATGACAAACCTACTTTACTGTTAAATTAAAACATATATTTATAGAGAAGAATTACTCACTTATAGCTATTTCATGTACAATTATCTATATTAATACAGTTTTTTTCGTTATAGACGTATTATATTCTTAAACTCCATAAAATTGACATAAAATACCTTCAAATATTTTTTTGAAAAATGAATGCTTCATTTATCTATAATTCATTCAAAAACAATATAAATTTTGGTTTTATATATTATTTTGTCTCAAATTACAAAAACCAATTATTATTACAGTAAAACAATAATCTAATATAAAGTTCTGCAAATTCATTGAACTAGGTTATTTTCTACCTTATATTTTATTTTTATTGTTTTGCTGAAATTTTTTAAAAAAACGAAAAGATGATCTAAATATAGATTCCTAATAAAAAAAAGTTTAAAAAATTGATAGCTATATTTTATATGGAGTAATCAATAATATATAAAATTTCAATAAGCTTCTGAATATATAATTAAATTTGACAGATCAAATTATGATGCCTTGAGCATTAGAATAAATACAAAAATAGAATTTTAATTATAAAAATTTCACTTATTTTTATTCTCTACAAAAAAATAGACATTATATTTTTAGCGTATAATAATTAGACAATATTCTAGGTTGTTTATATGTATATTTTATAGTATAATTGTGCAAAGTTATGCCTAAAATTTGATTTAATGATGCAAATAGATACAATCTTATGATTTTTATTTTAGAAAAATACTAAATTTTAGCATGGAAAATATATTGTTTTTTTTGTTATCAAAAATACATTTTTTAAAAAATATAAAATATCTAACATGCAAAAAAAAGATTTTTTTTCGCCTTGATTCTGTCGAAACTTTGTCTCCAAATATCAAAATCGTTGAATAGACATTTTTTAAATATTTGTGGACAAAATAATGAATGAGTAATCATGTAGGTTATTGTGATAGATATAAAATAAAAGATTTAGATGACATCTATTTTATCAAATAGGGGAATATATCTGGGAAAAGCATGATAAATCCCTTTTATAGTGTAAAAAATTAATTGTAATACCAGAACTCAATAGAAAAATTCAATAGTTAGATTTCGATAATTTTTTTATTGCATATTTTTTTGACACATTGTCATTTATATGTCAAAAAGTATCCTTACGCTGTTTTACCTGAATATAGATCCTTGTTTACTAAAAAACGTAAGTTTCTTTTTTGCTGCAATATCAGAAGAAAATTTTTTTAGCTGAAACATTTAGATTTTTCAAGTAGATAGCGAAAATAAATTAATCTTACTGAAGCATGCACAAATAATACTTTATATTGTTTCTTAGCATAAAATTATAATATACAATTATATGTATACAAAAAATTATTTGAGCTTATAAAATCCCATATTTATATACCTTAAACTAAAAATTTCATAAAAATTTTTATAAAAAAATATTTTAAACATTTCATATTTAAAAATAAAAATTTTACATTTTGCAATATGCTAATATGTTGTAAATTTTAAAAAATGCAATTTAGTATTTATTTATATAATATAATAAAATATTTTTCTTAATTTAAATTAATTATAACTTTAAATGCATAGAATACTGTTATCGCTCTTGTATTAAATCAATGGTATATATTTTATAATAAATAAGGCGTTTGAAAGGTACAAAAAAGCTTAAACGAAATATAAATGTTTATCATTGTCAATATAAGTTGATTTGAAATGTTATTTTTTAATGTACATTATGTGAAAAAGAATCAGCATACCCAAAGAATAGTCATATTGGCACATTCAACGTTCTTTGAAATTACAAATCAATAATCAGATTCAAAAAAAATATATTGGATTTGAACTACTATAATATACTTCAAAATATTTGTGAAAATATTACTATTAAAGGTAAATGTGAAATATAGTAAATTTATAAAAACAACATAGATAGCATAAATATTGCTTTTTTATCTAAGAAGTATAAAAACATAAACTTTAAAAACTAGTTTTAAAGCTTTATACTTAAAAAATATAGATAATCTATTTATTTCGTTGATAAAAAAGACATAATTGAACTATAAACAGGTATTCTGTGTTAAATAACCCCTTTTAGTTATGATAAACATCAATGTGTGTATTATACAAAGACTTTCAAAAACGAATTTTACTTATACTGTTGAATTTTTTTATTTCTGCAATAACTTTTAGGTTATATACACATTGATATTTTATGATACTCAAAATTTATGAGCTTTTTTTACACTGATATCAAAGAGAACTTTTTACAACAAATGACCAGTCTTATGCGTTAAAACCTATTTGAAAGTATTCACGGTACTTAAATATAGTCAATAATACATGTTTTTTTTATAAAAATAATTTTTTTTAGCACATATTTAACATACTATATATACCAAGAGTAAAAAAAGTCTTCATACCTTCAGAATTGAAAAATTATAAAACACTGACATAGTATAAAGCAAAAATACTTTAGTTATTCGATTTTAGTAAAAAAATATCATGATACTAACGATCTTTTCAGTCCAACTTCTGATGAATTCGGATGACAAAAGCAGTATTTTGAAAAAAAGAAAAATCATGAAATGTATTTTTAAAAAATTGATTTAAAAAGACAAAAATTAAATATAATTAAAGAGTTTGTACGAACCCAAAAATAGAATCAATTTGAGGAAAACACAAAGGTGTCCCAGTGAAAAGAAAATGCCTCACTGAATCAACTTTTTAACTATTTAATATCTATTAATTATCTTTTAATTTATTTCACAAATTTTAGTTTAAATTGTCTTTCGGCACTTTATATTTGTTGAAAGGCGAAGTCTCAATATGTTTCGGTAATTTTTTTTCTTCTAATCTATCATCATCTAATAATTGATGCACTTTAAATAGAGAACTGTTAATCTACTTGACTGACATTCAATCTATCACTAAAGATTATAAAAAACAATTTAAACAATTTATTTCATCTTTATAAAACAATATGAATTAAAGACAAAATCTTTTTGAATGTAAATTTTATTCATTTTTTAGACTCTAGGTTTGATTATAAAATATTTGGCAATAATGCTTAACATCAAAAGTATTCGATAATACTCAACAATATTAGTAAAAAAAATCAGCCTTTTAAAACCTATAATAAATGAATATAATATTTTTTTTATGACAAAAATTTGAAATAAACATTTTACTTTTTTAAAAACATCTGATTTAGCATCTATTTTAAATTATTGTCATTAAATAAAAATTTTATAAATGTAAATTGCACAAATTAATTGTAATTATTGCTATATTGCACATCATACTGTACAAATCTATCTTTCTATACTTATATTATTTTTTATACTTAGTCAAGAAGTAAATAATCATAAAATCTAAAATTAAAGGATGTAACAATGATGAAAATATCATGGCTAAAAATCTATATTCAAAACATGAATTTATAGCTATTAAATAAATTAAAAAGTTGATCTTATTATATCTATAAATAAGAGTTCTCGTAAAAATTACTTATCAATGTAGACATTACTAAATGCATTGGCATCGGTTCTTTACAAATGCATCATGCAAAAAATTTATAGAAAAAAATTTGGATGTTATTTTATCTCAAAAATTGAAAACAACACATTTTTTGAATCAAAATTTGGAAATTATGTTTATGTTAAATGTTTTTATTTTCGGACGTTATTATAAAAATATTGCTAAGCCGTATATTTTAATAAACATTAAATATATATTGGCATTTAGAAGGAAGTAAATATTAATGCCAATAAATACAGTACATTTTAAAGATTTGTAATCACGTGTAGTTATTAAATTATGTAACAACTTCTCGCATTAATCTATTTTTTAAAAAATAATTTAAAATTCTAAACGAAGTCAATATAAGAATTAGGTGTCGTAGAAAGAATAGATTGAATTTTGGAGAGTAGAAAGATATTAGCTATAAACATTTTATAGAAATCTGTACCTAAGTAGTTTTTTCCTTATAACATAAATCCTTATCATTTTACCAAGAGTATTAATGTATTTATGTTTTTTATTTCTTAATTTGCATCGAAAATTTTTTGTGTAAATTAAATAACAATGAAATAGCAAAAGCATTAAATTTTTTTCATAATTTGTTTTCATATAGCAAATATGTCAATAGATAGAATTTTCGTGTGTCTTTAAACAATACAGAATCTTATAAAAAAACAAACGTATCAATCGGTATTAATCGGCAATTTTTAAGAATCATGAACTAAAAGAAATGAATTCTGGAAAAATAAGTAGATAAATCATATCTTATATATTAAATTCAATAATAATAAAGTACCATAAATATAAAAGTAAAAAAAATATGAAACTTATTAGAGCACGTTTTTAACTTGGGAAAAAAAAGAAAATTTAAAAAATATTTATCGCATTTTCATTGCATTTGATTGTTTGGATAGTTGCTGTTTCGATAGTAATCGTTAACTTAATTTAAAAATCTATTCTGAAATTTCTTAAATTATAAAATGCTCAAATTATGACATTTTTTGAATATTTAAGGCAGATTGTATTGTTCTACATATTTTTTTATGCCCATAATTTTTTTTTCAATTCATAATTTTTGGCTATAAAAGTAAAAAAGAATAATAGACTACAAATAGAAACAGAACTAAAAACGATTTGTTATTTGTATTTCACGGTAAATATAAAAAAATATAGTAAGAAAAGTTTTTTTTAAGATGAATATAGAGTTATTATGTTCATATTGTCGCATTTACGGGTTTGTTGCCTAGAATTACTCAAGTAAACAACAAAAACGAAAACGTGCAAGTTGTTATTTTGATAGTTAATTTTTTTAACGATTTTAATTTTTCTTTGTTACTTGTTTCTTAACTCTGTTGTTTTAAATTTACCTTTTAATTAACATTATTAAACACTATCTTTAAATGTGTTATAATGATTTCTGACATGAATTTCTGTTGTATATTTAAAATAATATTTCTTCAAAAATCAAAATTATCAAAATAAATTAATATGCATAAGAAAAAGAAATATCAACAAAATTTAAAAAACTTTCTATGACGTAGAAAAATACTTGCGACTTCATCAATAATTTATTCGTTTTTGAAACTTTTTGATACTATATGAAAAAAATTTAAATAGTTTTGCTGATTTATGTTTTAATATAGTCGAGAGATCAAAAAATATAAAAAAAAGAAAATCTACACGAAAATGATCAATTTTGGAATTTCCCGATACGATTTAATATTTTTTTTTATTTTATTATATTGTGACGTGATAAAAAATATTAAAAATAGTAAAAATCAATACAACAAATGAAAAGTTGAAATTTTTATTTTTACAGTAAATTATTGCACCTTTCTTGGTTTTATATGTTTTCATATGATTAAAAAGAATTTTTCTATTATATCTTAATTGTAATTGTTATAGCATTCAATTGTTATAAAATAAAAAATTGCGTACATGTATGAATATTATGTTTATAAAATTAATATTTCTGTAGTACTTTAAAATATTATAAATTACTTCTTGTCTCATACTTTAATAAACAAGATAAATCAGTTTCAAAAAATTCAGAGCAAAATTTTATTCAAATCTTTGTTTTATTTTTTTGTATTTATACTAGCTTTTAGCCTATTTTGACTAATTTTCTGTATTTTTTTATTTACACTTTGGTTCCTGATTTTTAAATATGAGTTAGAAATTTAATTCATATTATTTCATATGTATCTCATTTTCTATTATAAGATATATTTTTTATATAATAATATACACTCTTCAAATATAAATTTGTGAATAAAATATAGTTTTAATTATCATTTTATGCTCTCAATTGAAATGTTTAAATGTATTAATAAACATGAACTCATATCAAATAGTTAAACTTTTAATTTTCTAAAAGTCATCAAACCCCAAAACTTATATATTTAAAGTTTTTTAAACGGTATATAAATAAAAATTATAATTTAAATAGTTCAAGAAGTATTGGAGAAAATTTAAAAATGCACATAATCTTATGCAATAGAAAAATATAAAATTCATGATAAATGATCGTATGAAATTATTTTTTGTTGAATGATATTTAATAGGGTAGTTTAATTTTGAATGTTATATATAAAAATTTTATTTTTGCTTTTGAAAAACTTATGTATTTTTTACGCATTTTGCAATAGAATTAAACAGAGAAAAAAATATCAAAAGATATAATAAATTCTGTATATATAACGACAAGAAATTGGGTAGTTTACTTATCGACTAGTATTGTATTCTTATACAAAAAGCCTATGATATATAATGAAATATAGAAAATGTTGCAGGATGTATACATCTGTCTTAAAAATTTCATATATACACAAGGATATAAAAAATTTTTTGTTTTTCATTATATTTTGCTCATTAATCAATATTGCATTAAATTAGCAGTTTTTTAAATTATAACTATTTTAATATTTTGAAATCATTTCTCGGATAGCAAGTATCTAAAAAGATGGTAGAATGTGGATAAATATTTGCTTATACATGTTTTATTTGGTAGAAAAGTATAAAAAGACAATATATACTATATAAAAGAATAAAAAAATGTATTTATTAGTGTAAATAAAAAAAATTTATTCATATACACATATTTTTCATTTTTATTTTTTCGTTCACATATTTTTTGTCATTATAATGAAATTCTTTTTAATGCAGTTATGTTAATTTGTATATTCAATATATTTATAGCGTTGCCAAATTACCGTATGCACTGGTGATCTGTATATTTTTAAATATTAAATTTATTTATTTGTGCAATCGATTTCTAAATTTTAAAAAATGGATGCTGCACTTATTTTATTGCTTAACATCTAAATATAATATATTTGTTATTTTTCTTACTTCAAGCATACTTAGTGTTTTTTAATACTGATCATATACACAAAAACATATTCCTTTTATTTTTCGTACATAAAGCAAAACATATTAATTTAAATACAGTTGTTTTTACTCGAAGTAAAACTCTGCTGCACATCAGAATACAAAGGTAACAGCAGGTGGTGTGATTTTGGTTATAAAAAATATTTTGCATTAGATACAATGTGAATTTTGCTATTTGAATTTCAGCTTTTATGTTTTCAAATGTTTCTAAATTTATATTTTGTTCTAGGAAAAGAAAATCATACAAAATATATATTTAAGAATACTAATTTATATAATATTTAGTTCCAAACCCAAAGACCATTATCAATTTCAAAAAATAGTAAATTACATATAAACTATTTTTCAAGCAATTTCAAATTATAACTATAAGTAGGAAAATAAATTTTTACAAAATATAGCGTAATCAAAAATATTCAACATCTTTGTTTTACCTGCTGTTTTAATTCATTTTTATTTTGTTTTTAATTTCATAATTTTCTATTTTAAAACAATTATTTATAGACTCCTAACTGTGATTTTTTTGTTTTTGAAGGGTCTAGTTGACAATAAAACATCAAAAAGATAACCTACACAATACAAATATACAAAAAATGAACAATATGTAGTGTTATAACAAAACACTTGAAATATCAACTTTTATGACATACGAAATTGAAACATTTCACGAAAATGTCTAAAGAAATATAAAAAAAAATCATTTAATACATTATACTCACATTTAAGATTTCCAAATAAACTAATATTTATACTTTTTTTAATCAATATATAAACTAAAATGAAAATTTATAATATTTTTATGTCCTCAAAATATGAATTGATTTTAATTTTAATTTTCATTCTTCATATATTTTTATTAGTTATATTATTGCAGAGGAACATGTTGCCGAGAAATTCGACTGTAATAAATACAAATATGTGTAGAAATATTTAACATAGCTTATTAAAATTAGTTAATGATAGCATAGATCTTGAGAGAAGAAATTAACATGTGTCGAAAGATTTAAATATTAGTGGTACGTTTGTTAGAAAATGGTTGGAATATGTATTACAAAAAAAGAATTATGGTTTTTAATAATTATATTATATGACAATTTGTCAAAATTTAAATATCTTTACTTTTTTGTTTCTCTTCCTAGATCACGTGTAAAGAACCATAAATATATTCCGCCGCATAGGTTTCTACACAGCAATATATTCGTTGTAGTAACAATATGTATAGAAAACCATTACACTTTAAATATAAGAGATGGTCATATATCATTTAAATAGATTAAAATTAGGTCTAAGTATAAAAAAAAATTTATATATGTAAAATAATTTGATCCCAAAAGAAAATATAATCACAAGAATTTTTTCTTAACAAAATATTACTTGTATAGTATTTAGAGATATTTTTTTTTAAATAAATATTGCTATTCTGACTAGTCAATTAGGTCGCAACAACTGCATTCACAATAAACTTTTTCTAAAATAATATAAATGTTTAAATGTTAGCGAAATCATGTTCGCTTAAAAAATCATATTTGCCCAGCAAAATATATCAAATTTAGATGTGTATATATAAAAAAAATATTCATGATTTCAAAAGTCTGACAAATGATAAATTTCTACAAGGAAACAAAAATATTAACTATCCGTAGATTAAAAAATAAATTACATTAAACACTCGCATGTTTTATACTGTTTTAAGTCGAAATTTTTTTCAAAAAACAACTTTAAATTTGCGTTTTGGCCTATTATATTTTGAAAGTTTTTTGATTGGTTGCTTAATGAAATATGCATCATTTTTTGTATTAAGAATGATATACTGTATCAAGGAAAAGTGGTTCAAAGCAAAATTTTCATCGTATTGCTAATTAATAGTTTATAGTTGTTTTTCACAAGCATAATAATGATTTAGGTTTAATAGATGTTTCTTATGTGTATGAGAAATTTTTGAACAGAGAAAACTATTATAGAATATACCAGATATGTCAATTATACAAAAAGCTAGTGTGCGCACATTTTTTGATTAATCTTATGTTATTAAAATTCAAAGGTTTTACTGTATATTTTAAAATTAAATTAATATTAAACGAAAAAAATAAAATTTTTTTCCTTGATTTATAATAAAAATTTATTATTAGTTTTATAACCTGTATGCCACACTAATTTTATTTATTACAAAGTTTACGACCTATATTAATACATTTAAAAATTCGCTTCATAAAAAAATTTAACTAAAACATTCATCAATTGATATCAATTTTGTCTTAAATTGGTTAGTTTTTAATACATTTTCTCTAAAAACTCCTGTTTTATATAATTTTTACATTTATAATTTTTAGTATATTATCTGAATCAATAAAATATAAAAGTATTATTTAAACTGGATATGGTAGGTTCAATATTCACATAAAAAATATAAATAATTTTCTAGGAAATTTAAAATATGAATCATGTACCATGCAAAGACTATTTTTGATATAAAATGTTTAATTTTGGATGAACCATCAAAGTTTTATTGATTAAACTTAATCTCTTCATTAGTTTTTTTAGATAATGATAGATTATTTCTAGTATGATGGCTAAATCAACAGATGCCTATTCTTAGCCAATATACAATGAACAATCATAAAATGTTATATAATAGACCAAAAAAAAACCAACTAACATCAAAAATACGATGCTACGGCTTCCATATTCTAATCCCGGTATGTATTCATAAAATTCAATTTTAGAAAAATCTTTATATTGTTTTTCTGCATTGATTTTTGCTTTTGTAGCTGTTTTAATTATTTTATTTGCAAATTTATGCAGTTCAATTGACTTTTTGAGCCATTCATCAGCAAATGCAATAAATACTTTGTTTTCTTCATTTAATAACCGTTCAATGATTTGAATATTTGATTTGTCTTTTTTGTTCGATAAATATGGAATTCGATCATTAGGATACGAAATAGGTGAAATTTTTGCATAATCAGATTTTTTTGGCATCTTTTTTATTTTTTTAACTAATTTCTCAACATGTGTTTTTGACTTTTCTGCTTCTGAAATTATGATATTTAAGTCATTTATAAATTTAAGTAATTCTTCAATGGAAGATTTCATATTTTCCAGTTTGCAATCAAGCAAAGAGTTGCATGTACTCTCATAAACTTTATTGTTAGATTTTTCAAAAAAAGTAATAATTTCTTTTAAAGTGGTATTAATTTTGTTATACTCGTTCTCAAAAGCATTATTATAGTCATTTAATGTTGTTGCATCTTCCTCAAAAGTGAATTGATCGTGTAATGTTGAGTTTTTTGTGGTTAGAACGAAAATTAAATATGAAACAAAAAACTGTTTGAGCATCTTCTAAAATATTAAATTTTTTAAATATATTTTACAATGATTTGGAAGCCTTTATAGGAAAATTAGTTTTTCTATAAACGACTTACACACGCTAACAATACCGAAATGATCAAAAGATGATGTATTTATTGGTGTTTAATAAAATTCAATTTATTATCATAACAATACTTATAAAAATTAAAGTTTAATAATTAAAGTATATTAAAGAAAATTTATTATTCAATCCATTTAAATCATTTTTCAAAAAGAAATTTAATAAACTGATATATTTACATAATAGAGTACAAAATACATTCTAAACGTTATTTTAAATAGAATATTATATAATTCAAGCATAACTTAAAAATGGTATGTCACATTTTGAAAAAACCATCATTTTATATAATTCTTTAAAAATTTTCAATAAATATTAAGATATAAAATCAACAGTTGAAAAAAATTGACAAACACCAATGTGACTTGCATGATCTATCTGACTGTTGACAAAACCCGCTGATTTTGGTCAAATTTGTTCCAAAGAAAAATTTTTTACGCTCAGGAATGGAATTTATTTTTATTGTATATTTTAATTAAAATCATTAATTCAATGCTAATTCACAAAAATTTTTGAATTAAGCGGATTTCGGTTAAGATACCTAGAGTAACGTTTGATGTCTCAAAAATCTAGGTTACTCTTATAAACTTATAAAAGTGGCTTCAATCTTGTTTACATTTCTTATCATCCTGGAATATTAATAACAAGATATAGATTTAGTGATTCTAGTATTCTTCGCTGTTTTGCGCCGAAAAGTTGGTTTTTTCAGCGGAAAATTAAATTGCTATGATATACTTATATTTAAATGAAAAAAGTAAAATATTTCAATTTTTAGCCAAGATGAGATAGTCTTTGCAAACACGGCTTTTATAATAAAATTTTTAAACAAATATCATCTTATTAGTTTGTTAAAAATATTGGAAAATTTTATTTCTTCTATTGAAATTATGAATAATTTTCTTATAATGTGATATTTAATACAAAATATGCATCAAAAAAAGAATTCTATTTGCAAAGTTTTTCTTTGAAATATTGCGAATATTAAAAGAATCAATGTTTACAACCCCACAGCAATAAAAGCTAAGAAACCGAAAAGACGAGCAACAACTTCTTTAACCGCAAACTTTGCATAAACAAGTATAAAAATGGAATAGACGTGAAATTCAAAACACAAAAAACTATGCGTCTATTTCAAGAAAAAACAAAATTTCTGTCTCATTTTTCGCTTCTTTTTAATTGGTTAAATTATACATTTGCAATAAAATAAAAACCACAAAATTTACAAAAAAATATATTTCTAGAAAATTTAAACTTGGGCAAATATTTTATTTTTACAGAAAAATTATTCTTAACTGAATTTGCACATTTAAATTAAATTCAAACCATAATAAAGTTTTGACATATGTGATAGAAGGCTGGGCATCGATTAATTTATTTACTTTTGCATTCTTCTTTTCTATTATCACAAATATTTCATCTCGCTTTAAATAGATGCCTATTGCTCAAAATGATTGACATCTAAACTCAAACAATCAATAAAAATAGTAAATTTAAAATTCCCCCTTATAAAAATTTTTATTTCTTTTAGTCAGATTAATTAAAATATAGAAAAGAAGAATTGTGCCATGATTCCCAACAATATGAAACGCCTAAAAAACCGAACTTTTTTTTTCTTATAGAAACATTGATTTCATAGGTTAATTGATTTAAATAATTTACACACATAGGCAGTATCCTAAATATTGAAAAAGCTTGTATAAAAATAAAAATAAATACAAAATCCAGAAAATATTTTTTTTGTTGTTATTCGTGCTAAATATCTTAGAAATCCTTAAAAACAAAAAAATTTTAATAATTCGGTTTTTTCGTGAATGAAAACACATTGCATCATTTAATTTATTGTTTAAAATCTATTTTTATTGAAATTAATTTTTAGATGCACATTTTCTTTGTGCAGTCTGTATTTATAAATTATTTTGATAAAATTTTTATAAATTTACAACTTACAGTTCAACATTATATTAATCTTAAAAACTTAAGATATAAATTTTTTGATCTGTTCTAAATTTCAAAACATTTTATTCTTGATTCCTTTACATTATAATCGAAAAAAACAGTTTTCAAAATTATTATTATTATTATTATCATCATCATTATCATCATTATTATTATCACCATACACGGAGGATGTTTTTTATATTGACCTTAAATTACATAAAGCATAACGGTTCATTTTTATATCATTATCTGTGTTATTCGATGAGACATACATTTATCAACATTTTATTTTGTCAAAACACGTGAATCTTGCCTGATAATAACCTAATAATTCATATATCAATTAAAATCTATTCTCAAAGAAATATATCTCTTGTTGAAATTGTATGTTAATTATCTAACCATTGTTTTTTGTATATTTTTTGGTTTGGAGTTCTCTTTTTTTTTTATATTTTACCACACTGTTTCTGGCAATTTTATTCTAATACTATAAAAGATGGTTTTAATTTTTTAAATAGGAAATAGTGTTTTAAAATTTTATAAATACCTTTGGAACACTGATTTAATTTTTATGTCCGGTTTTGATACACTTGTAAATAAATAACATTTTCTCATTGAGAAAAATCTTTAAGTTACAACTTATCTAAGGTTCATAAGATAAATTGAGCTCAAAGGACAACCCAACACTTAGTACATATATATATTGTTATTTAATAGGAAAAAAAGAATAACTTAAATAATTTACCCTGTTTTACTGTTCGAGAATTGAAGTAAATACTATAAAACACATTTTTTCTATCAATATTAAAACTAAGTAGATACTAAATGGGTTCATCTACTGTTTTTAGGTAATTTCGTCTTGAACTCATTTATTATAGCATGATATCAGATATAGATTTTAAAAACTGAGTACAGAGAAAATTTTTCATATAATTCATAGTGACAAAAGTTTGGAGATAAGATATTGTAATAGTTCCGAAAAAAATTGTAAAACATGTATTAAAATCAAGTAGTAATTAAAAATAAATATTTTTTAAAGTTTAACAATATCGATCTAACGGCTCTGTGGATTATAACACTGAAATGTTAAATCAAAAAAATTTATGTTTTGATGAAAAAAATTTTAATAAAAACAGTAAAATTTTAGCATTAGAAAAAAAAAGCATAAAGAAGGATCATCGCAATTTTCCTATTGAGAGATAAATGAAAGAAAATTGATGGTAAAGCAAATGAAGTTGTAAATAGAAAAGTTATTCCTCATACAAAAACTAAAATTCCTTTTTTAATGAAAAAAAACAATATACATCATAAAACCACAGCTTTCTTTTTTTCTTGTTATGGCGACATCTATTTTCAAATAGATCTGTCATGATAAATAAAACATATAATAATATGTTTTGCATTTTACTTTTAGTTTTATATAGACGAGTAGTGTGACCGAAAGAAACAATCAAAAATTTAACATACTTCATAAACCAAAATACTTAAATCAAAGGGAGTTATATTATCATATGAATAGATTTAAATAGAAAAATATCAGTATAAAAAGCAGTAATGATAAATTAGATTATAAAACCTAGAATGATAAAATTTTCACTTATTCTTAACTTTTTTTGAATTCTGAAACCTTTTTGTAGTTGAATTCTCGTATGCACAATTAAAAAAACATCTTGTCTTTGTGCATAAGTTTAATCACTTTATTTCTCGTATTTTGAATTTTTTAGGTTTAAACTATAAAAAAGTCAAAATAAAAATTATAATCATTTAAAAATGCTGTAAAGATAATTTAACTTACATATAAAGCGCTTCAATCGTGTAATCTGTATCAGATTTTATTTAACAAAATAATACATCGTTATGTTGTTTTGAAACGTATCTTACATTTTCTTTACGGGTACATAAAATATAGAAAATAGTATATAAAATGTTTTTATATTGCAAATTCTTAACGCTGTATATAAAAAAAAGTTGTTTGCACAAAAGATAATTAAAAAATGTTTTTCAATGATTTTTTTTCAAATTTTTATATATGTTCTTATCTTTAAATATTTAATATTAGAAAAAATAATAAAAATATGATACTATAAGAATTTGAAATTATAAATTTTGGTATGCGTGCTAAAAACGTTTACTTTTTCAATATATACAAAATGATATACTAATACCATTGCTCTTCAAACAGTTTTTTTGATAAATTTTTTTTAATATTGTCTTTGTTGGTATGTAAAGTACATTCTGATCTAATGTATTTGGACCCACAGTTGCAACTGATTAAAAACAAACTTAAAGTTCTATTATTTTCAATTTAAAAAATTTGTTTTAGATTATGGATAGTTTTCAAACATATTGAAATATTGTTTCTATATTCTAAACATTATGTTTTATATTAGTTATATATAGTTTACGCACAAATTTGTTCCTTCCAATTAATATATTTTCTGTTAGTTCTAAAAAGTCTACAATTAGTGCGACCGCGCATTCCGATCATCTTAATTAAAAAAAAATAATATTTAAAAACTAATGTCTTACTACAATATCATTTTTGTTAACAATCTTTCGCAACATAATGATGTTTATTTGCAAAATATTTTGTTTCAGAATAAGGAATATTTCAAAAAAGCAGGTAAAAACAGTCTTTAAATATCTAGAAAGTAAATATTTCATATATTTATGAAATACATAAAAAACATATTCGACTGAATTATTTAAAATTATTATTGCTACAGTAGCATTTCTAACATTGATTATACAAAATGTAAGAAATATTTTTTACGTTTCAATCAATTATAGAATATTATAATAGAAATAAATGTACAAATCATAATGAAGATATTATATTTTGTAATTTTTAATGATTAAAAAAACGCTAAATGGATCAATGATGTGGTTATTGATCTTAAATTTATTGGGATCAATTAATAGGTTGTAAGAAACTCATTTATGTATGATTAAAATTTAAATCAGACATTAAAAATAACCACATTCATAAAACCGGTGTTTTTATTATAATAATTTATTGTCACAAAAGCATGAGAAAGAACATTTTTTTGGCCATAATACATTATTCATGTCCCTTCCAATATGCTATATATTTAACATTTATGCTTTATCATCATATAAAATACAGAATAAAATGCTAATACCATAATATAGAATCAATTTACACGTATATTTATATCTGCATGCATGTGTAAAGATATTATTTTTATATATTAAGGTAAAATTTTTAAGGTAATTTGCAGATAAAAAGCCAAATATAACAAAAATGATGAAATATCGTTCAAAGAAAATTTACTATGGTTTTTTGTATGCATGAAAACTTTACATTGTACTGCTTGAAAACATAGAATGTATTATTGTTTTACAAGATCGATTCACACATATTAAAAATCTACAAACCAAATAGAAAAGAAGCTATTGTTGTTATTCATTATATTTCGCACTAAATGTCAAATTATTACTTTTTACGCTCATTATGCAAAAAATGAAAATAAAAACACATCATTATAACTAGATATGTATCAAAACATATTTTTTAACAAATAAAACTACTGAGAACAATATTGTCTAACATCGTCTTGATCTAAACGACGCTTAGTAACTGTTATCATAATCCCAATACATAAGAGATAGACATGATGCAATGACATAAAATTACATATATTATTATCAGGGAAAAAAATCTTTTCTGCGAATGTTCAAATATAAAAACTATTTTACCTTCAGATTCCTTATATCAAGAATAGTCAATGAAATTGAAAAACTATAAAAATATTTCATATGAAAGTTTGGCTATGTTACATTCATATTAATGGGGTTAGTTCTTATTGTTTTTTCTTGGGATCGTTACAAATGTTCTCTTCTGTTTCTTTCTTAGTGTAAGTTTGAATGGGGCCATTGATAGTTAGGCAGTTATGCATGAGTTAGATCTAAATTTCTTGGAAATCAGATAATAAATACAGCAAAAACAGATTAACACAATTAAAAAAAATATTTGGTACGTCTTTCTCCAGTGTTAGTTTTTTGTTTCTTAGAATTTCACTACATCGACAATACATATACTGCACGGTAACTTAAAGACATACTAGCATTATGAATGAAGAGTTTCTTGGAAGTCTCGGTGTTTGCAAGAGTTCAGGAGTAAGAAAAGAAAGATTGTATTTGAAAATTGGAATAAATACAAAATGAGTAACAACATCGTTATGTTTTTATTTTTATTATTTGAAATTGTAGCATTGAAATAACCGCAAAATATATTACAAAATTAAATTAATATATAAAATTTTAAAATTAAAAATATCTCTCATAATAATCATCTTTTTTCTCCTGTATTTTTTTTCCTGTTGATCAGTTAAATGAAATTGTGCTCAACAATAATATATCATAAAAAGGGTAATGATATCTAAAATACAGATTTTGAAAAGATATAAAAAATATAACATAAAACTGATTAATATATATTATAAAAAAATAAAAAAAAGCTATAATCAGATAATAAAACAGAAATATTATGCGCACATAGAAAATATGAAAGGAAAACATAAAGTCGTCTGTTGAAAAAACAAAATAATTATAATAAACCTTAGGATTAGACAGAATATTTGATTTCTAGAAAATAGTATTGTTACAAATATTTTATAAAACACAAAAAAATATTGCGGCAGATTTTGATATTTTTAATACTAGTACGTAATATCAATTTTAAATTTAATTGAAAGATACGTATCAAACAGTAAGTAACATGAAAAACCGACTGTTTAAACAGATTAATTTTAAAAATTAACATCGCAAATGTACAAAAGTTATGTGATTTTAGAAAATCAACTAGATGGTTCGATTTAAAAATATTATAATATGTACATATAATTGTCTATACGAAACAACATTGATTCGATACAACAAGCAAAATAAATTTCAAATTATGTTTTTTCAAGAAAAAAAAATTATACTTTGATTTTTTTCTGTCAAAAATATCATATATAAAATGAACTTTTATCAGATAAAAAAATAAAAATAGATTGTACCTTGTCAAAAATCCAAAAACTAAAAATTCAATAAAAAAATCATTATAATAAACATTTAAGATTAGTTTTATAAATTAATTGGTAAAAATTGTTCTATTTCAATGTAGAAAATATGAAAGTTATGGCTTTAGATAAAAATAAGTGCGAAATTCAGTTTCTCAAAAATAGACACTGCATTTTACCTAAAGTCCTTCAAAATGACTACAAATATTATATTGGTGAAACATTAAACACTATTCCAAAAAAAGTAAAATTTTTAATTAAAATGTTTGAATATAAAACTATTAAAACATTATTTTTTATCAGATTTGAAAAATTTTATAGTTATAAACTTACTAAAAGTAGAACCATTATAAGCGCAATTGCTATCATTTTGATAAAAATAAAATTTACTAGCGCTAAAATAAAAATTGAGTTTTTCATTAAAATAAAACAAAATTGCAATTAAAACAGCAATATTAAAGTATTGTCAACTGCTAAAGGTAGCATTATGCTTAGTAACATTTTTATGAAAACACGTGGTTACAGTTCCTCATTTATTAGGCCAAACAGTGAACTAGTTTTTTGACTCATATTTCATTAGTTTTTTCCAATTTTTTGGTACGGGTTTAAATTTAAGAATATTTGTGCTTATTTTGATGTAAAAATCTTTATCAAATACAAAGACATCTTTTTGAAAAAAATTTTTATTTCAAAATTTTAAATACATTTTTTGTAATGGCATACTTTTTATTTTTTTGAAAAAAAAAGTTTTCTCGTGAAAACAATAATGATTGCAGAAATTGTATTACAATATTAATATGAATTTAGATAATGAAAGTTACAACTATCAAATAACCAAAAAAAATTAAAAAGTATCTCTCCACAGGACAAACTTACAGTTAATGATGTTTAAAAATATAAAGACCAGTATAAATAGACCGGAGTACGATTTTACAGCTAAAATTTAGTAAAATGAAAGAACATTTTTATTATATGCAATATATACGATAAATAGTGTAGTTTTCTACAATTAATATAACCACAAATTCAAGAAAAATTTGGTGAAATTAAACAAAATCTGCTCTTTAAAATAAAAAATTTTGTAAATTTTGCTACAAAAAAGAAAAGATTCGATTTTCAAAATTGTAGACTAGTTGAAATATAATAACAATTTCAAAATTGGATTATGTAAGAAACTTATGAGTGAAATTTTTCGACTATTCAGAATATCAGTTCGAGTAAATTTATCTTTTCTTGCTTTTAAAAAGGCTTAAAAAATTATATATCATTAAAACTATATATATTTATGTTTTTTTTTATTTAAGATTTTGCGCGTCGTTTGCAATTATTTTTGCTGTATCTGATTTTTAGACAGCAATATTTGTAGTACATTAATGAACCTTGCAATCCTTAAGTTTGTGACTTACAAGTCAAGTTAAAAATTTTTTATTAATATAGTCATTAATTCTATTTTTTTCTCAGGATTTAATTCTTATTTTTTCATCAATTGATATTTTTTTCATTTTTGCTATTTTATATACTTTTTTTTGATAATTACTATCTTTTTCTTAATATTTCGAACCATTTCTTAAAAATTATTGTTGTATGCCTACATTTAAGCAGGAAAACCAATTTTAATGTTTTCTTTTATGGTAATTTTTTCCTGATTGGTATTGAACTAATTTGTATATAAATTGAACAGATTTGACACAATTCGATACATATTGATGCAATTACCACAAATGAAATGCATTAAAATCATGCTAATACTATGAAAACAATTTTGTCTAAAAATAAATATAAATAAATGTTCAAAAATAATTCTTTTAATTTTAAAACCAATAAATTTTCAAACAACTAAAATTATGCATAAAATAAAAGGATAAAAACCAATTTTATTTTGAAATTATAAGCAAAAAATATATATTCGATGGATACTGAAATTACAATAAATTGTTTTTTATCTAAAACACTCTTTTAAAAATGCATTCAAAATACCAAAATGATGGGTTTAACACTAAATTATAAAAGTTAATGGCAGAATTCCGGCTTTCCACGACAAAACAATAGATATTATTGCGTGCTTTATTATTAATATAGGATCGATAGTTATGGAAAATTATAAACAAAAAAAATGAAGTAACAATCGCATTACATAAAGATCAAAAAAAATTTAATGCATAGATAATATATAAAACGCATCACAGTACATGTATTAAAGCAAAAGATTCTTATTCACTAATTGTTGAAATGAGTTCATAAATTGAAAAAAATATGGTCAAGACAAAAAAACTATGTATAAAAATTGCTAAATTTAGAGATCTTGTCACACATAAATTTTTTTCTAAATGGCAATAAAATATTATTCTTCTTCTTTCATAATCAAATGAGAATACGCAGAAGATATACTGGCATCCCCATAAATTTTTTTGTACTGACGAATGCAATTTGTTTTTGAAACATTACCAAATGCTTCTTATATTAAAAATTTACTTAGTTTGAATAAAAAAAATTTCACTCTTTGTAAGTTCTATTTTTCTTCTTTGCAACAAAATTAAATTTGATCAAGATGAAAAATATACGTATTTTTGTATACTTGTAAATCATATGATAAAAATATTATGATATTTATAAAGGAATATAGAATTTGATATTAATGCATGTCAAATTCAACTGGAAACGAAAATTTAAAAACAAAAAAAGAAGTAATAATCCAAATAATTAACAAATATATTATTTTATTGCATTTTATAGACAATGAAAATGCACAATATAGCGGTTTTGCACAAAAATCAATTAGTTACACATTCTAAACAATATAAAATACGGAAAATTCAATTCGATTATAGTCACCTCACAAATTTCACCAATAGATAAATCAAATCTAATACATCTCCTAAAATTATCATGTATATTGATTATAAGCGAAAAAAACTTTACTTTTGTTTATTTTAGATGTTTTTATAGTGCGGTATTCTTGCGGGTAAATAATTAGAAATAGAAAAATAACTATGTAAAGACGATTTTATAGACATAAATATTATTAATAAGTATTGCCTTAGCGGAAAACTGGTATTGGATCTTCTTCGAGCATCGCATCGCCTTCTTTCGTTTTGATCAGAGAAATGCATGAGGGACCGTTCTTAACGTCATTAGTAGTTGCAGGAAAATGGCGATATTGATTGGCTGTTTTCTTTGATACAACCACACCCCATTTTTCTGGTTTCTTTCTAAAATTTAAGAAGACTCTGTGCTGATCTTTTGATACAGCAACAGTTAATATTTATTTAGAAAATTTTTAATATTTTTGATTTAATTTTAAATAAAACAGCTAAAACGTTTTTAATGTCGATAATAATCATCATGCCAAATATTTTATTTGAAAATTTGATATAAATTAAATATACGCCACATTGATCTTTGACCAATATAAAATTATTATAATAAAAATTATCATAAATAAATAAAACACAAGCAAATTAATTTTTTATGTTTCTGAAATTTATAATTGTTAAGAATATTTTTATAGTGGTTCAAAACACATTGAATCCTGTAAATATTGGCACAAAGCAATTGGAATAAATTATAAAAAGATATTTGCAATGAATAATCATATATAAAAAAATTCTTAAATCTTCTAACTATTCTAATCGCAATTCTACGAAATGAAACAAAGTTTATTCGTGTATATTTGTAAATAATAAATAATTTTTTTATTATTCCAAAAAAATAATCACATTATTGGGGTGATTAAAGTCTTTATTTTACCAGAATTTTGCATCAGAAAAAATTCATTCATAAAGAATTGCTAAATAGATTTCAGTTTCATCTATAAATCAGTGGTTGTATTGATTGCATAAATCTAAAACAAGATTAGGTTTTTTTTGTGACAACCATGAGCTAAAAATAAAAAAATTAGTTTTCTTAGCAGTGTTTGTCGTAAATGAAATATTTAATATTTGTTTTTAATTAATTTTTGTAAAATTTCAAAAATTTTTTATGAATTCAAGCAGAAAAACAAAGCCTCTTATAATGGTTCAAAACTCGAAACTAAAACAACAGGAAGAAAAATTTTCTAAACAGTATAGCAACTATAGATATATACAGCATATCAATACACTAGAAACTACGTTTTGCAATTTAAGAACGCTTTTTTTATAAATTTTTTGCTATAGCAACATGAACTATAATTAATATAAAAAAATTTTCTGAACCCAAAAAAATTAATAGTAAAAAATTAAATATATATTTGTATTAATTGAAAGATTTTAAATTAAATATTTCTTAAACAATCAAGAACTTATGATCGAAAAATTATTAAGTATATATATAAATATATTCATATAAATATATATAATCTGTTCATAAAATAAAAATTAATTATAAAAGAAAGTTTTAATTGATCTTTTGATAAAATTTCTTAATAGAAAGATATTGATAACTTCACAATCACACACAAAAACAATTTCACACGTTTAAAGACTAATTTTATTGTAATTGATAGAAACCTTTGTTTTTAATACAAATTATTAGCTTTTATTAGTAGGAAATTAATTCAAAAAATGAAAGTTAATTATCTAATATAAATAAAGCATAAATCCATATAAATGAAAATATAGCCACTTTTAATTATAAAAATTAAAAATTAATTCTGAATTGAAAAATCACTTGACCACGCTTTTTACAGTTGTAGATAAAAATCATTTTAATTACGAAACATGCACTTTAATAAAAGGAAAAATTTTTTTCCCTATTTTTTCGTTAGCTTTATACATGCTAGAAATTTTCATAGTTTTATAGTGTTTTATAATGCAAAAGTAAATTAAAAATATTAAAAGCTTTTATTACACATTATCAAGATGAAAATTTTTTATTGCAAAAGAATCGTGTATAATACTATGTGAGTCTTAACGATATGACGGATATTTAATTACGCTTAATATATTTTATACCTCCTAGATTTCTTCTTGATAATAAAAATAACCTTCTATGTAGGCAAAACTAAACCATTTTATACGAAAAACATTTTTAAAGGCAAAAAACTTTGCATTATAAGGTTGTATTACGATTTATAAATACAAATAGATTTTTTTTAGTTCATAATAAATATTAAAGATTAAGTAAAGAAACTAAAAATAATCTTAACGATTGAATGATATAAAGGTATAAATATAATGCATGCATGCACAAAAATTTTTTTCAATATATTAAAATACATAAAAATTGTTTTTTAATAAAAGCACAAAAAACACGTGTTAACTTACAAAAGTCCATATACTTAGGGTGAAAAGATTGCATCAATTATTTGCAGCAGCGATAAGTACTTTAAATTTTTTTTTGAAAATGGTGTTTCTATATACGAATTAACGATCAATTTCACTTTTTCAAAATCTTACAACTATCATAGCTGTTCAAAATATTTTGTCTCGATATAAAAGTTGGCTCAAAATATTTATGTCTAAAATGCGACTTTGCCATTAGGAATATTAGAATGAATAAAAACGATAATTATCATGTAAATTTTCTGTATATTTATTCAAAATATATCGGCACTTTTCTTTATTTTACTACTACTTTAAATTTATTGCTTAATAAACAAAGTGATAATACCTTTATTGTGTTTAAATATATAACAGGAAAAACATTCTTGACAACCAATAAAAGCAAGTATAGTACAGAAAAATTCATACGGTAAGTTTTGTTTAAAGAGTTACAAACAAAAACAATCTAGTTCCCACATTTTCTTTCCTCTCAGAAACCTATGTAGCATAAGTGTATCGTTCCAAATGATATGCCAAAATCTGACAAGTATAAAAGATGAATGACCAAAAAACAACAATATTGGTATTAACCATAATCATACAAGAAATGAATGCCCGTAACAACATCAATCTTTTTTTATGTATCCGTTTATTTTATTTACTTACGCAACCATACCAAAGCATCAACTTGGAACAGCACTTATAAATATATAAAATATTGTATCAAGTTTATTTGCAATTGCACAGTGAATATTCAACAGCGAATTTTAGACATTGTATATTAATTGAACAAGAAAAATAATGTTTCCTTTTAAAATTACTGTGATCTTTTCAAAACCTTTTTTGTAGTATATTAACGTATGTCTTTTTAATTGCAAAGGAAAGCTTTATATCGTAAATGGTTTTTGCTGCCTTTTTTGCTCATATTACAATCTAATGGCGAATTAAATTTAATAAAATGAAAAATTAATTAATAAAGAAATTGATTTACATTATAATTGAGCGCACTGATTTGTGAATTTTTATATAAAATGAGTGCTGTTTGGTGTTTTTGAATGTCATTACGGCTTATAACTAGGTAGAACTATTCATCCAACAAGGGAGTCATTTTAACAAGGCATAGATAAAACTTAGATACTCTTTATTTTTTATTATATAAGTAACTAATTAGAAAAAAAACAATATATATATAAATACTATTCACTACTTTCAATTTTTTAGAAGAATTGAATTTAAAATAGTAGCTTAACAGACGACCTGATTATGCTACTGTAAATTTTTAAGCAATTTGCTCGCTTTATAGTGGTATGAACAATATTAACACACATAGGTTTGATTACATAATTTGTGTTTTACGATCTAGAGATTTATATTGAAAAATACTTTTTATTTTCTAATTGTACTCTAACTGTAATATTTACTAAATATATAAAACTTTAATATATTTTAAAATTTTTTTCAACAGTATGGAACTTTATTTATATTTAAAGTATATAAGAAACCCATTCAAACAAAAAACTGTTTGATAATGTTACCATTTCTAAATGATTTCAAAAAGATATTGTAGCTACAAAAATGCTAGGAATAAGAAATGAGAATATCTGTTTAATAAATATATTATTAGAAGTAACGCATATTTGCAGATTAGAAATACAAATGAAATATATATAAATTTATGAACAATCCTTTCTCAAATAAAGAATATTCGTATTTATCAAAATAATAGTTTCATTTTGCAGTATATTTTATTTTAGAAATTCAAAGAATGTGTTTTTCTAGATTTTTTTACATTTGAAAATTTTAAGCGTTACCGAAACAAAATTTTACCATATATTTGGTTCACCATGAACAAAATCAATCTTCGTATTATTTTTTATTTTTTTAATTACCCATGTCTGGAAATAGAAATTAGAAAGAAAAACAAAAAATTAGCAACGAGGAAGATAAAAAAGGCTCAAAGACATTGTGATGCATACACATATATACATTTCTTGTGATAATAATAAATAAAAATTTTACAAAACATTCAAATTTCATTTCTTTGTATTACTCTTATTTGATAAATAGCCCATATTCAGAAGCCTTTTTACAATGTAATTTGATATGAAGCAAAAAAAATTAGATATTTATATTAGAAATCTAGAAAATCAGCATTTTTATACCACATTGAATTTTAAGTTTTTTTTTCATTAAAAGGTCGTGCAAAAGAAATTGCTTTTTCTCCTAATCTGTAAGTTTTACATGATTCTTTCTATTTTAATTTATTTTAGAAAAGTGTTAGCTTTTCAAATTAAATTTTTCTTTTAAGAAGGATTTTACTTTGTAATAACAATTTTTTTCATACAGTAAAACTTTTACTAACAACTCTTCCTGTTATTGATCGATAAACTGCAAATTCAACATAATATTATATTCAGATAGGAATTGAATAACAATTTATGAATATAAAATGTTATCTCTATATACTTGCCGTAAGTCAACGGGGATTGGTTGACACGGCTTGCAAATAACGTATAAAGACAATAAAGGTGTGTGTTAGTGGTAGAAAGATCTTTATTATATTTTTTAAAGCTGCCTGAACCAGGGTTACGCCTGCTGGTTGGGTGTAGCTGATCTCCATTACCTTTACCTTCATGCCTTGTTGTATCCATTCTTCTTTAGGGTTTTATTATTTTTATAGAGAGCATGGAGGTAAAGTTTGGAGGTAAATTTTATCTAGTAAGGAGGGATTATGTTTTATAACACCACGAAAGGTGTCGTTGGTGTATGTGGTACTGTTATTTACCACAATACTATATATATCATAAAATCTTGAATAAAAATTATACATAGTAATCATTAAATTCGAAAACTAATTTCTGCGTAAAAAGATCATTGATCTGTGCACAAAAAAAATCAACCATTCTTATATTTCTTTTTGCCAAATATATTTGAAGTTACAATAAATTTTACTTTTTAATTAGAAACAATTCTCTTCATATTGAATTTGAAAGTAAAATTAGCTTAAAAATATTAAGATGTAAAATTTAAAATTCTACAATATGAATTCAAACAATAAATTTAAAAAAAAACTTTTTTACCTGATACGTAAGAACAATCAATTCTTTTTCGTTTGCACATTAAAAAAAAATACTGAAAAAATTTCATGACTGATATTGAAATTCTACATGTAATGATATTTGTTTTTATATGATTTGAATAAATTTGGAATTTTTAATTTCGATGTTAAAGATTGTAATATTTAGAAAATTCAAGAAATTTAGTGGATTATTTTGTAATATATTACGACAATTATGTCAAATTTAAAATATTTGAAAAGTATTTTTTTCAATCAAAAAAATTAATTAAGAAAAGCAATAAAATTTGAATATTTTCCGTTTAAAATGTTTATGGAAAAAAAGATTTCTACATTAACGTGTCTCATGTAAAAGAATATTCATAAGAAATAATTTTTACATCAATGAAATTATTCATTAATAAGCAGCATATTAAGAATTGGATCTGATTCCTTACTACTTATAAAGCTATAAAACTATATGATTAAAACTTTTCAAAAAACTTTATAGTATACTTTATTGAATTTGCTTTAGTTGCTAGCAGCCTCATACCATTTTGAAGCGTAACACATAACTTTATTCATTATGCTCAACTAAAAAAGCATTCTTTTTATATTGCTATTATTTGATGATAATCAAACCAAATGTAATGCCTTTCTAGATGTATAAAAAACAGAATCTCGTAACAAATATCATGTAAAATTTTATTATCTATCATATTGCTTATATATGAATAAAATTCTATGTTTTTTTCTAATTTTCAAAAAAGTATTTTTTGAAAAAATAAGAAATACACATCAATAAGAAGTTCATCAAATATGAATTAGTTTGGTAAGGAAATTTTTACATATGGAAAACCAATTTTTTTATAAATATTATAAAACATAAAATACCATTTAAAACAACTTATTTGTGAAAACGATTTGATATATATACTATATATTGTAACTTTTGAAGTTATAAAAGAGTTTTTTTTTGTTAGTTAACAGCCAAATTTCAATTTATTATATATATTTTTTTTACATTGAAAAGATATACTGCATGATATTATAATACTACTTTTAACATGATACAAAATTTGTGTTATAAAACTTGTTTAAATTTATGAATTAATTGAAAAAAAGACAATATCAATATATTTTATGCTTTATTCTGTGAGCTAAAAAAATTTACCTTATAATTTTGGACCATAAAACAATAAGACTATAAGACAATGGCTGCAAAATAGGCAATGTATTACTAATAATTTTTTTTGCTCTAAAATGAGTGTTTAAGCTGTAAATGGTATTTATATATGCGAAAATGCAACAATATAGCTTATTTCTGCAAACAGAAAAATGCTGCTGACTTGCAAAGTTAAATTTAATTTTTATCTATTATTCTTAGATAAATAACCCAACTGGAATTTTCTCTACACACCACGGTCGTTTGATATTACATTTCTTCATATATACTATTCTATTTTCTATATCCTGATTATATGATTTGCAAAGAGTGTTCAGGAAAATAAAAAAATGAGGATAAGAGGGCGTTCTTACATGTAAAGAAGAAAAGTTGATACAATTTCTAAATAAATGAATTGCTGTTTTTAATTCGTCAGTAAATATTTATCTGCACATATTTAAAAAATTTAACTTGTTTTCATAACATTGACTATGAACCTGAAAATGCCTAACCCTTACGTAAAAACACATTTTTTATCAATAGTTTTTTTTGATTAACTTAAGATGATGTTCATTGCGATATAAGATCTAAAACAGAATTTTTTTCATATATATCCCATATAAAAAGAATTAATTTTTAAAAAATAAGTTCTTTTCTAATTACAATTTCTATTTACATATATAATCTTTGATTTTGACCATTGAAAATCGAAAATTGTTTATTAATTTAGTAAAAATCATATATATACATAAATCGTATACTCTTTCTTGCATAACATTTTAAACAAGTTTACGTCAGATATTTACAAAAAGAAAATATATTATTATTTTTTTGCGTAATTTTTCTATTAATTTATATTTAATGCAAAGAAAAATAATTATGTTCTTTTATAATTTTTCCTTCGTTTTTGTAACACAGTAATGCTACAAAAATTAAGTAAGTATTCTCATAATATACAGAAATATGTACGGATTAGTTCTTTAACGATATTAAATTTTTTTTTCTAGCTTTTTAAAGGCAAAACAAGATTACATATACAAGTAACTATACACTTTTCTATGTTTTTCTATTATATTTATAAATATTTTTTTATTTATACAACGTTATCTCTTAAAATCATTATATTTTCTTTTTCTTACATATTAATTTAAATTATGCATTATCATGATAAGTTATGGGATTCTTTTAAATTTAAAAATTTTTAAAATTTCTGATATAAATTTCCATCAAAAATAATTTTAAAGTGCAAACAAATTCTATATATCGAAATCTGCAGATAAACAGTTTTTCTTTGTATATCATATTTTATTTACACGATTTTTCGTTGTATGTTTGGTAAGTTATTTTCATATACATTAATGTCGAAATATACTTTATTCGGAGGATATTTTTGACTTTTGCTGTAAAGGCACCTTTTTGAACAAAGATGAAAAGAGAGGGGAAATACAGTCAAGAAGCCCAAGATCAGAGCAGAAGACCGGGAAGATGCAATATTTCTACTAGCTGGAACAAAAATATAGTTACATTCATAGTATCTGAATGTGTTTCTCTTTTTTGGCGTTTTAAAAAAACCGCTTTCCTTCTACCTTTGGAGGTCGACAATGAACATACACAGAAATAGTATTTTTTTCATTCTTGCTCTTCAAGTCATTCCATGAATAAAAAATAAATGCTAAAATAAAATCTATATGCTATGATCTTTTTAAAACATTTGTTGATGACTGGTTAAAGAACAATACAATGTTTAATTTACAAAATGATAACTTAATCGAAATTTTTCCTTTTATTCTTTAAAAATATCAATTCGAATTAATAATACCACAATAATGATTCTCTTTTCATATAGAGAAAGCAAATCATCATCAATGCAAGTTATTAAAAATTTTCGAATGCATCGTTATTTACTGTTTTAAAATATTTTGGAACCGAATCCGAGCGCAAAGCGATCATATAGTCTTATATATTTGATTTCATATATTAAAATTGTATGGTTACACTTATAACGAAATCCATATATATTTTTATGCTGTAATTTTAGTCATTTATATAGTTCTAATTATTAGGTTTTAACATATTTACTTGAAAAAGAAAATGTAATCTGTTTAAAAATAGATGAAAAAATAATAATATCATGAAAAACGTCATTCATTACGATAATTTCTAAGAAATTACATTTTTTTTATGTTACTGTATCGAAATGATTCTTTCGCTATTATTTAGAACTAGAACACGACATCTTTTTAACAAACATTTCTAAATTAATATCTAAAAAAGATAGAATACAAAAAATACGGAAACAATATCGTGAATTTATTATTTAGATAATTTACAAACGTGTCAAATATTATAATCGTGGTTAATTACTTGTTTATTATTATAAAAGCTTGAACGTGAATTCATTATTACATATTCTTAAATTGATTAGAAAACTTATTTATGATATAATAACCTAATTTCCCAATTTAATGAACTTTAAAACTATAATTTTTAATTTATTAAATCTAAAAAATATACTATTTCTGAAGATTACATATTTTACTTTTTTTAAAAATTTATTTTAATTTTTAACGTACAATCAGATCTTTCATTATAATGTAACATTTTTAAAAAATAGAAATTTTAAGAAATCGAAAAAAACTCCATTTTTTTACATATATATTATTTTTTTATGTTTTTTGCACTTTAATCAATTGAAAGAATGATTTATAGATTGATCATAGTAAAATGTAGTAGATTTTTTAATAGATTTTTGAGTAAAGATATATTACATAAAACATGATTTTAACCATTTATAAAGTATGAATAGCCTATAAACAAATGAAAATAACGAGAAATTATGAAGAACCTAAAAATAATAAAAATTAATTACTTGTTAAAGAAAAGGTCTCTTAGTTATAAAATATATAAAATAGTTGAATTGAATATACAACTGAATATTTAGACATTTTTTTGATGAAAACATAATTTTTTATTAGACCATATAATATTATCTTGGGTTTTTAAATCAAAATTTTTATATTTTTAACTAATTTTGGGTATTTTCATTTTGATTGCATAAAATATGTTAAATGTTTCAATATTTATAATAATACCAGCAAAATATATAAAAAAGTTGCAAATATTTGTCAAGAACAAATTTATTATCTGATCGTTATATTTCAAATGTTAATATAATTTTAAAACGTGAATTTTTATTTCTATAATAAACTTCGATTCTAAATTTTTTTGTTGACAAATAAGCAAGTAAGATGATTAGGGTTGTTTAAAAAGCTATATATACACTATTAATACTTAATCTAACGTATATTTTAATTAATTTAATTTTTTGTCGATGAATCTTTATCAGAATCATCAAATATAGATTTTTTAATTTTGTCGGTTGTCCATATTTCTGGTGTTAATCTGAAATTTGGCTCAACAAATTTCCCGAGTCTTCCACGTGCACAAATTTTATGCTTACTTGTATTTGATGCTGGATCATATGGTGTTAAAGTTTTATTTGTTCTCAGAACACCAGAAAAAGGGCTTCCTTCCCAATCATTTGTGAGGGCACTTTCCAAACCGAATTTGTTGAGAACATCGACATATTGAGACAAAGCGTCATTTCTAACATATGCATCACTTAAACCATAAGATTTGCATGTATGTATTTGATCTTTATATTCAACAACTGGAACAATTATAACCCTTCTTGATGCACATATAATCGCTAAGAATATTGAAAGTGATTTTAGATTCATTGGTCTTTTTATTATCGAAATATTAATGCTATTTGTTGATTCCGGAACGTAATCGATTAATGATGTAAAAATTAATCTACAAATTTTTGTTTCTTAGACTGGTTCTATAAAATAAAAAAAAATAAAAATTAAAATTATCAACTTCTCAATATATATTCATACCTTTGAAACTAATGTATAAACATATTTATATATAAAATTCTTACAATTGAAAAAAATCAAGTGAATTTTTTTTGCATAAACAATGAAGTTTTTTATCACATAATTTTATTATAAATGATACAAGAATAATATTAAAATTATCAAATATGTTAATTTTTTACATTATAGTTTATATTGAAAGAAGATCATTAGTTTTTCAAAAGAAATTATTATTTATAACAAAAAAATATATTGATGTGAACTTAATTATAGTATATATTTACATAAAAATTAATAAGCACAAACGGCCAACATAGATTAAATTCACATGTTTTTGTGAAGTTTTTTTAATTGGCAGGTTTTGAAAACCTAATCTATGCGAATTATAAAATTATAACTGTTTGATGAAATGAATATCTACAAAAACAATATTACAGACTAAATGATGTTAATGATATATTGAAATAAAATTTCTATTATGCAAAAAAAAACAGCATTATTTTTTTCTCATAAAATATAAAGATAAAAAAATTTATTCTAGATTTAATAAAAATATTTTATTGACAAAAAATTTCGGAAATTTTAAGAAAATAACCCTTTTTGTTATAATTATTATATTATGATAACAAATAATAATTTAGAGATTTACATTTAGCCTTGAATAGTTTATATTTTTGTGAATTTTATTATGAAAATACCAGATTAGTCTAGCTATTGGTTAATGAAATTGTGCATAAATTAAAGAGCATAAATAATGGAATGAAAAGAACATTCTTCTTGAAGTTTTACTACCGTGTATAATATTATGTAAGAAAAAGAACATGTTCCAGACACATTAAAAATTATAAATAAAATCGAAAAATAAATATTATGTTTATTAAATTGATCGTATTATTTCTTGGATTATCAATATCAACTGGTAGAATTGTCATAGTACCTATTTATGACGAAAAGTATGGATATCCACCATGTAACCTTTATGGATTAGCTAGCACATATATAAGGCTTGATAATATTGAAAAATATAGTGAGATACTAAGACATTTTAATATAACAAACGCACTGGTAGACGATTGGGAAGATCGACCTTTTAACGGTGTTTTGGGTAATAAAGCTACTTTAACACCTTTTTCACCAGAATTCAATGTTTCTAAGCATCGTATATGCGCAGTAGGTGAACATGGGTCTATTGTAGAACCAGATTTTAGTTTGGAGCCAAGATATTGGGTTGACAAAGCTTGATAATTAAATATTCAAATTATTATTCATTTAACTTTAAATATAGATTATTATGAAAATAAGTAACTAACACATGTTTTATTTTTTTTTGCAATGCAATAAAGAATGTTTTAAAAAAGGTAATTCTACATGAAGAAATTTTCATAAGATATTCACGTGTATTGCAACAAAACAATACAGAAAATCATCCGATAACTAAAAACATAACTTTAATACTTAATAAATAAGCCTTTTGAAATATAGGATTCATTTTTATGGCCTATAATAAATATAAAAAACTTTTGTATCTTTTGATATTTTTAATTGATTATTTTAATATCTATAATACATTTAACGACTATCTGAAAATAAATTTTATAACTTTGTAAGCTTTTGCATAAAAACATTTTTTCTCAAAAAATTATTATTATTTTTAAAAAATGTTATAGTGTATATTTAATTAAGAATCTATAATGCAGATGTATTATATTACAAGATCTTTTAAATAATTTATTTATAAAAGTTTATTACTATTCTAATAATATATTTATTAGAAAAGCACATTTAACACGATAACTTCAAATATGAAATTTTGTATGAAATTGTTTATGTACTTAGATGTATCTTATATTAATAAAAATCGGCTAATAATAGAAGTTTACATTTAATGAAAGTTTCTGTAACACCTTTTAATCTCACAAAAATTTCTTGAATTAAATTAATAGGATAAGAATCATTTCTAAAAAAATGCATAAAAATACTACAAATTCATATTATAAAAATAAAACTTGAAGTTTTCAATTTTTTGTTCATGGCATCAAAGACATTTGAGTTAAAAACTTGGCAATTTCTAATGTTCGCTTGCTCCTAACATACGTTTTTAATTCTTCCTCAACTACATCAATTTTAGAAATAACCTTCATTTTCTTATTTAATTCACACCTGCTTGCAATAATTTTATCCTTTACTGCTTCTTTTGTTTTCCCTTTATCTACACTTGTATTTTCAATATATATCTTGTCATTTGGTAATTTGGGACATAGCGTCATTTTTGAAATATCTGGAATTGTTTTTTTACGCCGAGCTCGCGATCTTTTTCTTTTTTTTCTCACACTCGCATTCTCACTTTTCATCATATTTTTTTATTCGAATGTTATTAATTAAATGTGTTTAGTATTCTAATTAATAATTTTTTTAAAACTGCGCATTGGTTAACTCTACTACAACTCCTCATTATTTAATTAGTTCGAACCTTTATTTCTTAATAAGTCTTCATCAAATCAACTTCGTCATTTAAAATTTGTTTCAAAACAATCTTTTTTAACACTTTATTGGACATTCTAAATAGAAATATTGGTCGAATATTTTTATGTAATTAAAATGTTTCGAATATCAAAAATTTGTGAGGTAAAATTTTTTTCTGCAAAATTTTTTAAACATTTACAAAGTCAAAAACTGAAAAATAAACCAAAAAAAGAATTAAAATACACACTTTGAAATTTTTTCAAATATGTTGTCTTAAGATTAGTTTCATAAGTTCACAAGGGATCAATGTTCTTTTTAAAATGTGATTTGTATTTGCATGCCAAATAAATATGATAAAAAAAGATTTGTTCAAAAAAAATATACACAACATTATTTGGATTCCTATTCTTTGCAAAAAAAAATATTTCTAATATTTCACAATCAGTATAGCTTAAAATTCTTTCGTATATTATCTAAAGAACTTTTATAAAACTTTTAATACATTGTTTTATGTTTTAAATAGGAAACATGAATAGCAAATAATTTAGTGGCTACACAAGTATTAAAAAAAGTTGCATTAAATTAATTCTAATTAGTTTTATTTATGATCATTTTACGTTTTTATTACATTTTTACATTTTAATGACGCTTAAGAACGTTAAAATCCAGAATTTTCGTACTTTAATAGAGTTTGAAAATAAAGAACTAAAATTAAAATGTGTGATTTTAAAAAAATTTAGAAAAACCTTGAAGTTTGATCATAATATTTACTTTTATTACAAAAATAAAAACAAAATAGTTAAATAGTCTTCGATATTTTTAGAAATTTTCATAATGTATATCATCTAATGTAAATAATTTATAAAAAAAACAAGAAAGATGATAATTATAATAGTGATATTGCTATGTCTTGTATCGATTTTTTTTTATAGTGAATATACAAGTCTAATTATAAAAAGAATATATATTGATTGCCACTGAAGCTTTAAACTAAATTAAAATTTTTTTATTGTTTTCTAATTAATGTAAAGACTTATATTTGATTGTGATATGCACAAATTTTCTTAATTTGTAGATTAAAAATGATTTTAAATATTTTCATTTATAATATAAAGCAAATATATTCTGTTATATAAATATTTTAGTAAGTTGCTTTTCAGTCGACCTTAATAAAGTGAGAGTAAATGAAAATGATTTTTGATCAAAGAAAAACAAGAAATCAGGTTTACAAAAAACATGATTTTAGAAAAAATATATATTATGATAAAAATCACTAAAATACCTACGAAAAAAATTATAAAAGCTAAGAAGAAAGATATGGATTTATTGAATCACCGAAGAAGATAGACAAACCAGATGAAAAATTTCTGTTATACCCATCATGTGTCTATCGTGATTATAAGTTTTGTTCGTAATAATTGGTTTAAATTTACATTTACCATTTAACAAACTCTTGTAATATTCTTTTACCTAGTCTTTTATAAAAATAATTTTATTAATTTTTTATCGAACAGAAAATGATTTTCTAAAAAAATTTGGTCATTTTAAAATGCATAAATAATATTATTCCTCATTTGTGAGTTATAATTTATAGATTTTCTTTGCAATCTTAAAAATAACCTAGGGGGAAAAATTCTCAATTAGATTCATTTTTAACGAAACATATGTGCAATAGGATAGCTACAATCGTATAGCTCTTTTTTAAATCTGGAATTTCAAAAATGTAAACTTATAAAATGTGAACTATTAGATATATTAAATTCCAAACCGATCGATATCTAAGTTTTTTTGTTTGAAATGTTTTTTTATGTGATATCCATACAAATCTAAAGCTTTACGCTTAAAATTGATTGATGAAATTTATAATATAAGATTCTTCTCGCATATTTTATAAATATACATTTTTATCGGTTTTTATTGCTAGTAGATGTATTAATTCTAGCCACACACATGTTAAAATAATTTAGTGTTTTTTTTCATTTTATCATCATGATGGTTCCATATTAGATAAAAAAAATACTAAAAATATTTTTTTGCACGAATTAATAATTTAAAAATTCAATCAAATTGTTTGCAAAAGATATGAAAATAGTTTGTTTTTATAAAATTTTAATTACAAATGATGCGATTATTGACGATGCTTTCAAAGTAAATGTTTTCATAAATAATAGTTTATGATTATTCGTGGAAAAGAACATAATAACATAATTTATTTGTGATAGATTCGCATTAACATCTACAATCTGATAGTTAAATATTACAGTTTTAATTCCTACTTTATCACAGCTATACATTTGTATCAAGCAATTTGTTTTTTTATGTAAATTCAAGAAAAAAAAAAGCTTAAAATACATTTTAGATAGATTCAACGTACATTTTTTATAACGCAAAAAACCAAATTTATGTAAATATAAAATTGATATTATAAAGAATTTTATTTGTAGTTTGCATTTTATATTAAAAAAATCGTAAATTGCAATTAGAGTTTTTTTGCGTAAAACTTTAGTTTATAGCAAGATTTATCATATTTATTGTTCATCAAAACAACGAACTATTTTTTCGTTCCTAGATATATATATTTTGAATGAAGCAATTTTTTTACACAAAATAAGAATTATTCAAGCATTAATTATGCAGTAAAAAAATACAATATATATACAAATGTAGATCAAAATTTACTGATACATATTTTTTCTATCCTAATGTATAATATTTTAGAAAAATTTTTTTTGTGTATAAATTTCATTCCTTTGTCAACAATACAAAATAAAAATATATTTCTCCCGATATCATATAGCTTTATTTTATATAGATTTAATTGGTTTTATGAACTTTTGGCTTTTTTTATTCTTCTCTATAATTGTATATTGAACTACTCATAAAAATACTTTATTATAAATTTTTTTCAAAAAATCAAAATTAATAAATACATGTAGCCTTTTAACATGTTTTGTCACGTTTGAAAATTAATATAATTTTTTAGAATCTAATTTTCTCGTATTAAGATGTTTGATATGTAAATTCTTAGAAGTTTTTTTATAATTTTTATTGGTTTTTTTTTCAATTGAAAGTACTAAAAATTTTATTAATTTCGAGCTTTTCGTCACTTCAATATGCATTAAAAAGAGTTTTTGTAATAAAAAAAAGGGTATTATAGTTCTAGAGTACTTTAAATACAATTTCAATGCAATATTCATATAAAAAAGGTGTTATAACCAAGAGTTTTCGAACAGTTCTAATAATAGTTTATAATTAAAAAACTTATCATATGAATAGACTATAAAAAGTTGTTTTTAAACATATTTTTTGAGCCTAGAATATTTGCATGGTAGATTTTGCCACCAGAAAGAAGTAAGCTAAATTGATTGAAAAAAAAACTTAATTTAAAATTTTTTTAATTTTTTAAATATTGCTAAGGGCTGTTCTATCACGGCTACCATCCACTTTTATTCTTTGGGGTAAAAATAAAGAAAAATATTAAAGGTAAATTTTTTCTGAAAAAATGAATTTTAATGTTAAAAGCCTTAGAATTTTACAAATTTTGCTATTTTACATTAAAAGGAATATATATCATATTTCAAGAACATTTGTTATTTTTGAATATAAAAACATCTTTCCAGGGTATGTTGGAAAAAGTATGAAAAGAAAATCAAAGAGCTAAAAATAAAATTTTAACACATAAATATTTTATTGTTATCGATATATATTCAGTTGATTTTTTTTAATTTATATTTTTACATTTTTTTATATAAATTTTGTATTCTGATAACTTTTTTCCAATAAGATTTTAAATTTTTACCTTTATCTATATGAACATTACATTTATGAATAAAACTATATCTTAGTATGTTTTCTGCACAAAAAGATATTAAAAACCGTGCTCTCCTAAAAAATTAAAACCCTGGAAAAAATTAATATTGTATCAAAAAAATATAGGTAAGTTCTTTGTGGCATGACGACTTTAAATACTAAAATTTGTTCTAATATATACCAATCCGGTACTATCTAATAATATTTGAACTATTTCTAAATTATTATTTAATAAAATTTTATAGTAATTACAATTTGACCAATTCTAATAAGAAGATAAAAATTTCTTTTGTAATTAAGTAACGGTTTAATTCATATTCGTAATGATATTCATTTTCAATAATGAGAAATAAGTATTTTTATTTTTTATTTTCTAGTACGATAATTTCACCACATTAAAAATGACGCATATTATACAACATTTATTTATAAAATTATATATCAAAATACACTTTTTTGGTGTAAAAAATTGCACATACTATGTTTTCTTATAAATATATTTTTCATTATGACCGATTGAAATTTTCATACAAAAATTGATTTAGTAATTATAATAAAAG
>AFBI03000104.1:113300-134416 GCA_000230595.3 Edhazardia aedis USNM 41457 | reverse complement strand
GTTTATTTAAATTTTCTTTTACTCGTTTTCCGTTATATAAAATGTATTAAAATTATATTTATCTTAAATTTTAATATTACACAATCGCCGCTAATCATATTTTGGTTGTATTTCTCACTGCAATTCGTACAGCCAGAAGATTATCGCAAAAATATAGGCATACGAGTACATTAAAGTTTTTTATAATATGATTTTCTAATTTTTTTTAAATACAAATAATTAATATTTTTTGAAAAAATCGCTGATTATTAGGACAAGCTTATTAAATATAAGAGTGTTTAAATCACCATGTTCTTAAAATTTACCAAATTGTAGATGGTTAAGATTATGATATTGTCGGTATTTCTTCATTAAGATTGTAAGTATTGACGATTCTCAAAAAATCACGAGGATCAAACTTAACTGCGCATGTTTTGATAGTGAATCTATTTATAATTTTCGCGAAATTCCTTTTATTTAAAAATATTTTAATCGAAAATACCGATACGAAAAAATGTAAAAAAATATTCTTTGTTTTAAATTCAACTTGTTCCAGTATAGCTGTCCAGTGGATATTCAATGCCCTGACACAAACAGAGATAAAAAAGTTATTTCGAGTAACTTGTGCAAATTGTTTTATCATTGATTCTTTATCATCTGTTAGACTTAAATATATTTTTATATGTATTTTTATTAGTGTATCAACGCTGTTAAATCATTGTCAATATTTTTTAGAAAACTATACTTTATAAAGTTTTTATTTTTAATAATTTTTTATTGCCAATAAAATTGTTCTTAGATAGAAAGAAAGTTATAAATATTTACCATAAATTTTTGTATTTACATCTGTAGCCTTTATAGTTTGAAAAACTTCAGTTGTTGCCTTAAAACCCGAATTAATGTTTTCGTAAAACTTTTTCTTATAAATAATATAAAATTTCAGAATGCAAATATAAGTTGAGCATTTTATATATATTATATTCTGGTTTTTAAAAATGCACTTTCAATCAATTTAATGTTTATGATTATGGCAGTAATACAATTATATTGGAATCTAAAAGGTAGTAATCTAAATTATTTTGTTTAATCATTCTAAATTTTCTTTGATTCAAATAGATTGACTATCATATTTTTATTTTGAATTGCGTTCAAATTTCAGATATCTCGTTGATTTAAAAATATTAGCATTGAGAATCATTTGGTAATTTTCAGACTGAGATATATCATTTTATACGTTTTTTTGTATTTATTTCTTCATTTTTTGCTAAGTATTTTTTCTTTAATTATTAAAAAAAATCTACAGAAGTTATTTAATAATATTGTTTAGTTATACAATATAATGAATTTAAAAACATAATAATTATGTTTAGTTTATAATATTCTAAAAATTCCTTTTTTTGAAATACTCAATCCAACACATTTAAACATATTTGTTAAGTATTACAGCAATATTGAAGTCTAAAAATCTAATAATTTAATACAAAGATTATGCTTTTATAGTTCAATTCTAATTAATATATCATAAATATACATAAAAAAAGTAAAGGTTATTTTAGTTATTCTATACACACGCTTAACTTTTAGATTAAATTATTTCCTAGTAGAATAGAAATGAAAAAATCAAGAAATATCACTATTAAAAATATTCTTTAATGTGAATAAAATATAGCAAACAATTTGTATTTGTTGCGTTTTAAGTTTTGCTAATTAGGTTCGCGCTAGTAAATAATAAAAATAGAAAATGTTAATTTTGTACTTTGAGATTAGCTTTATTTATGATTTTGTTTTTTTTGTTAACCAATTCTGTTGTATTCACATGGTATCTTGTTATACCTAAAAAAATACTCTAAAATGTTTTTGTTAAAAGTACTAATATTATTTTTAAAAGAAAAAGAAAAATTATTTTTGTTCATTATTTTTCTTTATTTTAAAAATGTAAGCCATTTATAATTTAAAATATTTCATATTTTTCAACATTTTTCAACATTTTTTTTTCTTCTTTTTTTTTGGAATTAGAATGTGCTTTTGATAAACAAAAAGCACATTCCGATTTTGGAACAATTGAAATTGATAAACATAGAAAATTCGTATTCAATTAAAAATTTAAATACAAAATCCCATATTTTACCATATTCTAATTGTCCACATTTTTTCTCATTCAAGAAGAATGTTTTTTAATAATTTTTAAATATTTTAAGATACCACAAATTCTTATCTTAGTTATTTATGCTTTTAAGTTCAATATAAGCAATATAAAAAATATCTTTTAGTGTATAAGATTGAATTGTGGCATGCATTTCGGTTATATATGTTGAAGTCAGAAGAACTGACTAACAAAGATAAAAGAGATAGCAAGATAAGAGGAGATAAACCTTAATAAAAACTATGACTGAAGGCAGAAATTATACTGTCTGTGGTTAAAATTTTCTATGAGAAAAAAAGGCTATAGGTATACAAATGAGTCTTTGGGATATAAAAACTTGTTTTAAAAATTTTAATATTTCGAAATTATAACTAAAGAGCCATATGCCACCGAATCATCCAATCATTCATTCTAAAAAATCAATTCTTTCAAAATCTAAAAACTTTAAGATAAATTTAGCTAGCCTAAGAAAGAAATCTTGAGATTCAAAAACAATAATGGAAAATATATTGCGATATTTTGTGGACTATATAAAATCAAGATAAAAAATAAAAGCAGATAAAATATTCCTTAGTTGTTTTAGAAACAACCTGCATGACCCATAAATGAAAACTTGATATATTTCGATGTTGTCTACCAATGCTTCCTAGCTCTAATTCGATCACGAAGTGGTTAAAAAAAATTTTGCGCATTTAGCATAATATATGTATATATGTATTTATGAACGAACAGTTTGAAAATTATTGTATCTCTTTCAGAGGACCAAATTAGTATTTGAAAAATGACGCTTAGTGTAATGTATAGCGAAATATTAACCAAATACAAAACTAAATTTTGAAAGCGATACAGATACATAAAAAATATAAAACTAAATATTTTATAAATTGATATCTTTTAGTATTTTTTGTGATTTTTTTATTATAAAAACAAATTTTATAAATCCTATATGTGGTTTTGTGTTACCTTCTTTCTAAAACACATTTTTTTCGGTTTTTCTTGAATTATAAAACCGTTTATAATTAAGTAACCCATGCCAAAATTTAACTTTTTACGACTTCTTACCGGAGTATTCCTGAACATAACACCAACCACTGGTACCAAACCTAACCCAATGGGAAAGGATACCAGTAAAGTAAAATCCTTTTTCCACCAATACCATACCACAGGTATTAGGTGTGCAAGGCGGGACAGCGTTAATTATTTTTTTTTGAACATAAATGAGTTTGAACTAAATGTATTTCAATTTAGAAATTGATGTCTACGTTGTGTCCAAAGAAAAATGAAATATTTATATCAACTAGGAAAAATACATTTAACATGGATTAAAATACTATACTAAAAAAAATAAACAGGTTGCATCAAAATGCACATTTAATTATTTTTTTCTAAATAATGATATTCAATAGTTTCTATGTTTATAAAAATTGCATCTATATTTTTATTTTAAAGTACATATTATTTACATGTAGTTTCTTTTAAATTAAAAATTTATATTTTATCGAACTATTTGAGTCATAACTTGCACATAGTTGCATGAAAAAAATTCAAAAATCATCACTGATATCTATAATTTAAAACTATCTACCACAAAAAAATTAAACTATGAAATTGTAAATTATATTGCAAAAAATATTAAAAAATAACTTTGTATGTTCGTTAAGTATTTTTTTATTATTAAAAAAATTATAGCAAGAGCAGATTATTTACTTTTGTATCTATTCTGGATCTTCACAAGAGATCATATCTTTTATATTTATTTTAAGATTAGCAGATTTTTTTTTGACGATTACTTTTTAACCAAAATTATATTTTAAAATAAGAGAAAATTTAAATTTTTTTCTTTTAACATAAATATCAAGGAACATGATAGAATATAATTTAGAAATTCGGTATATATTTTTCATTGTTTTCTTATACCATCTCAATATAAAATTCAATTGAATATTTCTGTACGATCGTAATTAAAATATTAATAACATGTTATAAGATAATTATAGAATTTCATCTTTTTTGCTATAAGAGAAACTAAAATAGTAAAAATATTGTGCAAGTTCTTATGTATATCTACAAAAAACATAATCTACATAGATTTTTGATGCATCAAAAAATTTAATTACTATTTTTTATCAATAATATTTGATGGTTTCCATATTTAAAAATCGTTGATTATCACATATTTGGTTTTTTATGACTATAAAGTACCAATTAAACTATCCAATTCTGTAATTATTACATTATCAATTTTATATTCTAATTGCTTACTATATTTAAATATTTGAACAAAAAGACGAGTCTAATTGAATAATTACTGTTTGTTGTCTATATATAGATAAATTTTTATAATTAATATAAATAACACAAAGGAAAAGATACTGCAGAAAGGAAATTTTGATAAAAGAAAAGAGAAATACTCCGGAAGATCTGAGTATAAATAGTAAATTAGCATAAAAACACAAATATCTCATTTTTTAATATTTTTTGCTTCATTCTAACCGGTCATCTTTAAACACGCAACTTAGCTAAATAATATCTTTTTCTGAATGTCAGTTAAAATCTAATTACAATTTCAAGGTCTAAGATCTAACGTTTTGAGTTTACAAGATTGCTAAAATGAAATCATAAGCGGTGTAATTACAATAAAAATGAAACAGTTTTTTAAACACGTTCAAAAGATCTTAATTGTTTTTCTCCTGTTTTAGGATACCATTACAACACATCATTTCTTAAAATCTATTGTATTATTCTTTTCTTATTGCAACTGAAAAATCATTAGTATAAAAAACTAAAAAGTACAAAGATATATAATTAAAAAAAAATTCTAACTTGTTTGACTAAAACTATATTTAAATTTTTTATCCCGGTAAATAATGAATTAAATAAAGAAATACTTTAAACTCAGAAATGGCTGTAATATTTCGGATTTATTGCATATGAAACGCCATAAATTCTAGAATACATATATATATCATTATTTATATATTTACTTAAATATACCTTAGATATATTCTGATATTAAAATAGTTATTGATATATATTTGTTTTTAATTTTTTAAATTCTGAATTATTTATTTTTTTAAAGCAAAAAAGAAATTTGCTATAACATTTTAGTATGCTTATATCAATATTAAAACACCAAAATTTTTAATTTTTACAATCAATCTGTTTAAACAATTTCAATGTTATAAACTTGAAGAACTGATTTGGCATTCTATGTTTTATAGAATTGAAAATGTATATGATTCGGTGTTTCTTTCTTGCTTTTTGTAGAATTCTGTTTAAAGCAGAATTAAATTTTGCAATATTTATAATATATGCTATTTTCACAATTTGATATAATTTATTAGAAATTAGACCGTAAAACTGCAAATTTAAAGGGCATATATATATGTGCAAAATTATTCAGATTATATAGTTTTTATTGTATATTTGTGATATTCAGTATCACATATATTTAATATTTTAATGTTAGTTAATAAAGAAATGTGTTTATAATTTATGTTTATAGTTTTGTAAAACTAATTTCATTTTAAAAATTAAAGAAATTAGTATAGGTAAAAAATTAATATAAAATATTTTTATATCTGAACTTTTTGTGATTTTTTAGAGATAAAAAAAATCACAAAAAGTTATTTAAGTAAAAAAAGAAAAGGGAGAATGTTACATAATATAAATAACTTTAGTATTAGTAATAATAGTAGCAGCAATTATGTTAGAAGTAATCATTTTGTAGCAATAATTTTAGTAGCAATGATATTAGTAGTAATCATTTTAGTAATAACAATAATAAATATAGCAACAAAAAAATTTCTAATCTTTTAGAATTTTATTTTTAAACGAACAGTGTTCCTTCTTTACAGGACAATATTTTACTAAGAATTTAGTCTTTTTTATTTCAATGCTTTATTAAACCTTTATATTGTGCTAATTTTGTTTTTCCATCAATATTAATTTTAAAAAACTTTATTGAACAGTGTTTCTGTTTTAATGTAAATAAAAATATATTTAATTATGCATTAATTATTTTATAATCTTTTATTGATTATTTATAATTATAAAAAAAAATTATTCTATTTTATTTCCTATTGGTTTTTAATTTCATATTAAGATAAATGAGTATAACATTTTTTTTATTCATTCTTTTATTTAATTTTAAAATATCAAAAAAATTCAGGGTTTTAACTTTTTAATCACCTAAGCTACCGATACTTTTTTCCAATATTAAATAAATGAAAAAAATTAAATTACCGAAAAAGAAAAAAATGTATTAGTTTTATATAATCAATGATGCTTTAAGAATTGAACTAAAAATTATTCCTTTTTATAAAAAATTCTGTTGATCTAATATACCAGATACTGTCAATATTTTGATATTTATAATTTTTTTGTTATTGAAAAGCAAAAATATTACAAATTTAAAATATTTTATTCTCAAAACATTTTTTTGTAGGTCAAATAAAAATTTTACGTGTTTTTTTGAATCAATATCTTAAAAAATTAGATTAGTAAATCGAATAATATGATTCATTAAATTTAGCTTTAAGAAAAAAACTTGACGAAAAACAATAAAAAAATAATTAACCATAACATATAATTCATCATCAACAATTTAAATGTGTAGATTAGAAAAAATGTATATTTTAACAAAAAAATATTGTTAAAACTTCATTTTGAAAATAATATTATGCCAAAAATCATAGCAGATTAGTTTTGATGTTGTTCATTCGTAATAAGAAAAGAATTTTTTGACTAAAATCATGAAAATTCAAAAATTAAAAGAAATTCAATAAGCATAAACACTAAAAATATGGAACTTCTAGGAATTCGGATTGAAAAAAGCTCTGAATATAGATGGGTAAAGTAAAGATGTCATAATCCTAAAAGTTTAATCTATCAAGAAATTTATAGATTTTTAATCTGATTTTAAAAGTGTAATTAAAAAGAACAACAAAAATAAAATACTAACGTTTATTTTATAAGAAAGGTTAACGATTTCAAATACAACGAAATTCTTCAAATTTGCAGAAATAAGCTACTTTTTGAAAATTTCTTGTCCAATATTATACACGTGTATAATATCATTTAATTTATAAAAGTTTTTACACTTTTGCACAATCATCGTGATCTGTCTTTTCATTGAATCTGTATTTTTAAAAATTATAGATTTATGTCATTATATATAAATAAGACCACGAAAACAAGAATTTTTATGCGAGAGATATATATTAATATACTGCTCTCTTTTATTTGATATATTCTTGTTGATGTCAAATTTTTTTGTAAAATTTTTTAAAAATGTCGACAATTATCAAAAACTATTACAACATACAAATATAAAAAATATTTTATTATTAAAAAAATTTAAATATATTAAACAAGTGTTAAAACTAATTACAGCATATTTTTTGATTTTTAAAAACATTAATTTATATGTTATTAATGTGTTCTTAAAGAATAAATGATGCAAACAAATATCAAATGATAATAAAGATATTTCGCAGTAATGAAAACTAAAAAGTAATAAAACTACCAAAAAATTCAGTTCATCTATAAATTTTTTTTTTTATACTTTAAAAATTGGTGTAATAATAATATAAGGTTGTCTGAATTTACAGTGATGATCACATGCAAAACATTGAAATAAAATTAGAAAAAAATTATCTGTATACTTGCACTTTTTCATATACAATATTGCAAATATATGGATACTAAATGTGTTGCGAGTGATATATATATATATAATTTTTGAATTTTTTCATTGATATTATAGCAACACATTTTTTTCTGAAAAATTTTTTATAAAGTTGAATGACATAGGTCTGTATCATTGCCGAAATGATTAACTACTACCTGATGAATAAATATTAAAAATATAAATTTTTTATGATTTTTTATTTATCATAGCTCAAAAGTTTTTTAGTTATCAAAATTCACAAGTCATCTTTGATTAAAAGGGATCAATTTATCGAGTTTCATTGTTTGGTGATTTTATTCGACTTTTACTATAATGCACTGTAGTTTTCACAATTTTTTATTTTAAAATCTATTCAATACTAAAACTTTCAAAAAAATAATATCAAATATATTTTACATAAAAAAACAAGAAAATATCTAGTTATCTATTGAGGAAGATCATTTGCAACTATAACTATTTCTGAAATATAAATTTGCATTTTAAACTAGTACTTAAATGTAATTTAAATTAAAATGTTCATTTTTTGCTAATTCCATTGTGAAACTTTTTTTTTTCAGTATTTGCAACTAATTTTTACCGAGTGAAAAAAACTAAAAAATATGTGGCTTTAGTTAGTAATAGTATTTTTTCTTGCAAATTTTCAAATAAATTTTATTTTTTTGTAAGGTTTTCGGATGATAACAATTAATCAAAGTCATGCAATTATTCATTATTACCAAAATCTGCTATTAAAATCTAAAATATAAGGTTAGGCATTCAATTTTTTTTTCATTATTAATAATATTAATATTTACATTTTAAATAGCATTTAAAAGGTATTTTTGAACTTGATCTTTACAGCTTTGAAAATTTATGAAGAAATATAAAATTACTATCTAGGTAATGCAAAAATGATAAAAATGCATTTTAAGATCTTATTTATATATTTAGAAATATAAAAAATCGTTATACCTATTTTAGTTCACGAATATACAACATTTATACCAGGTGAAAAAAAATTAACAATTAATGTTAGAGTTTTATTATATAAATGTGTATAAATTTTAAGAACATTTTTTTATTTGGTTTTTCATATTGTCAGTGTTTTTTAGTTCTTTGCTGTAGATATTATTTTATATTTCTTTTTGGTTTTTTTAATTGCCTTTTAAACAGTTATTTTGATATGTTTTTTTACAAAAAATGTTTGCAGCAATGTATTAGAATTTTTTTTTGATTTAGATCCCTAAACTATCAAATAAGTATATCATTAAATTTTTAAGGCAGGTTGACCCAAATAATATTCCGCTGTATACATTTTTTTCTCAAAATTGTTAATAAATTAACATAGAACAATAATATTGATAATATTTACGTTTTGTTATAAATATACTATTTAGAACACATTTAAATAACAACTAACTGGTTCCAAATAAAGTTATTTGAAAATTTACATATTGCATTAACGATTTCAAGAGAAAAATCAAATAAATGTAGCAGAAAATGATTATAATTCTGAATTTTATGGCAAAAATTTATTGCGACGTTTTTTTTTAGAAATCTATTGTTCAGGTTGTTAAATTTTTCTTTTTATTTTTAAACATTTATAATAAGTTAAAAAATTTTTAACTTGATAATTTCTGAAAAACAAGTATTAAAAATATTCGATAAAATAATATACTACCATGTCTTCGGTTTTATGTTGAGAAAAAGTACAATATAACCTTTATATATAAATGTTAATATATATGGTATATAAGTTTTTAATTTGTAAAATTTTTCTAGATATATTGAAGTAAATTGTTGCAATATCAATTATAAAAAAATCTATAACGTCAAATAAATCAGGTAATTCTATATCTGTTTGTTTTTGTTTTTATTTTTACAATCTAGCTTGTTTTTGGTGAATATAATTGTTTTAGCCTCTAAATTTGTATAATTAACAGAAAAGCAATATTAAAAGTACATTTTCTTTATAATAATAATGTTTTTTTTATCAAAAAAGATTGTTAAGTTTTTTTCGTGTTTAAATTAATTTTGTTTTTTAAATAAAAAAAATATATGATGACAGAAAAATTGAGTAAAACTTAGAAAATGTTTTGTTGTGATGATAAAAAGAATGAATAAAATGCGATTTCTTTGTTTACACCTACAAGATTGCAGATTTATTCGTTTATAGTCACATGCATGATAATTACACACATTAACAAACATAAATTAACAACTATATTAAAGATACAATAAAAAAAACAAAGATAAAGTATAGAGATTGATCATTTAGATCGTTAAAGATTCATATCATATATATTTGGTTTTTAAAATACTTCTAAGACCGTTATTAATTACGGTCTCTAAGTTAGCAAATGAAGTCCACTCCTAATTTAAAGCATTAAAATATCAGGAAATAATAAAGATTGTACAATTTTTTTAAAAAAAAGTTCCATTCAGTAATTTAAGTACTTTTTAATTATAGAAATATATTTATATTCTAACTTGTTATTCGCCACAAGTTGCTTCTGTTGATAATGATGCTGAAATTTTATTTGTGATAATTAACACCATTTGTTTATATGATTTCATATTGTTTCCTAAAAAAACTTTCTTGTATGTAGCATGTTCCATCAAAACTTTATTAATTGATTTTAAATTACAAAAATTACAATGAGTTAAAAATAACTTTATCTTTATTTAAACAATTTTAGAAAAAATCGGAGAGGAATTAAGTAATAGTAACCTATTTCATTAAAAAGGTATATTAAAACCATAAATATTACCAGCAATGCAATGATGAATCTGGGGAAGTCTTCGGAAAAATAAAAACTGCTTTATATTTTTGGTTTTATAAATATTTGTAAAAAATTGATGTTTTAACGGTTAAAAAGATTTAATATAGTCTTTATTCGTCGTTAATTACAATTTGAGAGATGAATGGTATTAGGAATAGAAAATAATACATCCTTAAAAAAATAAGCATAAAATATGAATAGAAACGAAAGGAAAGGAAGTATTTACAAAATTTTTTTAATAACTAAAAAATAAAAAAATACAGTGAGTAATAAGTTCAATGCTTCACATATGAAGATAAACAAAAATATATACTTTAAAAATAACAAATATCTTTTTCTTCTTGGAAAAAATTATGATTTTTTTACATCATTTATAAAATAACACCAGTATAGTGTTATTTATAATAAAATAGAAATATTGATTGCTAATCATTAAAAAGAAAATATAGTTTTGCTATTTTTTAAAAATTAACGGCACACGTAAATTTTTTTTACCTTGCATAGATTTCTTCTTACGTTACATCCATAGAAGCATTCTACATATATTAAAAATTAAAAATGTTGTAATAACAAAAATTTTGCCTGTGATTTTAGGAAAATTATATAAAAAAATTTTTATTAATCTAAAAAGAATTTAACATACTGATTTGATCTAATGATACGATTTTACTAAAATTCATATTATTGTGTATTTTTGAGACGGTAAGTACTAACAATGGTAACACAATTGGAATGCAAAAATTTTCTAGGTCTCAATCATTAAAGTTAGAGGATGAATAAAAAATATTTAAAATGTTTTTTAATTTGTTTCAGATGATTCCCTGCCTAAATTTCTGCTTTTCTATACATTTTTTATTTTATTTCTCTTTTATTACATTTATTCTCTTTCTATTCTTTCTTGTGATAAAATGGATGTATCATTTGTGCTCAAATGATTCTGTAATACCTTACATACTTGAATTTCTGGTATTTTAAACTTTAATCATTAACACATATAATAGGGATCAAACTATATTGAATTATAAATAAACAATCGTGCGTATAGACATTATGAAAAATCAAGTTTTTTATGTAGTATTATAATTGGATTTAATAAAAAAATGTTTCATCCTGATTCCAGTTGCAAGGTCTTAGTTATTATTACATTAAAAAAATTCCACTTGCAACAAAAATTTCATTATAAACGCCGAGAGCACATTAAAAAATTCATAAAGCAGATATATACACTAAAAGAATATAAAAAATTGGCTTTTAGAGATATTTTACCATTATACAAACAAATTAATTGTTTATTTCTAAAATAGTTATTAAATTCACTATATATTAACTTAAAAAAATAAAAAAAAATCGTTAGACTTGAATTAGGTTAATTGTTTATAATACGTTGATTTATTCATATGTTGCAGGTATTTTACATGTTTATGATTTTCAAATAAAAAATTGACAATTTACATCAACATACCCAAATTTTTTAATTATATACATTCTCACTTATTTAAATTATCAGATCTAATCAGCATTTAATTTTTTAATTTTGAAAGATAATCTTAGGAAATTTAACAATTTCAACTTTTTTTCAAATAAATGTTATCTATGTTTTATTTTTTATTTTGTTTAAAACTATTCAACCTATTTTTTAATCATTTTATTTTGTAAAAGAACTACAAATAATATAGAAATAATTATATTCTGTTTAAAATTTAGATATTTTAAAAATAAAAAATGATCATATTATAAAGATTTTATAGTAATCTAATCGATTTTATCGAGTTTTTTAAATTTATTTGTTCGGTTTGGGTGTTGCCAAATTATTTGATTTAAAATTTAAAAATATAAAATCTTTCCTATCCATATTTATTTATGTTTGATAACACTATGTTTTTTTCTGTGGTATTGTATCTCTCGCCATTCATAAAATGACATTTTTATCAACTTGAAATTTATCAAAATCAATGTGATAATCATTTTAAACCAACCACAATATTGGCTGATTTTTGATAATCAATTTATTTCAAGTTTATTAAAATTTTAATTTTTATTAAAAAGAATAAATTTACAAAGATAGAAATTTGTTATGTATTTTCACGAAATATTTGATGCGATAAATTTTCGATTAATTTATAATGTTTTTAATTTAATAAAAAATAGTTTGCAAAAATAAATCACCTTAATATTCAACAATTGATAAAATTATAAAATAATGACTACAATTGTCTGTTGCGAAAAAAATAAGAACTTTAAATATTTTTTTCCAAAATATTTGAAGAATAATTTGTTAATTACAGCTTAAGAAGAGACTTTTTTTGATGTTTTTTTGGCGAATATTTAAGTAATTTAATAAAAAAAAGGCACCAAAGTAAAACAACATGGACAGAATATAAAATCTTTTTATTATCATCTAAAGCTCTTGAAATACAATAAGTTTTTTTTTTAAAAAATACCAATTAGATGCCTTAGTAACCGCATATTGAATTCGAATTTATTTAAAATATCAATTTAGAAATATTATTAAATTTATCTGAAAAACTTTATCGATAAATTTCTCGTTTTTATATTCAAAATTATGCAAAAAAGTTAAGAAATTTATTCTAAAATTTGATCATTTTCTGTCTTTTTTGTTTTAGTATCTCTACCTTTCTAAAAATTCATGAACTTCTAGTGGGGGTAATATAAATTGATTTTAAGCTTCTAGATAAAATTAATTTGTTTTTTAATATTTCAAAATCACTTATTGAAAATATTATTGTTTTTAGTTCTAAATTGATAAGTTATCATTTTGAAAATTTTAATTTTTTTTTTAACAATATTTAACATTTATGAAAAGTATATCAATTATTTAGATGCACTAAAAATTAAAATATTCTGAAAATAACACACTCTTAATATGTGAAAACAAGCGCGATTGCCCAAAATTGCAATTGACAAAATATATGCCTATATTAAATTATTAAAAATGTTTTTTTTATTGAATTTTCAAAATTGAATTTTTTAAAGAAGCGAAGTTTGATAAAACAAAACGGATTAAACAAAAATTTTTAAATATAAAAATTCGTTATCATATTAAAAGTTTTAAAAAAATAAAACGATGAAATAATAAATAAATAAAAAATCAAAGAAATCTAAATTGCCCATGATTTTATATTTTTGTTAATAAAATTAATAAACGTGTGGTTCAAAAAAGTATAAAGGAATGAAAACTTTTCAAAAAAAACAAAACCATAAAAGCAAACTGTAAAACATGATTTATGGATTAACATAAACTTAATAATACATTCTGAGAACTACATTTATTTTGTAAAATATATACAACTAAAAGAACGGACAAACCAAGAAAATACCTTTAGTCTTGCTGCCTGTTATGATTATTTTATACTCAAGATATAAAAATTTAATTATTTTGTCAACTTATTTAGAGATCCAAATCATAAAATTTCCATTCAATTAAAGATATAAAAAAGAAAAAGTATTCGAGTTTGACTTTTTATTTTCTTTGTTAGAACAAATTTTTCGTTTTTTATATATTTGATAAAAGCTGGTATATTTACAGCAACAATATCCTGCTAACATTCTCATTTCATTTGATAAAAATGCATTCCATTTTATATTTTTTGATATTAAGATATTCTTTATAAAACTCATTATATGTTTTAAAATCCACACAAAAATAGAAATCAATAATCGAATTATGAAAGATTTAAATAAGATAAAAAATTTCACTGTTAAATTTATGGCCTTTACGATTTCAGTGTACATTATTTCATTAAAATTCTATATATTTAGGAAAAATTAATTTTTATTTATAGAAATTTCTCATTTGATTTGTAAAAATACAAAAAAATTATATTCGACGAATTAATCTTGTCAAAAATTGTTAAAATTTGGAAATAAAAATTTATCAATGGTTAATGTAATCACTACCAATGTAAATTAGTTTTTTTACAAGAATTGACATAAAATGATTTAAGATGTTTTACTGGAAATTAGTGGTTTTCTAAATATTGATTTTGATGATTGATGATTGGCTTAAAAAACCAAAAAGAAATTCGTTTTAAATAAATATGCATAAAAAACAATCTGCAATTTTATATTCGTCTTCTCATAATTCTAATCAAGATTCATCCAACATTCACTAACAAATAATATGATTAGTAAACAATTTTTAATCAAATATTTTCTATAAAATTTAAACCATATTTTCAGACAATGAATGCATCGCAAAATAATTTAAGTATTAAAATTAAATATCATAACAGTTATGTGCATATTATTGTTTTTGTGTTGTTGTCGTCGGCTTGAATGGGAAAAATTTAATGTTAATTTTAAGTGTAATTTAATATATTTAATTGAATTGTATTTCGCTCTTTCATTTTTTTGTGTGATTTTTATCTCAATTTTTTATATCTTTGTTTTTTTCATTGAACTGAAAATCTTTTTATTTTTGATTTCTGGTTATTTTTTTACCAAAACACCATTAGTATCTGCAGCACACTGAAAAACTAGTCGATCAGCTAGATCATACAAAAATATGATTATTCAAGTTTATTTAAGACATATTTAATAGTTTGATATTTTTTTTCTAGATTAGTTACAACATATCTGTTAAAGTGGTTTGCGTAGAAAAGATTTTCTGTATCTGCTAAGGATATAAACTGATTCTTGACAACTTGTAAGCTTCTTATTACACTTTTTATTTTTAAAAAACATGATAACTATAGGATATGATTCTAATTTCAATCAATATGATTTTCTTATTGTGATAAAATTTTTTACAGCTTTTTTTTTCTGTAAAACTTAAAACTATTTTTGTTTTAATCACATAATTTCAAATGTGGTATTAAGAAAAGGTTATTTCGGGAGAGATTGTTTTATTGTGGAAGTGAAAAATATAACATATATTTTACTTAAAAAAATTGGCAAGATAGTGTGGCAATAAAAAAAATTCAAGGAAAAAAGATTAGATGACGCTTAAAATTAACCCGAAATTTGAAAAAAAGTTAATAAGTCGATATATAAATATATATTTGTGGTAAACCACAATTATTTAATGGTTTTTCACTCATCTCATATAGAGGATTATATTGATTTCAATCATATAAATTATCTTTGTGCTTCTTTTAAATAGTGCAATGCTTTTTTTTACACTAAAAATAAGAATAGGAAAATAAAAATGAAGAAGTACGACCATAGACACACTGTGCACACATAGAGATGAAGAAAAAAAAGCAATTTTCACATTAAAAATTTAATTAAGTCTTAAAATGTTCTTTATTCAGATATTTTTTTCTAAATCGGGTAATTACATCAAAATACATACACATTTTGTGAATTTATAGTTAGTAATCGTCCAACTTCTACTATACAACGAGAATCATTATTCCTATTCTTTAGAATGTTTTTTTATGTCTTTTAGTAAGTAAATTAGGTTTAAAGGCTCAAAAGCTCACAAATATCTATTTCTTCAGCTGCATATCAATTTTTTTTGCACTTTTTGATATATGAAATCATGTATTATCAAATATCTTATTTTAATACACAGTCGAAAAAAAATCGCAGTTATAAGATCAATTTGCTTTTTACAATATCGATCTAAGCGCCATAGTAAAAAAAAAAGAATTATTTAAATAGAAAACTAAAAAAAAATTATAAAAGACATTTATATGTATTCTAAAATAACAAAAATATTGAATAAAGAGCATGTTTAAATAAATTTTATATGCTCTTTTTAAATGTAATATGCTAATTTTGCTTTGTTCATTTTTTAAAATCACCTGGAATACAAAATTTGAGACCAATGAATAAATCATTGATAAACTCTTTACCTTTTTACCAATAGTTTTTAGCGCAAAAAAATCAATTTCGCTGTTTCTTTAGATCATCACTGGATTAGAAAAACCAGAACGATCACTGTGCAAGGCAATATAATGCATTATATAATAAAAAATTGATAGTGTTGCAGAAAAATAAAAGATACACTCAAAAACTAATTAAAAATATTAAAAGACGACGAATTTTGTATTAATTTAATTTTTAGATATAATATTGTCGGAATAACTAAAAATAACTAAATTATTGTGGATTGATTTATTTTTATGAAAATAAGCAAAGAAATGTTCGTTCACAATGTTTGGTCAGAGGGATTGTGCTTCTCTGGTGTCTTCCGCATATTTTTGCCCCTGTATCCTCTTTGCCTTTGCCACTATTGTCTCTCATGTGTTTTCGATCATATTTTGTTAAAATTTTTCTTTTTTTCTAAAATACAAAATTTCTTATTTTGCTTTTCAGATTTTTTCTTTTTATCAAAACGAGGCGAATTTTGTAAAAACCATTCTTTTTGGTGGACACGTTGGTTCAAGCGCACCACAATATGCGTCTGATTATGTAAAATGGATAATTATTTCTTTTTGTCTTATTTTTTAAACGAAAAAAAATAAGATAGAATATAAAAAAGTAAAAATATAGAGAATAGAAAACAAAATGTTATGAATAAGTTTAAAGTTACTTTCGAAGTTAGAAAATTTATAAATATGTTCTTAAATGATAATGTACGCAGGTGAAACCTTTTATAATTTTATTAGAACATTTTTAAGATTTTCTTAAACTATCATCACATCAATTTTATGACTGATTCTCTTTTTATGTTATAGTTTTTTGCTTTTTTTTATTAGTAAAAAATATTGTATCTGGTTAACTATTAAATTTCCACATTAAAATTATTTTTCGTTTATGTATGTTCGTGTATTAATATTATGAAAAATTCTTTTATTTGCCATTTTTTATAACCTAAATTTTCTAATTTTCAGACTAGTATTTGCAAAAAAAAAATTGATCCTTGAAATCATATGAATTTTGATCTAGTTAATTGGCTCAATCATAACGATTCCCAAACTTATATCTTCTGTATAGTGATTTTAGATAGAAGTTAAAACAAAAAATTATTGCATCAAGTAACTTAAATTATAAAAAAATTAATAAAAGTGCATGTTGAGCATAACCAACATAAATAAAATTAAGAATAAAATATTCTTATTTTTAAAATAATTTTTTTTGAATTTTGATGCAAATGAACAAGTTTTTTAGTTTTAAAAATTTTTTTATGTATACTTTATTAAGAAAGAAGTAGATACTTATAAAAATTATTTCCCTAAATTTTAAACAACAATATAATAACTAATTCTATTGTTTTAAGTGTTCTTAATCCCAAAAGATTTTATGTAAAAATTTTATTTAAAATTTCTATGCAAAAATTCATAACTATTTTTTCAAATAAATCGTTTTATAGAGTTTGTAAATCAAAGAAATTATAATATAATTCAATAAAATAAATAATTCATAAGATATTTCTAAAAAATTGCAAATAAATTTATTGTTGAATAATAATTTCTTAATGTTTGAATAGTTTGGTGTTATATATTCTAATATGCTTTATTAGAATTATTGTGTTGCAGTTTTTTATTACACAAGAAACATTGCTGTAACAGAAATAAATTTATTTTTCTATTTATCATTTACAAAATTCAAAGTATTTTTAAATAAAAAAACACAATTAAATAAAATTTATATTATTTCATTAACTTGAAAAAAACGACAAAAATTATAAAGATGGTATTTATTAAAATCTGAATTTTAACATAATTCCCATAAAAAAAACATTTCACGATGAGCTAAAAAATATATGTTTGAATTACGACCTCATAATATTCATTTAAAGTAGTATTTATGTTTAACAATAAATTACTAAAAACAAATTAACTTGTAGCAATAGCGTATTTAAAATAATAAGAGATATAAACAAATTTGAATGGTATTATATTTTGTCTCTAAAGCTTAATTTTTAAATGTTTGTGTGGTCTGCAGCGGCTGGCTCTGTCATGCTGCAGACGCACTGGTTAGTAGCGCAAAACCTTCAAAAACTTAAAAGATCATTATTTGCCATCGGTATAAATTTATTTTAATTTTTTTACTAAAGGAAAAAAATGGTATTTAAATAAATTATTAAAAATCATCCTTAAAGCAGATTCAACATGAAATAGGATTACTTACTCAGTACAAGGAAGATTACACTCGAATCTCTTGTTGGCATGATCTCCTTCGGATAGTCTTACAGTTTACATTGTAGTTTCAATCTAATTGTAATTTAACTGAAATTTCAAAAAGGTATTGCTTTCATGTATCCATCAATATATATTTCAAAACTTTGTATGTCGTTTGATACAGTTATCTTTAATTGTGTGCTAATTCGATCTCTAAGAAAAGAATAACTTCAAATATACTCTAAATATACTTAAACTTCTAAGAATAAGCTACATAAAATAATTTTGTAAAAGCTTTAAACAAATAGAAGCCGAGTGACACAGTGAATGTAGAAGCATGGAAAAATATTGAGGCTTTAAATTAAAAATTAGGATTTGGTGAATTTATATGAAAAAGAGAATGTTGGATGGAAATAATTTATTTATTTGTTGGGAATTAGCACAGTACTCTGCCTGGAACCATTGTCTCCTGATTTATTTTTTCTATATTCGTCTCCCTTTGTTGAACGCATCTGGGTTTTATATGAAAACCCTTTTTATAGGCATTTTTGATAAAATTTTTCCAAAGCTATCTGATTAGCTGTTACCAGACCCTGGCCAAATTTTTTTTTATTACCTCTTTATTTCTTTGTGGAGACAATTGGCTTACTAAAATATGTTATGTGTATGTTATCCTCAATTTGAATGCTACTCTACTTTCTTAAGTTATTCATTTCAAGATAATTCATAACCCAGAAAAAAATAGATATGACAATAACCGAAAAAGAAACTCAGCCTATCTAAGAAATAATTAACAGTATAAACCAAATTTTATTAGTTCTGATTATTGTTTTCTTCATAGTTTACTTCAAATACAAAAATTAACATAACACTGTTTGTCGTTCAACTTATGAAATGAATTATTATCTTTCTGATGTGTAAGTGTGTATTTTTTGGTCTTTACTTTAATCAATACTTATATTTTAATTTTCAAGTTTTTTTTTTGAAAAAATAGGTTTGTTAAATCTTTTACTCTACATTTTCGTTTGATGTTTTTTGGTTTAAAAAATATCAGAAAAAAATGAATTTCACAAAAAGCCAAAATAATGTACTGTTAGTATCTGTATGATGTTCTTTTTATTGTAAATCCACTTAGAATGAAAATATTATTTTAAGGAAACATGTCAGTTATATGACAAAACAATATATTATCTTAAATTTGTACAAATTTCTATAAAAAAAGAAAATTACAATTTGATTTATGTGTTTATTTAATGTTGATTGTTTCAAAGGGCTATTATTCTTCTTTTCCTTAATTCTTATGATAGCGGGAAATTTTTTATACTATTTCCGCTATCTCGACCAATGACATTGGTCACTTTATCACTTTCAGAACCAACTCATTAAAAAATATCAAATGTGAAATTAAGTGGTGTCGACCCATTACCTGTGAATTTTCTAATGATCTACCTTTTGAACCATAGACGCTTCATATTAAATACCTGTATTGCCTAAATCTTTAGTTTGTTTTTCCAACAATTAAAATTTTAATACTAATATAACAAATTTTGTAGTTTAGTGTTATATATTTATACTGCACATTTAATATGAGGATATTGAAATAATTTTTCGTTGGTGATAGAATCACAATATCTACAAATAAAAGAATTTTGTGGTATTTCTTATATTAATTTGCTATTTGTTTCTTAATATAATTTAAATACACAATTTTTTATGTCCTAGAAGACAAAGTAGAAAAAATATACGTGCAAACCAAAAAAAATCTATCTGTAATAAGACATTTATTGGAAACCTATTGAAAAAATTAACCAACGAAATTTCACATAAAACGGCTGTAAAGATGATTTACCTAGAATTAGATTATCAGGACGGTTTCCAGTTTAATGAGCTAGAGATTTCTTCATCGGTTATAAAATTTTTCGCTGTACCTTAGCTTTTTTTTATTGAAAACAAATTCAATATTAGTTATTCTAACAATTCTATATTTAAAATATATCAATGTTATATTTAAAACAAATTTTTATTATCTTTGTTACACTTATAATAAAAAGTAACTTTATATTTTTTTTTATTAAATAGATCACTATATTACATTTTTATAATTTGCATAGAAAAAGGAACTTAAGCATTATATAATTATCAATCTTATTTTTTATTACCAAACAAACTTATTTATACAATATTAACTTTTTCGATCTTTATTTTTGTTAATTCATTGTAAACCCAAAATAAAATTTAAAAACAACACTTAAATATCTACAATTATGCAGAAATAAAATCAATTTACGATATGACAGTTCCATATTGATATTCTATTGCTTACGAAATAATCTTAAAAAATATATATCGCATAAGTAAGATTAAACAAGGAATTTTGAATATATTTATTCATTTTTTTATTCTCTATCTTGTTTGATTGTTCGTGTTTCTAGAGAATACCATCTCTCGTTATTCTTCAAACATCTTCTTGTTCCAAGATACAATTTCATTATAAATTTTATAAATTTCCC
>AFBI03000104.1:78482-105993 GCA_000230595.3 Edhazardia aedis USNM 41457 | reverse complement strand
CAGTACTATTAAATTTATTTTATTTACTCTAAAATTAATAACACACATAATCAAAATTAAAACCACAATACAAATAATTCTTCTGAAACTATGAAACATTTCTAATCCTTTTTTTATATTTTATATAATTTTCTGTAATCTTTTTATCTATTTAAAATTACTACTAAAAAATCATGTACCAATTTACTTTTATTTACCAATATTTTTTTTCAAAAATACAAAGATATTCAATTTTAATAATTCAAAAAAAATCATTTTGTTTCTGTTAGTACTTTAGTTATTGTCTTCCTTGGCAAATGGTGAAATTCACACACACGGTAACTATTTTAATCATTTGATCTATTAAAGAATATATGGTTGTATATGGTATATTTATCTGTATCTTTTAAGATTTTTAGTATTATAAATGCGAAAATTAATAATTTTCATAATTCTTCTGTAAACTTGCAATCTTTATTTTGTTAACAATTCTATAGTTGAATAACAGAATTTGCACAAAATTTCAACCATTTAACGCTTTTGTAATCAATATTTTTATTATAATTTATTAAAATTTAACAGTCAACTATATTTATGTATTAAATAAAATGTAATATTCATTTCAAAAAAAAACTTTCGTTGGTAAAAAATATTATAAGTATGAATCATAGTCGATTTTTTCTAAAGACATCAGAAAATTCAAATGTAATAAATTTCGCAATAAAAAAGAATATTTACCATATTTTAAAAAAGTTAGCAACCATTAAAAGTGTTTATACTAAAAAATTTTTTTAGAACCTGTTTGTTGAAAATCTTTCTAATGAATTACAACTAAAATTATAAATGAATAGATCAAATAGTATGAAAACTGTGATTTACATATTACTTACTATTTTTACGAGTTTATTTTTGGTCTTGAAATACTTTCATTAAGAAAATTTTTAAAGGTATATACATTTACTATTAATAATGAAAGTTTTCACAGCAAAAAAAATCAGAAATGGCACTAATGGTTAAACAACTTTCAAAGTTAATTATTGAACTATGTTTGTATCATTTACACACAATAAAAATAAATATATACTATAAAATGAATCTTTCTAAAAAATTTTTCCTTAATTTCTATTCAAATAGTTCATTTTAATTGTCATTTTTTTAAGTCCTATCCTGACTTTAGTTAGCGTATAAATGAATAATGCAGTATTATACAAATTCATTTAGTTTTGGTAAACCGGGATTTCTCCAATTCTCAATTATTAGATTTTTTTGAAACCCGGTAAATCAACCAATCAGAATTTTTTTTCTCCTTTAATTGTCTTTTTCAATTTTCATTTGTTCAATGCTTGATCAAAATCTCAAGAGATGATCAACAAACAATTCAAAACAGCGCACAAAATAGCAGATCATTGTCCTATTCAATAAACAATCTTTAAGTGTTTTTTCAATGCTCACCTATAATAATTTGAGTCACCCCGATATATCACTCTACAGATATAATCTATGATTTTTCTCTATATTCGATTTCATTTTTTACTTTTTGAGAAGTTTCTTTTTTTCTTCTCTATTTTTTAACTTTTTTTGTATTTGTATTTTTATATGTTTTCAAATTTATCTTGATAAATTTACTTAAGTTCGCCTAGTCAATAAAATTCTCGATTTCTTTGTTTTTTTGTATATGTTTTTTTATCGAAATATGAATGGTTGATAAAAAAATCATTAAGAGTTATAAAAACTATCTATTTGTTCTTTCATTTCTATTATATATTTGCTAAAGTAAACCATTATTCTATACTGGAATATCAGGTAAGCCAAAATTCATATCCGCATATGACAAAAATCATTTTTTTAGATCTATTCAAATCATTTGTTTGCAAAAAAGCGTTTTTTATTTTAACCAGTATATAAATTAATTTCTTTTTATGCATATATAGACAATTATATAGTAAATCTTATTCAAGTTATTGTAATAAGAAAAAGCAAAATAAACAAAATACAAAGATAAATATAATTTTTCAGTTGAAATTTGTAAAAACCTACAATTTGTACTATTTTAGTTTACATATTTTTATATATAATTTTTGAATATTATTATACGTTGTCTTATATTGTATCAAATTTTGATTTATTTTATTGATTTCATAATAAAATATTATGTATAAGCAATGTTTTAAAACTATAAAGCATATTTAAAATATTAATCAGCGAAACGTGTTTATATAAAGCAAATAATGGCCATAAAGTATGTAGTTAATAACTTTCATACAAAATTTAAATATTACATTTATCATAATGTTTTCTATACTGTAGAAAATAACAACTTCATATAATCACACCGTTTTTTTTTACTAAAAACCCTAGATATCAGTCACTTTACTCAAAGTGATTACTATCTTTAAGGAACAGTTTGTCACACAATGTACATTTCTTTAGCATTCCTAAAAACTACAAGCACCAATAACAAAATGTATTCGGGTCCACTTATTTCATGCGTGTTTGCACATTGATTGCAGATAATAGCGAAAGACTATTCGCATCGGCACACATCGGGAACACTCTTTTGAGCGAGGGCACCAAAATTGCGTCAAAAACAGGTTAGACTATTTGGAGCGTCTACCTCAGCATGAAAGTGCCTACGTGACGATTTACTTGTTGCAATGCCCGTCCGACTGCTCAATGAATTTTTTAGTGGGCAAAGCTACGTATCCACTAGCGCCAAGTAGAGGCTTTCCACATGATGGCAACGATCAACTTGCAGTGTGTGATACGTGAATACTTTTAGAAAAATTAACCACTAATGTTGGCTAACTATAAAACAGGTATTATCAACATAAATAGCAAAATGTTTGTAAAAATTATAACTATGAAATTTATTAATGATTTTTTGCGACGTTTAAAAAAATTTCTTTCTAAAAAAATTGGATTAATAAATGAAGTCATGATTGTTCTATAAAAAATTTTTTGATATCTAACTTTTTGATGAAGCAATCATTATTGCATGATGTAATTTTTTATGAAAATAAAGAATTGAAACAATTTAAACATGTTATATAACATATTTGATTCAAAGTGTCAACACAAAGTAAAAACTTACAAAAACAGCCATAATGCTTCTATCTGTTTCTTATTATTTTGCAATCTATATAATTTTACAGATTCCATAAACATTTGATTGATATTTTGTAGATTTGCTGCACAAAGAACCCTTTTTTTATTTTGAATAACAGCATATGTTAAAAATGTTCTGTCTTATAAGATCATACAATATGAATTAAAAACTCATCATTTGAAACAAATTATAAACAGAATACATCGGTTTTATTTTCTAATAATTATTTTTTTGCTTCATTTCTGTTAATTATTTCTAAAATTATGTATTTAATGTACAGTTAACTTTAAAAAACTAGGCAAAATCATTTTACTTTAATCAACTAAAATATAAAAACATATATATTTATTTTTTAAAAAATTTACTATATAATTTGATATTCTGACATTTTCAAAGATAAGAGAAACATGAAACTTCAATAATTTCTGATTGCAATTTTGCGTTATTTATGAATTTTCACTTTTTTAAAGTTTCTTACTATGTTCTTTGGCTTCAAAATTTTTTTGACATACAAAACAGCATATAATTTAAAAGATCTAATAAAAGAAAAAAAATACAAAGGTTTGTTTTCGAAAAAAACTTGTTAAATATGCAGGTATAGAGAATGATTTTGTGTTTTTTTCTTTGTAATCATCCAATACTTTTTTAATTTTCTATAATAATTGTTGAATACACAATAAAATTGATATTTTTAATAAAATCATAAAAAATATTAGCTATAATCTTTCGACTATTGATAGATATTATTTTGCAAACAAAAAAAGTATATTTTGAAGGGGACCAGTTAGTGTTTTTGTAAATTAAAAAGGTTGAAATATACAATTTTAAGCAATCAGCCTGGACGAGCCATAAGATTGTGCATGAAAAATCACAACGTAAAAATTTTTAATGCACGCCTTTACAAACCAAAGCAGAAAAATAACTGAAAAGATTAAAAACGAAGGCAAAAATAGGTAAAGATTGGAAAAGAACCGGGTAGTAAAAAAATCAATAGATGTAGTTTTTCTGAAAATATTTCTAGATTTAATTATACAATCCTGTTTCAAATTCATCTTAAGAAGCCCGGAATATAAAAAAATATTTTATATCATAATGAAGAGATTAACAACACATGAATTTTTTAAAAACAAAATTTTTATTTTAAAATAAAGAACTTTACTAGAGATAATAACCAATCAATTAAATTTGTGCAATGAAGACGTATAATTGGAAAAAGAAAGATAATACTTAGCTATTTGATTCAAAAAAGAGTAGAATATAAGTAAATAGCGATGATAGAAATGGTATATTTAGGTTGATTAGTAAAGGTAATATCAAAAATGCTGACTTTTATAATAAACAAGTAATTTAACAACATTAAGGTATTAAAATCCTTTAAAAAACTTTAGTAGAGAAAATTATATTTCAAAATGAAAATTTTTAGAATAAATATCAATTGGTGATTTTTATGTTAAATTTATACTTAATAAATTTTTAGGAAATCTTTTTTTTCTGTCATTCATTTAAACTTACAAAATTTTTTAAACTATTTCTTATCTTTGAAAAGTCAAAAATGAAAATTCAGAAATATCGACTTTAGTCTATACCAGTCAATATATTTCTAAAAAATTAAATTTAGTGCATCTAAAAAATATTCATCATAATTAAATTTTTTACTAAATAGATTAAAAATTAGATTTGCAATTTATTTCATATATGTAAAACTAAATATTAGTTTTTAGAATTTTTTATATTTGCACTTTATTTCCTGAAAATCTCTATATGTAGACGTATCATCAATGTTTAAATATGAGGTATTAAAACAAAGTTAGATACTAAATTGAATTTATGTTAATTTAATGCAGAAATTTTATTTATTTTATGAAATAACTAGATTATATTTTCATGCATTAAACAATTTTGATATTCGTTTTAATTTTACTTACAAAAAAATATATAAACATTAAAACAAAAGAGCCTAGAAAATCTAAAAAACTTAATATTTTCGATAGAAACCCCACATTACGCTATATTTTTTTTATATGATTTACAATTTCAAATTTTATTTTACAAGTCTGATAAAAAAAAAATTTACAGCTCTTTTTACAATCGATTATTGTTTTTTTGCTTACTAGTAAGAATTAAGATATCGTAATCAATATAAATATGTTTTCTTAAATTATTACGCTGTTTTTTTACGTTTTTTTGCAAATTATTTTTCATTTTCTTATATTTTTGTAGTAATGAAGATTTTTTCAAATTAAAGGAAATGAAAATCAATCATTTGTTTTTCCTTTTTAATGAAATATCAAGAATTGTTGTTACAAAGCTTAAAATTTGATCAAATTGGTATTTTTTATTGAAAATATGACATATCGATTTAGATGTGCATACGTTTCTTTACTTAATATACTTTATTTTTATAAAATAGATTTATTCAAAAACATATTAGAAGATTTTTTAACCGTCGAATTGAAAAAAATTCTGTAATGTATTAGTGACTTATAGAAACAGAAGTTTATAAAAATTACTTTCTAAGCAAATCTAAAATATCGGTATGTAGAAGATTTGAATTAGTAAAAACCAAAACTATCCAATGAATCTATTGTGATTATAAGATCTAAGGTAGAAATTGTTAAGATTATACACAGGAAATGGAAATTAAAAATATTTTAGTTGAAAAATGATAATAACTACGATAAAAACCTACTTTTAAAGCTCAACGAAGAAATATATAAAGAACGAAGGATAAATGATAAATGAAAAGACTGTTGAATAGTAAAGTTTACGAGAAAGGTTATAAAAAAAACAAATTATTTAAAACAAGTTTTTTTAAACATTTTTTTCAAACAAATTATTCTAAGTTAATAGTTTGTAAACAGATATCATTTTTAACAAAATCGCTTAAAAAAAATACGCTCCAACAAAATAAGTCAGCCGACAGGGTGTGAGCTGACTCCTTCTAAACGGAGAAAAAACAAAAGAAGATGATTAAATAAAAAATATATTTATATTTCTGTGTGAATGTCACACAAGTGAATCCTATTATTAGTAGTTCATCTTCCTTGATTGTTTTGAAGTTATTAAATGTTCATATTTAGACCCCAAAGAAAACAATAAAAAAAAACGAAGAAGCAGGAATCTCGAAAAAAGAAATAAAAGGGAGCAAGTAAACTAAAGTAAAAGAAACTTCTTATGGTGGTTAAATTTTATGAAAAATTTGTATTACTTGCGCTTTTTTGCTGTCTTCCAAGCTAGATCTTGGAGATTAGGCGAGATATAATACGCTTGGCTGTTTTTCCGTTACTGTGATTCCACAACAAAATATGAGTTTGAAATATTCAGTTCAATTTTCAATCTATTGTTGAACCTATATTCACTTTCTGAATGTTTTAATGTTAAGCACTGATTTCTTTTATATAAAAACCTTTTCAGTCTATGATAGACCGAATTAAAGTATGTTTTCGTATTTAAAATAAGATTCAACTTAATTATTGCACTTCAATAACTGTTTTTTAATTTCTTTTAGGTTATAAGTATCGTATGGTTTAAAAAACAATTTAACTAGATTATATTTATCCTAATTATCAATATAGTCATTATAACCGCAAGGTAGTATATACAATGTAGAAATATTTAGTATTACATAAAATGGCAAATGAATTCGATATATTTCTGTCTTTTTAAACAAAATAACTTTTCTACTCATATATAACTTCGTGAAAATCTAACAAACTACAATATTCATACACATAGGCAACTGTTCTAACTATATTTTTTGAGCAATATTATTTTATAAGATGACATAGAACTTCCTTTTTATATTTTGTTATACCTATTATCTAAAACATAATTAAATTTTTATTTTATCAAAAGTATTTCTAATGATAAAAGTTCGATAAAAAATATAAACTCTAAAGATCAAACAACATATGATAATATAAATGCGTTTAGATCATCAATATTAAGATATCATTTGCGCTCTATAATTATTTTTATTTTTTTTCTTGTAAATAACAACCATAATCAAGTTATATTTAATTTTTTTTCACGAAACTTTTCCTTTAAATTTGTGATAACTTTATGCTGAAAAAAAAATCGAAAAACGTTTTTTGATTACAATTCATATCATTCTAACAATTTTCTATGTTAATATATTGTATAAATTGCCTTTAATTTAATTGCAAAGAGGGTTATTAATATATGATACTAATATTATCATAGATATGGAATATGATAAAATATTCGAAGTTGCGCATTAAAGAGTTTATTATATCTCTCTTTTTTTATAAATAGCTTTTAAAAGCTTACCTCTTATACACACCGACATATTACAAAATTAGAAAATAAATTACAAGAAATTTCTAAATTGGTCTATATTGATATTTTTCTGAATATTTCTTATGTCTTATGAAGACCAATTAACTAAATTATATTTGCTTGATAGAAAGATTTCTGTTACAAGAAACAAATTTACCAAGTTAGAAACATTTTATTTTATTTACAAATATCGGGATATAATTCTAGAGAATCAATAAACGAGAAAGAATATATTTTGAAATAAAAATTCGGAAGATTACCGTTTGTTTATCTGTGTCTTGGTGTTGATTTGGAATAAATGAATTATTTAAATAATTTTTTTTAGAATTTTATGTAAAATTTAATCTATTCTTAATATATTCGATCAAATTGATTTAATTGATGTTTTCGGAATGTTTGATTTATTATTATATTAGATAATTGTTTAAATATCAATATGATTTTTATCAGCATTAATTTATAGTATTTTCAACAAGGGTCTTACTGATTGGTGAAAAAAAAAGTTTTATTTTTTTATTTATAAATGATTTATAAAAATGTGCTTTTTACAAAAAAATTGGTTTTTCATTCAAAATTATCTAAGCGTTATCCAACTGTGAGAATTTTTATGATTGTTATTCAGGTTCTAATGCCATTTCTTAAAAAAATAATTAATCCCAACGATGATTTATGGAAGTAAAATTCCTAAGAAGGATAAAACCGAGCCGGATTTAAAGAAAAAAATGGTCTATGCAAATAAATTATAAATAATTTATTATTTACGAAAACAGTCTGTTTTTAATTAATGCACTTTTTTGTATTCAAAAAGTTCTAGTAAACATGTCGATGCCCGTTCTTCGTAAAAAATATATCATTATCATTTATTTTGAGCAAAAATTTAGACTAATAAAATATTTCATCAAAAATTCACCGAACCGCTTTTTCGCAAGGATAAAAAAAGGAAAACAAATATTTTAATTGTAAAATAATTGAAAAACGAGAATTAACCTAACTATGTAACAAATGTAATTTTTTTGTAATATTAAACACAAAACTATTTTGAGATTTTAAGTTTTTTTTTACCTAGAAAAAATTTTCGATTATCAATGATGTACTTCGTAAAAAATTTATGAATTAAACAATTTAAATAATAATTACTAAATTTCACCACACAAAATTACTAAATTTTTCTTTTTTATTCAATTGGTCTAGGAATATGATTATTTTCACTTTTTTTAACAAAGTTAAATTAGCATACTTGTTATTCAATTATAATATTTGCTTAATTAAGAGAAGAGCTATGGGTCGCGGCTAGTTTGAAATTTTTTTTTTAATTACTTACTGCCTTCATTGCATTTTTATATTTGAATCTTTGAATGGCACTACCGATATAAATCATCAATAATAAATCGGAAGTACATTAAATTATTGGAAATATTTTGTTTCGTAGTGAGAGAATTTATATAGTGATAAAAAATATATATAGTGCACAGAAATAACATTAAAATATATTTTAGTTACTAATTTTTCTTCTTAAAGTTGGGTATTTGGTCAACTTTCCAAAAAAAAACAAAGCGATTCAAGTACAATCTTAATATTTGAACATTTTTTTTTTAAATATTATAAGGTATTGTAGAGTACATGTTTCGTATGTATCTTAACGAAGAGATGTTTTCAATCAAAAAAAAATTATACTAGATTTTATAGTTCTAGTGATTTTCATAGTAAAAAATGCTCTTTTCAATTATATTCTAAAAAATATATCAAAATCAATTATTTATTTGATCTCTATTCTAATTTCGATCAAACTGTAAAATTTATATAAAATCAATGGGAACAAAAACATCAAATACATTCATTTTTTTAAATTTCATGATATATTACAAAATTTTAATTAAAATTTCTACTTATATTTTTATCGAGAAGTGTAAGATCAGCGTATTATGGATAAATACTTCAATGGAATTATCCAAAAAAAAACGCCTTTTTGATGTTGAGTAACAAATTACATAATGAAGTATAGATTTAGTGGTCTATACAATATTTAATTATAAAAAAAAATTTCACTATTTGGTTATGAGTAACTATTAAATTTATAAATTTAAATTAAGCAATCGAAGCTATAGAAGGTTTTTACAAAGCCAAATTAAAAATAAAATCTTGCATAAAGAATATAATATTTTTTTTGTAAAGAATCACAATTTTCGCTTTCAATATGCCACTTTTTACATTTGATCTGAGATAAAAATATAAATGATAATATTTTACCTAAAAAAAGTCAATCAGATTAAATCACAACAAACACTTAATTTAATATATACTGTAATTTAAATTTATTTATCGTTTGAAAACGTGTAAAAAGAACTTGAATTTTGTTCAGGTTGGATTTCAAGTTTGATTTTAAGTCATGTTCACAAATTTTATTTTCTAAATAATTCTACTTAAAAGATTGTTTTTTAAAATCTATTAATCAAATTAAATTCCATAAAATTATGATTTTTAGAAAAATTTTCAGTTAAATATTCTCAAAATAATCTATTCTATTTCTGTTTTATAATTATGCTTCTTCATTTACTATAAAATTTTTTTCTTCACAGTAATTACACAATAGTAATTATGAAAAAATCTTAAATATATTAATAAATTGGTTACTATTTTATATAATATTTTAACATTGGTTTCATTTTCAGTAATTTTATTTTTTTGGATTTTTACACATGTTAGGGTTTAACAATAAATTTAAATTGTCTTATTCTTCATGTTTTTTAAATTTTGATTTACATTATTAAAACATAAAAAATACATCAATGAGCGAAAAATAGAGCATTTTTGCCTTTTTGAAAAATTTTGTGTCATAATATTAATGGCTTTATTTATCTGGGCTTTTTTTGACACAACAAATCAATTTTTTTTTGCTATCCGTATTATAAAACCATCATCTAAAAACTTAAGATTTTTATTGTACCGCATTTAAAAGTCTAAAAACCATTGTCCAGAAATCGAATACAGTAATATTTTAATAAAAAAAATTCAAATATTAAAAATTGGAAAAAATCATAGATTGACGAAAGTGAAAACAGTTTGTAATTATGATTTTTCGAATCGATATTTAAAGTAGTAAATTTTAGCATTCAAACATTATAGGTTTGCGTTTTTATTTGATTAAATTTAATGACAGTAATTGCGATATAAATTGCCTATTTAAGATAGATTGATTTTTGATGATGGTGAAAGAAGATGAAGAAATTATATGATTTTGACCGTAAGACAAAAAAAAACAAGTTATAAGTAGTAGTTTTTTGTTTAGCACTAATTTTTTATTATCATGAATGTTTATTTTAATGAATATTGTTAGATTCAAGAAATTTTCGTTGTTTTTTATTTTTGTAGCGCTATATTTCTAATAACGCGATAAATATTTCAATTTTATAAAATTAAACACATTTTATTTCATTCAATAAAATATTACAAAATATAATGCAGGTTGCTTTAATAATATTAGGAAGAAACTATACGGCTTTTAAAAAATTCTTCCGGAAGGGCATTACTAATGTTCATGGCTGAAAGCTTCGCTAGTATCCATGCGTGATTGCTCGGGTTTTTCTGCCGGCTGGTTTTTCATCATCTAATTCTTCGTGCACTGTTTTTTTCTTTACAACTTAAAATGTTGTAATAGACACACTACTATAATGTGCTTTGATTGATCATTTTCAATGATCGCAAAAAAACCTTTTGTACGCACAATTTTTTTCAGTGTTGCAAGCGATTTGTAATTTAGGATGACACAGATATTTTAGTTTAATAATTATTGAATTATGTTTTTAGTATTTCTTATTAGTGATATAAAATATTTCAAATCTTTTTATATTTAGAACGAATTTTTCTAAGAATTCAAACAAATTAGAAGAAATATGATACATATAGTTCTATTTTGTCGCAGTGATGAATATAACAATTATATGATTGGGTTATTTTATCATTTGTTTTTATTTGTTATTCGTCTTTTTGATGGTTTTGATGTTTGACTTTTTTGAAATCTTATTTATGTGATTCGTTTGATTGTTTAGGTGAAGATATCCTGTAAAGAAGGAACACTGTTTGTTTAAAAATAAAAATTTAAAAAATTAGGAATATTTTTGTTACTTTTTTTATAATTGTTATTACTAAAATGATTACTTCTAGTATCATTACTACTAAAATTATTGCTAGCAATATGATTACTTCTAACATGATTGCTACTACTATTGTTACTACTACTGTAGTTATTTTTATTATGGAACATTCTCCTTTTTCTTTTCCTTTCTTTTTTTACTTAAATAACTTTTTGTGATTTTTTTATCTCTAAAAAATCTCGAAAAGCTCAAATATAAAAATATTTTATATTAATTTTTTACCTATACTAATTTCTTAATTTTTAAAATGAAATTAGTTTAACAAAACTATAAACATAAATTTATTTTTAGAATGTTAAAAAATATAAATTATAAACACATTTCTTTAATAACTAACATTAAAATATTAATTATATGTGATACTGTATATCACAGAAGAATTATTGGTATTTGTTGATGTCAATATTTCTTCGACCTTGATAAGTGATTTATAAAATTGTGAAGATTGGTCCAATTTAACTAAAAAAAGCCCAAATAACCTTAATAAATGAATAAATAGAAACGCGTTACAAATGTCTTTAAAATCCTATAATATTTCGAGTGCCAAAAAGTAGGGTCGACACAGAGATCGCCCGCACATATCCAACCCTAATAATAAATATTTCCAATTGCAAATTTTTGTGATTTTTGCGAGATAAAAACAAATACAAAAAATTATTTGATTTGATAACAAAAGGAAAAGAAAAGGTGTTATGATGTATCAAAATAATAGTAGTTCAAGTTAAAATAATAGCAATAACATGTAAAATCATAACAGTAATGACAGTATTGATGTTTATGGTAATAAAAAACTATATAACCAACATAATATCAATTGTAAAAGAGTAAGAATTGAAATATATTAGAAGAATAGTTAGAAATGGATAATGTTCCTTATTTTGAGACAGCATAGATGTATTATTTTTTTATTTTTTCTAATAATTTATTATTTGATTTTAATATTTTCTATGTGGCATTTTGATTAGTTGAACACTTTTTAAAATTTATACAATATGAATTCATTTTTTAATTTATAAAAATCTTAAGTTATTTTCGTAAATGCTAAAATCGTTTAATTTAATGTTAAAAGCCCGACAAACACAATAACTTTTATTATATTATTTCATATTGAGAAATTTCGGTTCAATGATTAAAAATTGATTTAATTAAAATATAAAATATATTATATAGATTAATATCATTAATTAGTTTTTTCGGGATCAAACTTAAATTTACTCGGCTTTGTCAGCATTACATCATTTTATTTGTCTTGTCCTGAGAATTGCATAAATGGCTTTTATTTATGCCTTTTAAAGTGCATAAATTAATCACATTCTAAATGGCTATATCTTTTTCGCAACCACAACATAATTTCATGCTTCTTCCCAAGAGTTTAAAATGATTTGGTAATGATCGTTTGATACAGCATTTTTTTTATTATATTAGAAAATAAACACATAAAATGATTACACGAGATTTTATTTTGATGCATAAAGCAGCGAATATAACCGTGATTATTTTTTTTTGATTAAAAAACAACATAAATATTAAGTGAAAATGCTAATTTTATAAAATTTTTACATAAAAATATATTTTAGATTGACAAAGAGAACATTCTATACATTTTAAGAAAGTTAATAGTGTAATATTTGTATTGTTAAAACAAAAAATCCATCACAATCGTATGGTAAATAAACATTCTAAATTCAACCTTGGAATCTTTAATATTGTTCAAATTTAAGTTTTTCTGATATTCCTTTACAGAATCAAACAAAAAATTATAATACAAGATCTTTTTAGAAAAAAAACGATTTTTTTAAGTCCTACTACACAAAAAATCAAGTTAATAACATTAAATGCCATGTTCTCGCTAAAAGAATTTTTAGTCGTTTAATAGCAAGATCGGTTTAATATTAAATATAACATTTAAAATATCTTTTTCACCAACAAACCCATTTGAAAAAACCCATTGATTTTTTTTTCTCTTGTTATTTTATACAATATACTTGTTTTGAAATATTTTTGAGATCAAAATGTAAAATAATGAAAATATACAATAAAATTCGAATTATAAAAATTTAATAAATTCGAGCAAAGGAATGATAATAAAAGAACTTTAATGTTGCCTGTTAATAATAATATTAAGTAAAACAATAAAAATTTACCTATTTAAAAAGTTGAAGTATTTTCTTATTGAAGCGTATATAAAACATGAAAATTTATGCTGTTCACAGCATTATTAGAGCAAATAAAACACTTTTAATTTGTTCATTTTAAAAATAGAATGCAAAATAAGCCTTAGTTCAAAAATAGTTTGCAATATATATGTTATATTTTTATATACATTTGAACTAAATACGAACTAGCAATAATGTACAGAGTTTTTAGTGTTTTACCTCTAAACCTTTCTTAGTAATTTTTTAATTGTTTAAGTTGATATATTAATATGCTATACATATATTTTTTTTCAATATATTATCATACTACTATTATTAAGAAGCTATATTTATAATATTTTAATCACATAAATACATACATAAATATATAATATATATGTGCTATCATTGCAACTTTTATGAAATTGTAAGCCACAACGATAATAATACAAAAAATATATTTATGTTACATTAAGACTATTATCTGAGCAAAAATAACATAGTAAGCCAATTTTTTTGAAATTTTTTTGCTTGACACAATTGAATCGATTTAAATGCAACAATTTTTTATAAAAATGTGTGTTTTGTAACATTATAAAACAACTCTTGTCTTTCATGTGTTGTTAGTATAAAATTTATTTATTTATTTATAAGTTTATTATAAAAATATCAAGAAATTTTTTTTATGTGAGATTCGATTAAACACAAAAAAATGTTTTACGCGTATGAAAATACCAGATAATTATTTTAAATGGATGCAACGGTTATATAATTTATAATATGTTTTTTCTAAACACCAAGCATAGTATAGTTATTGTATTTATTAAATTCGTGTAGATAGCATAACAGTTATAAATTTTATCGATTTTTTTAGCTTTATTTTTATATTAACGTTTGCATGCATGCCTTTTCAGATTTTTATTCAGGTTTGTAACTCATTTGAATGCAAGCTTTTACACATTTGATAGTGTCATAAGGCTAGTTATCTATTCATATTTTTTAGTCATAATAAACAAAACATTGCTTGATGCGAAAAAATTCTTTACAAAATTTCTTTGTGGTTTTTAAAATTTAAAATAAGGTTGTTTAATCAAATATTATATTTTTCAAATGAATTATAGACTTTAAGCAAAAAATTTTACTCACAATGAATTTTTCTTTCTTTGGTTTAAATAGATTCACACCAATAATTTAAGCATTTTTTTTTATGATTTTTTTTATTTATTTTAGCCGCAACAACTTAAATTAAATTTTCTTAGAATTTATATAAACTATAAGTTAAAAAAATTAGGTATTGTCGTTTTCCAAAATGGACGGCTAAGCCCAACCAACATGGCGCAGTAGATACTACTACATTCATGTTGGTTATTTATATTATTATAATACGAAGAAGAATTTGAACCGCAATTAGGACTTTTGTTTATTTTTGTTGAGTATTGATCTAACAATACTCCTTAAGATTAAATAGGAGAACTATTTAACTTTTGCAATTTAAAAATTTTATCTATTTTTGAAAATTAATTGATTTTTTGACAGTTAATTTACTAAAAAAGTTTTTAGTAAAATTTTTATTGGTAATTTATTTAAAATAGATGATTTTGAAATAGAAGTATTTTATCTCCGAATTAAGGAGATAAAAAGTATTTAAAGAATTTGTATTTTGGATTGATGGTTCGAAATCAAAAGAAAACATTAATAAATAAATCCGTAACATCCAACAATTTTCATTATTTTTCTTAGAGGGGTATCGAAATAATAACTTAATTAAACTTATAATAAAATTGTAAAGTGAATTAAGATTTCATTGAAATTAGAGAAAAAAAGGTTGGATTTAAGCTGGTAGTAAATAGTGTTTTATTCCAAACACAGCTATTTAGCTTAATTCCAACAGGTATCTTGTAGATGTTGTATTTGGTTTTTAAATAAATGCCTGAGTTGAAAGGGCACAGAGCAAAACGAATGCCATTAAATATTGACATATTGAAATTAGCGAATTGGTTTGGAAAAAACTTGTGTATAAAAAATTAAAAAACTAGTTGTTTCAGAAAAATAATCCATACATTAATATCATTTATAAACCTTATAGGTGCGAAGAAAAGGTCATACAACGTTCAAATCCAAAGAAGTGTCAAAAGAACAAATTAAGAATAAAAAAAAGTCTATAGATTGAATTACATATATTTTTACAGTAAAAACATTTCATAAATACATGTCTGACACATCAATAAAATGTACTTCAAACTTTATATCAGCAATATTTAAAGGTTTATACATTTGGAAAACATCGATTAATTTAAACTACATTTATTATGACTCTAAACGACAAACTGAATTTGAAAATTCTACCATTTATCAATTTTCAGACATATATTTTTATTGCACCTTTATATTACATTTATGAGCATAAAAAGGATCTTATTCTAAAGTTTTCAGTCTTTTGTCTGTATATAGATAATTTATTGCGAAAATATGGGTAGCAATAATAAACAGATATTAAAGAAGAGAAAATCTGGCATTATCCGCAAAATATAATACTGCAGATCAGATTATAAAATATTAAATAAATATAACAACACAAATCTATCATTTTATAATATTTTGAACGTTTTCTAACCGGTCAATCTTAGGATACGGCATTTTCATATTTTTTTAAGCCAAACACTTATTGGATGGCCCACAATAAAATTAATCATTCTTATATTGGAAATATCTATAAAAATTACATTGCGGTTGTGTGTCAGAGCGTCAAATTTAAAATTTTGCTATCATCAAAAAAATTCGATAGAATAGGCGAGAGAAAGATACAAGGCTTTAAGAACGTATAAACTTTATTTATTTGGCATACTTTATGTATCATAAAGAATTGCCTTGGTGAGCTACTTGAAAATGAAAATATATCACCAAAATTCTTTTATAACCATCAAATAGTTGAAACACAGATAAGAGCTAATTTGTCAGTCTTGAAATTTTGATTCCTTTTAAAAAATTAAACTGTGGTATAAATAAATTTAAAGCTTATTGTTTTATTGATTTATGGTATTACTAGCATAAAAAACATGTTTACTTTTTTAGGAATAAATTTTATGAATAATTGCATCCATTATAAAACCCGATTGAACCTTGCGAATTCATACATTCTAAAATACATTTATCACATAAAGATAGGTATTTTAGCTAAACAAATGAATTTTTTAAAAAGGTAGATTTGGATATTTTATATTTAATTGCTGTTATTTCAAGATATTTATTGCACATTTTCGTTTTTGAAATATCAAAATTGAATTAAATTAAGAAGAAAACACATATAAAAGAGATATGTTGTGATACACTCACAATTGAATGCAGAATTTAAAATTTTCTATTTATAGATGATTGATAGTTTATTGTTTTTTTTTGGATTATTATAGAGAAATCGTATTATATATTAAAATTTACGACTTGAAAATAAGACGTTTATCGTTTATTCTCTGTATTTTTATCATGAATATTAATTAACTTGAAGTAACTTGCTATATTTTATATGATAAAAAAAAATAATTTAAATTATATAATTATAAATTATTTTGAATAATTTTTATATAAGTCTTACGAGATGATTTTATTATCTTTTCATATTTTCGTAATATCAAAAAAAACCTCAAATTGATTGAATAAAGTTTTTTCTTGCCCTAAAAATTTTTTTCGGTAATGATAAAGTCTTCTAAATATTGTATTTATTGTTTAAAAAGATTCAAAAACCTTTTCTTTAGGTATGCGTATACCATATTTTATCCAAAAATTCTATGAAATTAAGAAACGCGTAAATTTATCATGTTTATAACATAAAAGTTTTGGTCGCAAGTGAAGTTATTTTGAATAGTTTCTCCAAGACCAATACCATTCTCTGCAGGCAGTTGAAAAATAAAAAATATGTTATTTGGCATTAAAAAATAAACCTTAAACATGTTAATATTGTTTTCAAAGACAAAAATTTTAACTATTAGTTGGAGCACAAAATTTACCATTTAAGACATAAGATAAAATTTTTATAAAGTTTCTTTTTTATTTTAAATGATTATACAATATATTTAATATGTGATAAAAAAAAGTCATTGAAAAATTTGCTATTTTATTTTTCAAATTTAATGAAGCACATGTATATCAGAATAACACAATTAGGTCTGAAATTGATTTTTAAAAAGTAAATATTGGTATTTCTGTTTTCAAAATGTTGTATTGAATATTTTTAATTATGATTTACATTTTATTTTACCGCAATATTATGCAAGTTTTTAATAAAATTTGTGGAATTGCCTGTATTTGCAATCTTCATCTGGTTTGATATTTTTTGTTTCTGTTCTATATTGATTAAATTCATCATGCACATCGTGGAAAATATAAAAATCCGATTTTGTAATTGTGTGCTGGCCATCATATTTTAAAACACTAGCAACATTATCATAAAAATACATATAATGCGGCGCACTCCAAACTGTTAAGCAGTTTGCGCTTTTGAAATCAATCTTATAGCCGTTTTTCATAAACTGATGTGCTCTGACCAAATAATTTAAGTCGTTTACAGCAAGGAAATGCGTGAGCTCATCCTGACCAAACAGATATCCAGCACCTCTTGGGCTTCTCTTGAAGCCCTTTTCATAATGAGGATCGCTCCACATTAAATCCACAATTACTTTGTCGACATTCCTAGAAAATCTGTTTATGACCTGAAGCTGTTGGATAGTTTGAAAATTCGGCGAAATTCCACCATGAACACAAAAAACACGTCCATCAACAATCGCACCAACATTTAGAAATCGAAACGTGTCTGAAATTATCGAATATATACACTCATGGCTTCTAGGAAATTTTCTTTCCAGTTCTGTTCTAAATCCAAGATTTCTACCACAATCGTTGGTTTCATGATTGCCGCGAATTAAAAAAATATTTTTGGGGTACAACGCTTTGTAGCAAAGAAGAGTTAAATAAGTTTCAAATGATTGATGGCCTCTGTCTACGTAGTCACCCAAAAATACGTACTTTGACGTTTCTGGTGTGCCGTGCATTTTAAAAATGTTCAAAAGATCGAAAAATTGGCCGTGAATGTCCCCACAGATGTTAACAGGCGACTCGACATCGACTATATTCTGCTCACGCACAAAATGTTTGATGGCAGACTGACAAATCCGCCGGATTTCAAATTCGGATGGTGTTTCGAGGTTTCTTAGCTTTCTTAAAAAATCCATAGGCGAGAGACCAAATGGGTTTTTGAAGGATTTGAATTATCAAAATTTGAATAAATAGAATAATTTTATGTTAAAGGAAAAATTGTCCGCATATAGATGAAATTACTTGTATTATCAAAATTAAAAACTGTTTTACAACCAGTAAAATGTAATTTGTAATTTAGATATTAAATACAATTGAAAATACAGTTTTTCTCAAAATTAAATTTTAGCACTCGAAAACCACAAACTTTGAAATTGCAAGAGAATTAAAATGAATACCATTCATAAACAAAATAATGCAAAATAAAGATGAAAAATGTCATATTTCATAATATAATAGACACAAATATTTAAAACATACAGTTTTGAAACTGGGAATATTTCACAGCCACACTTCTCTGCATATTTAAAGTGATAAAATCCAATTAGTCTATTTTATATTATAAATGAGGTAGTATCGAATATATATTCAGCCTTATTTTTTTGCAATGTTTACCTTCAAATCAAAGAATTTATTTTCAAGATCAGTAGATATTCATAGAACCGAGAATAAAAATTTTAATTGGCTCATCTGCACAATGCATATTTTCCAGAATGTTAATGAGCGACAAATGTAGAAAAATAATCAAAAGAAAAAAAAATAGCATGATATAAGATTCGGAATAAGGAACTGTGATAAATATCACATATTAATTATTAACTTAAAATGATTGAATTTAAATTTTGTATTATTAGTCTTAAATTGATCATTTAAAATATTAATATTGAATATCTTAAATTGAATAATTTTTTATTTTTAGTAAAAAAAGGAAATAAATTTAATAGGAATTTTGTTAGTGATTTTTTAGAGATATGACAAATCACAAAAAATCATTTATGATTAATTTGAAAAGAAAAAAAAAGAAAACAAGAAAATGAACAATAGTTTTAGAGTAAATTATAGTAGAATAAATGATGATTTAAATATTAAAAACATTAGTAATAATATTAATTTAGAAATTAGTAATAATAGCAATTATCTAAATAAATTAACAATAACTTTAATATAAAAATTATAATATATATAATAATGTTTTAGAATTTTACTTTAAAATGGTTTTGTTCCTCCAATACAGAACAGGCACTAACAAAAATATTGACGGAATATAAAAAATTATTGGAAATTAAAAGGTTGGTGTTTTTATTCATATTAATTTATGGTTTTCAAACGAGGGATGTACTATTTACCAAGAAAATGTTTACCAGATTGCTTCTCTATTTTATTAGTATGAATCATTGTTGGATGTAACTTGATTAGAATTGTGAGAAAACTAAGATAAAACTAAAGATTGTTTTTTATGCATATTTATTTTAAATAAAATTTCTTTTATAGCGATTTCTTGGTTTTTTAAACCAATCGTCAATCTTCAAAATCAATATTTCAAAAATCACTTAAATTTCAGTAAAATATCTTAAATCATTTGTGTCAATTTTTTAAAAAAAACTAATATATATATGTAATGATTACATCAACCAATAAGAATTTTTATTCCAAATTTTAAACAGAATTTGAAAAAATTAATTTGTCGAATATTATTTTTTTCCATTTTTTAAGATCAAATGACAAAATTCCTAAAAATAAATACTAGTTTCCTTTAATATATACAATCATAATGCAAAAATGTACACGGAAACCGTAAAACTCTCAATATTCAACAATCATGTATTCATTTTGTTTTATATTAACAGTTTTTTTAATCAAAATTTTGAATTATTTTATTTGCAGATTGTTAGTTTACTCAAAAAAGTTGTCTTTAATGTGCAGCTCTATAATTTTACGGACTAAAAAAGATGTTAGTACGTCTTCTTCTTTCTATTTTATTTAAACTTAATTTTTTGATGTTTTATTTTCTATATTTGTAATCATGTTCATTTTTAATGAAGTTAATTATGGTTGATTATTGAACATCCTAAAATGGTCCTATCGTCAAAGATGATCAGAATCAATATTTATAAAATTGATTCACGATATATCTTGTGATTCGCATCGGTTAATTTATTCAAACGTCAAACGCGCTGGTCGGATCTACAATAGTTGCATAAAGAGAAAAAACAGAAATTCGCCATGGGTATTAATTTATTTTTTCATTTCTATTTTTAACATAAAATTTATGTACTGAATTATTATAGGTAGAAAATAAAAATAATACCTTTTCAAATAAATTATTTTAAGTAGCATATATCAGTTAAGACACATAAGATTACACATAAACTTCTTACAAATCTGACATCTATCAGATATCTCCACATCTAATTATATATAATTTGATAACAATTTTTTATAACCAATTAAGTAGAAGCGAACGTTCAACGCATATTAGTTGAACAAGTAAAATAATGATCTTTAGAACCAGTAGTTTTACTTTAGTTTTTTGAATATAAATGCACACATATAATTATTCGATGTCAAGATGATTTATTTCATTATAAATTCCGATAACAAATATTTTTAAGAATTATATATGACATTAATCATATTATCTTGACTAGACAGGGTTTTTCTATTTTGCATCTATTTTTATTTTGTCTAAACTTACAGATTTTTTTGTAAACAAAATCACTAATTTGATATTTATGGGTTTTTGTTTTGAAGATATCTTTTGATCATTGTTTATTTCAATTTTTTTTCATTTCTATTAAATTTATAAGTTTTTTAATTATTTAAAATACCATTAGATTGCTCATTAAGCCTATTTTTTTATGTCGAATTTCATTTGATGAGAGACTTAAACTTCTACTGGATGCATAGTTTAGCCGAAGATCTGGCGTGTCAAAAGGTTTTTTTACTGTACATTTTCTGTAGATTCTAAAGATTTCTAGGATTTATGAACTGTGTCTTTAGCTGAAGAAGTTTCTGATGAATTGTGAGGAGACGAAAAAAGTGCTGAATGTTACGTTTAATGCAGATTTTTTATACTAGTTTATGTTATATATTACAGTCTTGATCGCTAACTATTTTTATTATCGCGTTTCATTTTCTCAACCAATTTCTCAAAATTTTTTTGCAACAATTATGACTTTTACATATCAGATGATAATAATTTTATTCCAACGTAAACAGATATCAATTATTGCTTTAATATATAAAAATGGAATTAATTTTTTTTACAAGACGATGCTGGGTTTTTATAGTTTTGTTATATTGGTAGAAACCATTAAATTAAACATTTTTGTATTGAATCCTCTACAAATTTTTATATTTTTATAGTTGTTAAGTTTTTCTATTTAATTTAATATAATATTTTTTGGTATTTGTAAATAATTCTTTAAGTTTTTAATAATGAAATATAAGTGAATCGATGTATAGAGTTTTTTTCCTATGTTGTGGTAAATCACATGAATGTTGTAGTAGCAACATCCTTTGATTTTCTTAGTACACCTTTTCCTCCATTTTTTCCCACATTGTTTCTTATTTAAGTTAACATATTTTGTACCCCACTTATGACAGAGAATAGTAGTTAGACAAAGGAAAAAAGAAATATTTAATGTTCCTGCATAAAACTGTCGAGATAACAACCCGACACCAAGCCCCAATATATGAAAAAAACACTCCGAATCAGTCACTTAGTTCTCTTTACTTACGCTACTCACATCGTTCACCGAGTAATTAAGGCAGTGTTCGCACCGGTTTTGAATTGTAATGATCTTCTCTTCTATATGTGTTCGGCGAATTAATATGCGTTTGTTAGGTAAAACAAAATATTTTATTATTGAATTTAAATGGTTTTGTTAATTGTATTGGATTTTTTTAATTTTTTTTCGTAAGTCTTTTAAATTGATCCATTAATTTTACAGTAACATTTTATGTGTTTCACTTGAGCTCTTCATTCTTCGAAATTGAAAAACTAAATCTGTAATACAATTAGATTTTTTAAATATGTTTAACCATGATGAAAACATTTTCAAAACGTTTTTCACGCTAAAGTTATTTTAATCCTGTACTCATTATAATTTTAATGTTATTTTTTTTCATGTATGTTCAGTTGTTAAAAATTTTTAGCTTTTAGTATTTATTTCTTTTTAACAATTATATTTGTTTTGACAATAGAAATATTGTGTTTTTTGATTTTTATTTGCGTATATTCTTATGCATATATTGGGTTGATAAAGTATTGCACTAAAGAATAGTCTTATAAATCCGTGCCTATTATAAAATTCTTCTTAATATCAAGAAAAAGGTAGATATATATTTTTCTGATTTATTTTACTATTTTCTGCATAACTGATTTTTTTATTTTCGAGCATATGAATTTCATTATTTTTGCAAAATATCATATATTTTTAAAATTATATATAGCATTGAGAAATGATGAATAAAACCAATTTTTTTCATAATTTTTTTTCAATTTTTTTATTTTTCGTAATGCTGTTTTTTCAATTTGTGAATGTGTGAGATTTTAGCTTTAACATCATCCGAATTTTAAATTATTCAAAGGTTTTTAATTTTTGTAAATATAAAATCATATTTTCACGCTAATTATATTATGTGCAATTATATAGTTGATTACTAGTTTCACGTGATTGTATCACCCCTAAGCTTGCAAATCACCGAAAATATAGCGAGATATCCTTTCGCAAATTTTTTTTTGTAATATTATCATTTAAGAAAAATTTGGTGTCCTCGAAGAATTCGAAAACCAAAAGGTATTCTTATAAATTCATATATCTGGTCTCTTACAGAAAATCTGTTTTTGAAATATCAATAGCTTTCATAAGTTTTTGATAAGGACACTATTCAGTTCAATTTGTGAAAAATCCGTTGATCTAATTTTCTCATATAAAAAATAAATTATAAGAGAAAATATTAATCTATCGGAATAATTTTCTTAACAAAGATTGGTCAACTCATAAATGAATTGTGTCATTTTTAAAAAAATTACGAATTTTAAACAACCTGTTGTTGCTTTCATGGTTTTTAACTTGTTTTTTGCTATGAGAATGTTTAGAAGCTCTGAAATTTTCAAACAAAAAGATGATAGAATGTAATGGCATACCTGTTATATTTTTATGGCGAATCAAGCTCCAAATAATGTTGCATATGATTCAAAAAGGTTAGTTTTTTTTTGCTTATCGAATAATTTTTCATATATTTTCTACATAGTTTCGTTGAGTTAAGAGGTTATTTTAGCCAAAGAGCACAGTTTTGTTAAGTATCCAATGATTTCTGAATCACGTTCCTTGTCAAAATCATATTTTACATTAATTTTCAAATTCATGAAATAAACAATATATTTTACAAAATACACATTAAATGAATAATTTTAAATAAACTTATTAATAGAAATTTTCCAAATAGTCTTTTTTCAATATGCGGATTTGTTCATATTGCTGAATTGTAGGCTTATATTGATTTTAAAATTTTTAATGAATATTTGAAGCCTTCTGTTAAATGACCTGTGCCTATTCGACCACCGCATTTAGAATATAACTGTCATAGTAAGATACCATATTTCTGCTGCACTTTCATGATAAGGCAGAGTCTCAAACCGTTATTATTATTTATTCAAGTTAGTTATTTTTAATGGTCATTATATTTTGAATTACATTATTTCATTCTTATGGTTTTTCAATTGCAATTTATTCTATATCATTCATATTGTTTGTTTTGTTGAGCTGTATATTTTTAACGCGTGAAAATCAAAAATTGTGTGTAAAAATCTTCGACGATGCTTTTATCGCTAAAACACACTAAATTTCTACTATCTTTCAGTGCCAAAACATACCCGTGTTGTTGATTTAGATTGTGCGAATATAATTTATGCTGCTGTTTTTTCATAAAATTTAGCAGAATCTACAGTGATTTTCTAAAATAATTATTGCAGTTTTTGTCAATAATTTATAAAAAATATATGCCATGAATATATATCTTCATATCATCTGTTGTGTTAAATTTGCTAATAGGTAAAAATTTTATTAAAGTTTGAGTTCCTGCACAACCCATGGCCTTTATGGCATTATTTCTAACTTTCTAACTACCATCGACACAGATTCATATTTTCTTTCATTGTTTCGTATAAATGATGTTTTATTTCCTAAAAATATTCTAAAAAGTTGTGGTTGATACTGATTGGATGTTTTTCGGCATAATTAATGTAATACTATTCTTAATATATATATTTGTTTCAAATATCTGCAAAAATTTTAGTTATATAGATGATTCTAAAGTTTTTGTGCTTCATTTCATTGCACCTCAAATGTTCAATCGTTTCCACAAATTGTTTTACAAATTCGAATAATTAAAATATTTGATTTCTGAAAAAATGTCCTGACGACTTTTTATGATCAAGTTTGTATAAGTGAAATAATGTTTAATGTCGCCTTCAGAACTTTTTTATTATTCTTTTAAGTTCTAAATTATTTATTTTTCTATTATCATCACAACAATATGCACATTTTTACAGAATATTATTTATACAAGTTCTAGTAATAAAAACGTCTGTTTCATATTTTGGATTAAATTTACGGTTTTCTTGTAAAGGATTATACTAGTAAATATGACTATATATACAGGATTTCCTTCCGCTTTTTTCTTCAAATTAGTATTTTCTAAATTCTGTTTTTTCGGGCATTTTCAGTTTTCGAAATTTGCAAAAATTTCTGTATCATCTGTCTATAAAAGGCAGTCTTCATTCTAGTTTTTAGATTTTGATTATTATAAAAAGATGTAGGTACCATAAAAATACATGACTTTTTTTACATAAAAAATACCATTTAATCACTCTTTACTATCATTTACATTTTTTTTACTTATCATGCCTTTTATGATTCGACATCGAGATTCAATTTTAGGTTAAAATGTTTAATATTCCAGTCAGCATGTGAAAATTTCTTTCGTTTTTTGTACATCAACACATGTCTTAAAGCATAGTAGGAGAATTTTTGCATTTGCAAAAGTTTATTTCGGTGTGATTATATTGTCATGGTCAAACGAAAAAGTATAGAATTTTTATGCTTTAAAAATTGATTTATATGGATTTTCATTTTCTTTTTTATTCTTGCATACATTGAATTTTATTTACTTATTATTTTTTCTGTAATTTGTACCTAGCCTAGTTCACAATTTTTTATTTATCTTTTTTTTAGTTAATATATGAATAATAGTTTTCATTATTATACTTTAATGCATCTCAAAAAAGTAAAATCTGTGAAAATTGATAATTGATATTTCTCAATCTTATCATATAATATATGATTACTTATCTTAATAAAATATGTCATCATAACGAATTTCACACTAAAAATAGTGCAACATTAAGAATTTAAATCTAAATAACCTCTAAATATATAAAATTATGTTAATATCATTAAATGATGCTAATATCACACCTAACTAATGTTATAGATCTTTCGCGAATTTTTCAGGGAACTTTTTCTCTTCAAAATTACCAGTATCTGTGATAAAATTATGCAAAGATCAAGTAAAATCTAGTGTTATTTATTACAACTAGTATTATATGTACACTTTTTTTATTTCAAAACTAAAATTAACACATAGAAATATTATTGTTACAGATGTTTTAATATCACATTTATTTGAAACGATAATGATAAGAATAAAATATTAAATAATTTTGTCCAAGAATACAAAAAAGCTGCCTTATCGGTGTCAGACCGATTATTACAGATGAAAATGATTATTTACATATCAATATCTAATTCTCAGGAAAATTTTAGTTTCATTGTATTCTATATCTCATATTTTTTTCATAAATCATATTTAGCATTAGTTCTTTATATACACAAGTTTGTTTACACGACAAAACATAAAATTTATAGAATTCCAAAAAACTTTACCCAAAAAACAAGTATAAAAAGTCTTTGAAACGACAAGTTTTGATTTACTTGAAGCCAGAAGAATCAATATAAACTAATATACCCATTGCTAAAGATAAGAAAAAGTAAAAAAAACAATGTAATCACATGTCGTTTCTTTACGTAATATCTTAAAACAATACAAAAAACTCATTATTGATAAACATAAATATCTTATAAGTTTTTTTATCCGTATAAATATTTACATTGTGTTACAAGATTTATTATATTCTATAAAATTAGCCGTTTCTCTAAAAAATTATCATTATATGTATATATTTTACTGGATATCAAAAAAAATTCATAAATCAACAAAAAAACATAAGAAATTCTGGAATATTAAATCAATATAGCGTTATTTTATTCAATAACAATCGTTTAAAAAGAATTAGGAAAAATTGATGTATATTATAGTTTTCAAATATTTTTTTGTAATGATAGTAACACAATTCTACCGAAAAATACAATTTGTGATTACTGCGGAAAAATATTTTGGTAATTTCGTTATTATAGATAATGTAAATAACAGTAAGATTTGTAAAAAACATACCACATATACAACAAAAATCCATACAAGCTTTTTATATTTTTCTTAAATTATCAACGAAAATGCAAAATATCATTATGAACAATTAATTATCCATAAAAAACAGCAATTAGGATTTCGGATATATTTTATGCGATTGTAAATATAAAATGTAACTGTTCAAAAAGAGAAAGACATTGTTTGTTTATATATATATATATATATATATATATATATATATATATATATATATTACTATA
>AFBI03000104.1:50727-78462 GCA_000230595.3 Edhazardia aedis USNM 41457 | reverse complement strand
GTCGTCGTACGTACGTACTACTAGTAGTACGTAGTAGTTAATAATAAATAAGTATATATAAGAAGAAGAAATAGTTAGTTATTATATATATATATATATATATATATATATATAGTATTATCCTGATCAAAGCATATATTAAACAAGACATATTTGCCGAAATAACACAAAAAAATGACAAACTTTTTTTATATTTAGCAATAGATTTAGAGCATGTTAAGCTCTATTTAAATATCAGTTTTCTTAATATTTCGTCTGTCATAATTGATCTCTGAGCAATAAAAAAAATTTAATTTTTATTTTATATGGATTAAGTATTAACGAATATACAAGCAAAGAAATTAATTTATGTGTAAATACGTTTGAAAAATATTCATTACACTTAAAGATCGAAAAATCAATAGCTTTGAGAGTAAGTTGATTTGTTTCTACTATAAACATCTAAAATTCATATGTTTAAATGTTTCAATTCTGAAAATGCAATCGAAACATTAAATAAAATGTCTTTTAAATAAAAAATTTAAATACATATATTCTAGATAAAAAAAGTATATCACATTTTGATTCTACTCATCTAATAAAATAGTCGGCATACTATGTACCGGAGCACCTGAAGAAAATAAAGAAACGGTTATAATTTTCGTTTTTTATGCACAACATATTAATACATATTGGATTTTGTAAAACCAAGTGAAACTTGTGTGTTATAAAATGTCTGTTATCGGACTAATATATGCTATTTATTTAAGTGTTATCTTTATCATTTAAATAACACATTTTATAAGTTGTTATGACATATTTAAAATTTAAATGCATCGGTATGTTTCTGAGAGTAAGCATAATTAGAATATTTTACATTCAAACAGATTTTTCTAATTTTTGTTGCTTTACTAATTGATAAAATGTTATTTACACAGATTTTCTATTCTAAGAAGATTTTAATAATTTTTGTTTCTGACAAAATCTTTTCTAGAAAAAATAAAATCTGTTCATATTGTTTTTAATGATATATTCTTTAGCTATAATATCTTAAAATGTAATAATGTGAATAAACAAAGAATGAACTTGAAATTAACCTTTCATTTAATATGTTACATATGATAACATGAATATAGTTCTTCTTTCCAATTACACATTCATAAAAACTATTATCCATATTTTTTTCGTAAGGTCGTCACTAAAATGGATAAATTTTTGAATATAAAGAATGTTAAAAAACACATAAAAAAGGATTATAAAAAATAAATAATTACTATTCCGCAGCATACACATATTTTTACTGATAAAAGAAAAATATTCGCATTTAAACGATATGAATATTTTGTAGTTATATAAACCTTAACTTAAAAATATACACAAATTTTTATAATAATAATAAATACAGAAACTTATAATTTCGGTTTATAAAATATTTTTTCTTATGTTTATGTGTCATTAAAATACTGCTTGATATTGATCACCACAAAAATGTTATAAAAAACAGGAATTAAACTACATTTTAATAGTAAATAAAATCAAAAAGTCATTAATAACATAAATGGGAATAAAGAGTCAATATTATAGTTCGATTAAATAGTTAAAATGCAAATGAATGTTTTTTTGGTCACTTTTTTAACAACATCGCCAAATAATCATATAAAATTAGAGTAGAATTTTCATTAGACATTTTGAGGAAATCTAAAATATTGTCTAATTAAATTGGTGAATTTTAATAAAATCAATATAAAAAACCGCTATTTCACACAGATATAGCAAAAAAATTTTTTTAATGAGTTTACATTGACTTGAAATAAAAAAAAATATTTTAATATATTTGATCATCGATGAAAAGACATTTTTGATTAAAACTATAAAATATCCAGTTATATACATACGTATAAGTATTTTTTAGTTTTTGATATGAACTATGATACAAAATTTATATTTATTTGAGCAATCTTGCACACAATTCATGATATGTAAAAAATGAAAGCTTTTTGTAATCATATTTTTACAAGTTATGAATTTTAAAAACGTAAAAATTTAATATTACAATATAATAAACATTCTTTTAAAATGTGTGCACAGATTTATTGTAGGACAAAAAAATGTCGTATTTTCTAATTTTTAAATAAAATATTGGCATAAGAAATGTGTTTTTTACAGTTTTTTAAGATTTTTTTATATTTCAAATTATTTAAAGTATTAGTATTTTCTTCAATCAAATCTTCTATCTTGAAGTTTTTATGTTTCAAACATCTATTTGCTTATCTTCATAAACAAAAAATATTCTAAATATATTAAATGGGGAATAATCAAATATGTTTTTTATATTTGTATTTATATTTTTTTGCTAAATATTGCGCAATATACTGTTTAAATTTAATTTATATTCGATATAGATTAGAATCGTACAACGTATTAGATGAAAATATAGCCCATAAAATTAATACGATTTAGATAATTTAAATTATATAATAATTTTTAATAAGAATTTTGTATATTTTTTGCAATATTAATATGTAAAAGTAATATTAAAAGTCAATAACATTAAAACCGATATTATGTCCCATTAAATAACATCATATAAAATATGGCATTAAATTCCAAAAAAAGAACGCAACAATGGATTTTATTTGCGATGCAAGAATAAAAAAACTTTAAAAAGCCACAAATTCGCTGTTGACTTATTTTTTATAAATTTACAGAAAATCATGGTTTAATATTTGAAATCTAGCATATACAACCTCTACAGAAATTCTAAATAAAATTTTTATAAACAAAATATTGCATAACCAAAACATTTTTACTTACAAAACATACTACTTATGAACTATTAATCTAGAAAAATAACAAATTAACTGCTTATAGAAAAAATGTATTTAAAAAATTTTGTAAGTAGCATATAAAAAAACAATTCAAAAATTTATTTAGCATTTTATAGGAGATTTTTCATATTTGATATTTTTTCACAATAAAATAACATCTATGATTTATAGCATATTTTATAGTATTTTCTTGACAGCTAGAGCAATTGCTGAGAAAACTTGTTTTTTTTCATATAAAAATTTTTTTAGTTTAAAAAACATTCTCATTTTATACTAAATTTTATTAGAAATAATTATTCTTCATACAGCAAAATATCTGTTAAGTCAAAATGTCGTTCCTTATAACTAAATTTTAAAACATTTATAGTTGTGTAAAATATGTAGATTGAAAAATTGAAAAAAAGTATATATTTTAGTTTTATTAAAAATATATAGACAAAAAAATAATAGTAAAATGTTATTTTTATAAATTATTCAATTTCCATTGAAATTAAAATGTTGCGAAGTTTAAAACATTGCTAAAAAAAGAGAAAGATCTAACCGGTTCTTTTACTGTAGATAGAATCTGGTATAAGTATGAACTTCTAAAATTCCATATTTTATATATTTTAGTTTTACGATTATCCAGAAATATAATATATTTAATATGTTCTTTCTGTTGAGAAATTAAAAATTCATAACGAATATCATCCTTCAAAAAATATAGTTGGATGCGAATTTGTGTATGCGCATAGAAAATATAAAATATATTGAATGCGATGTTATTAGTGCATCAAAGAAAGTAATTTTTGCAAGAACAACAGTAAATATGCACAACATTGAAAAGACAAAAAACTAAAAATGTATATTTATTTAGATAATTTTGTGTATATAAAATAAAAATGCATAATATTCGCTTCATAAATAAATTTATGTGTTGGATGATTGCGCTTAATAAATTTTAAAAAGAAAACTAAGCCTTTTTGTAAGACATATTTATTTATAACATATGTCTATATAAAAATATTTGTTTTTCTAGAATCAATCACCGTATCTAGTTAAATTTAATGAACATACCTTTACAATAAATTTAAGGCATTTGTCAGAAATCAAAAAAATTATTATCAAATTTTTTTAATCAATAAAATTTTATTCTTGAAAATTCGTCAAAAACATCAAATATAAGTATCAATAAAAATAATAGTGATAAATAAAAAACACATACACTAAAATTTTTAAAATTTTAAAAAATTATTCTATTTTATTTTTATTCAGTTAAAAAATAATCAAATACATGTATTTTGCTTGAGTAGACTCTAACCCAAAGTAAGGTTTGATGCAAAGAACCGAGGTTATTAAATAAAATTATTCATTATTTTTTATATTTAATATTAGAAATTTACATCATAGATTGCTACTTTTATTATAAAGATTGGAAAAATACAATGAAAAAATATTTTTTTTTGCTCGTGAAAACTTTTTTAAAACAATGTACAAATATATAATGTTTTTTTACAAATATAACACAAAGCAAAGGCATAAAAAATTTAAATGCTAATTTTTAAAGTTACGATTAAAAAAATGTGCTCTTTTTGTAATTTCAAAATATTACTAAATCAGAAAAAAGCGAATTAAATGTAATCTTAAAACATGCTTTTAAATTTGCTGTAGAAAAAAATTATACCATTTTATTCTATTAATATACACTTTATATAGGTTTTTTGTGTTTTTTTGTTATTTATTTTGATAAAATATTATATTTTCTGTGTTTAAAAATAACAAATATCTTATTTGCCAAAAAATTTATGCCTTTATAAGCGAAGTAAGAAAATTTCAAAAACTTTAATTTACTACTATTCAATTGTTTTATATTAAAATCTAATCAACAGCTTATTTCTAACATTTTTATTAAATTGAACAACAAAAAACATGTTTTTATAGGGAATAAACATAATACGAATACGCCAAAAAGCAAAATTAAAATACTAAGATTGCTATTAGAAATTGAATGTTTTTTATATATTAGAAATTAAAGTGAAATAATTAAAATTATTAAAATAAAAAAAAAAGATTTTTTTTATTAAGTAATGTGCTTTACTATTTTTACTATTAAAAGTCGAAAATGTACGCAAAAACGTGAAAAATGAAAAGTAATTTTTATTTATATTACATTAATTTGATAACAAGCCTTAATCTAAATTCACAGCAAATAAAAAAAAATATTCATAGAAAAACATATTAATTATTTTTATGTGGTATTTAAAAATTAAAAAATCTCTACTTATTAAAAATCAATCAGTGAATGTATTATATTTCGCATATACACACAGTAGTTATTGGTTGAAGTTAAATAAAGTATAAATATAAAATCTTCTTTGTAATAGATACACTTTTTAGATCAATCGGTTTTAAGTCACTAAATTTCTATTTTTTTGAATTTGTTGATAAAAATTCACCGTAAACATTTTGCAATTATCATTTTTATTCTTTTAACTATATTCTTAATAGTTTTTCGCTTTCCTTTATGTTGAAAATGTGTTTTGCAAACGCAGCTTCGTATTAAGTCATTTATAAGAATAAATGATTCCTTAATTTTTAAAAACAAAAATTTATAAATAAAATACCCCAAATTTTATTCATTATATATAATGTAAATTTTATACAAATTCTCACCACCTTAATCTCATTATTTAAAATGCTTTTAATTTACAGAAAAAAAATTACAGTAATTTGTTTTTTTGTTTGTATACAAATGAAATTTGTAATTATTTTTTTACATAACATTTTGTTATCTTAAATAGTATAATATCAATGTAAGAAAATAAAAACAACACATTAATAATTTCTTATTGAATAAAAAATTGCAAAATTTTCTTATTGTATATATTAACGCTATAAAATTTGAAAATTAACGTAAAAAAGTAGATTTGAGATAAAAAAGGATAAAATTCATAAAGAAAATATGTAAAGAATAAAATCACATGAAAGCGGTGTTATATCAATTACTGGGAAAAAATGCAAATAAATCAGTATAAGATCATTATAAAAATCAATTATTTATTGCTAATAATATGTTATTTAATGGATCAGTCATTTCTATAGTACCCATACATATACAGTTCCACATAAAAAAAATTTTTTATTGCACAAAATGAGCCATATTTTCTCATCCTTTGTAAACCAATATACTTAAAAATCTTAAAAAAATGCTATCTATTTTAAAAATGTGTAATTATAGCAATAAAATATAAATCCACGTTTTTATATATCACTCTATGTTTGATAAAAATAGTAAGAGTGTAAGACGACATCTAAACATGTAAAAGAATAGTAGTTTTTACCGTGTATATTCTTTACGATTTATTTTATCTAAAACAATTTTTTGCTGATAAAATGATATGTCACTGCAATCACATCATTAAACAAATAAAATAAATATAAAGTAATAAGTTTTATTTTTTTATTTTTTGTTTTGACAATTACTTTATGTAAAATATTATTTTAAAATAGCTAAATGCTCTTTATTTATAATTTTTCTTATCGCTCTACATACAAAGGTTTTGAGTGTTTTTTTCTGAGCATATAGAACACGAGTGTATAGATATTAAGTTTAAACTATTAATATTACAATTTTTTTAATTTGAACAAATAGAACTGTGCAAATAAAAGCTCGTTTTTATAAAAAAAAATTTGCATATAATACCACAAATATAAAATAAATTAAAATATATTCATATTATAGTTTGTTCTTCGCATCATAGTATTTACTATGATTTTTAAATTTAAATTCAAGTTCATACGCAAGTTATTGAAATTTATTATGGTTCTATTACTACATAAAGATGGAAATATAAATAACTTTCATAATGATTTTATTTTAAATGTATCATTTTTAGAAATTTTTCTTAGAAGTTATATTTAAGATTCTATTTAAAGTATTATTGTATTTAGAGAAGTTTTTTAATACAGTAAATACAAAAACATTTTTTATAATAAAATATTATGTTTGCTTTTGATAAAAAACAATAAATTTTGTATTTGAGTGTTTTACTTCGTACAGTGTTAAATCCACTGATGGTATTAACATGAATGCGCATGTGCAGGAACTTTTTTTTCGAACAGCTGCAAAAATTTTTATTTGTTATAAAATTTAGTTTTAAGTTTTTTTTTCCATCTATTTTGTGTGTTATGATTTTTTAAATATTATTCAAAGAACAAAGAATTTTGCACAAAAAAAAAGACCAAAGTAAATATAAAGCCTAAAAATCTTTTGAACTATAAAAATCACGACAATTTTTTTATTTTAGATTGTTTAATTTATCTTAAAAAAAAATCGCATATTTTCTTCCAAAATGTTCTGAATGCCTCTTCAAAAAATATTGTCAAGGTATGCAATATTTCAATATATTTGTTATTAAAAAAAATTAAATTGTCAAGGCGAAACATCATCAATAAAATAACAAAATAGTTTGCAACAAAATTTTCATATTGAGAAAATATCGATATTATGTTTCTAATTTTACATAAAAATATTTAGTGGTGGTTTTTTTAGAATATATATAATTTTTTATATTTACGTAAAGATATATTTCATTTAGATTGATAGATGAGCATTATTTAAAAGTTGTTTGTCTTTATGCAATAGTATAGACTGAAACTATGAACTTTTTTTTGTTGAAATGATAATCGTAGTTTCGGGCGTATGAATTTAGACTAAAATGCATCTTTTTTTATAAATTAAGACATAGAAGAAAACTTAACAGTACGCTTAATAATACGAGAAAAGGTATTTGTAAACGCATCATATTAAAAGTAGGAACTCTCAAAGCTTAAATGAAATGCTTGCTTTTTATAAAACCATAATATTTATAAAATCAGAATTTTTACCATACATACTATAAATCATCAAATAAGAATTTTTTAGTAGAATTCAAAACATAGTTAGCATAAACAGATTTTTTATAGAAAAAAAGATAGGAATATCAAATAAAATGTCAAAAACACGATTAAAGTAAATATTAAATTTTGAAAATAATTTTGATAGGTTTTTTGATTAATTTATTCTTCCGGTTTAAAGTTCAAGGTTTGCCACTAAAAGTTTTTCATCATCAGTATTAAACGAAAATAAATTTTATTTGTGTTTATTTTTGTTACAGATTTTTCCTTACTATTTTTCTCAATATTTTACGATTAATCTAATTGGTTTATTTCTTTTTTGTAAGTTTTGATAAATAGCAAATCCAATTCAGGTATCGCAATAAAATCGATAAAACAATCATATACATATAAAAAGAATATACGAAATTAGAAAAAGATCTGTGTGTGTTGTTATGAATATAATATATTCAATTGCATTACCATACTTTTTTACCGTAACTTAACCAAAAGAAGGTTGAATATCTATGAAAACACAAATGAAAATTTGATTAATAAATTGTATCATATTGATAGAAATAGAATAAAAAATATATGTTTCTACATTTTCGCGTTTATAATATACAGTTAAATCCACATTTTTAATGTCTTTACATTTTTTTCTAAAAAAAGTGAAAAGGTTTTATATATTTATTGTAATTTAATTAAAAATATTTTTATAATTAAAAAAGTAAAATTGCATGAGATAAACTGGTTTTTGCAAATATAAAGATAAAAAAGTAATCTTTGTAATCATCCAGGACTTTTAAATACGATTCCGCACAAAAAATCCCAAAAAAATTAACTATTTATGCAATCACTTCTATTAACCTAAGCAGAAAATGGTGACAATATTTGATAAAAAAGAAGGAAACAGATATAGAGACCTCTAAAGCACCTGAATATCGATTTCAAAAAACATAAAATTTTTGAATATATCACCTTTTATAATTTTTACATTTTTTATTAACTTTTTGTCACGAAGCCGGTAAAATTCTTGAAAAAAACCAATTCTATAAAAAGTAATAAAAAAGCAAGATTTTACATAACAAAACAAATATTTGCAGATTCAAGATACGAAAAAATATAGAATTAAAAAAAAGTACAAATTTTGTACAAAAATAAGCAACAAAAATATTTGTTTCGTTTTTTTACATTATTGCAAGTATTTATTTCGTTTTTACTAGGTTAAAATATAAAAATTTTTGGAAAAAATGTAAAAATTTTATTTTATGCTAGAAAATTTAGAGTGACTTGACAATCTACAAACAAAATAGATATTTTCAATATTAAGATAAGAAAAAAATATAGAATTGAAAAATAAAATACGAATTACAGTATAATAAGCAAAAAAAATTGTTTTGTTTTTGATCCAAATAACTATTTTTTCTACATAAAATTATAAAATTATACGATTAAAATTATGAAAAATATATATAAATGATTCAAACCAGATGACTTGCCACATTGTACTATAGAACAGTTTTAAAAAAAAATAATTATGAAATAATCCTTCTAATAAGTAACAAAAAAAACAATACATTTGTACATTTTGTGAAAGATTTTAACAATTACAAACCGAAAAGGTTCAAATGTATCTGATTTGATCAAAAGATCTGCGGTGAATTCTGCATTTCAGCGTACATATCAAATGAAAATCAGGATGATTGAATTAAAATCAAATTTAAATCGAAAAACCTACATAATTTAGTATATTCAAGAAAAAAAAACCCAATCGACAAAAACAAAGAAAAAATGTTAATAACGAAAAACAAGATAAACAATAAATTTAAAAATTTGTTAAATTTTATTATTGACATTATAACAGTTTTTTTAAAACATCGTTATTCTTAGTTACTAGATTTTGAATCAATTTAGAGTTTTACAAGTTTACTGACATAGATAAATTTCTACAGAAAAAGCCACCTAACTTAACGACAGCTTTTTTCTTCCACACCATAAAATTTAATATCTACTTGTTTATATAGAATTAGATGTATATTTTCAGTATTTTTACAGACGTTATTGACAAATTCAAATAAAAAAAACCAAAACTTTCAATCAAGTGTCTATATCGTAACGATTGTTCTTACACCCAATTTGTGTTAAAATACTTAAATTTGTATTTATATTGATAATATTAGAACAAGGAAATAAGCTAAGACATATTAATGTGAAAAAATCAAAAGTTTGAGATCAATTTATATTTAATCATTTTTGATTTCCAGACTAATTAGACAAAATGCTTTCTGTCAGGCTCAATATTTTTTTTCTTTCTAAAAAAACTTATAAAGCACTTCTAAAATGACTGCGGCACGATTTTATCACAATGAACTGATTATAGGCACTGTATCAACAATAATGTCGTTCTAAAAGTTCTTGGATCTGCTCAATTAGCCTTTTTTAAACTATGCAAAATATATTTTTAATACTGAAGCTTTACCTGTTAAGTTATCTTTTTAACCAATTTAAAAATATCGCAAAGATTCCTAAAGTTGTTTTTCTTGTATAAAAATTAGCCTTATGAAACCTTTTATGGTATATTTCGATTATTATACAAATAAAAATAAAAGTTTATATCAGAAAATAAAATTTAGCACAATATAGTCTTTCAATATCTTTTATTTTTGATAGTGTACATTTTAAGAGATATATTATACCATCTAAAATTGTAAGCACAAAATCTGCAAAAAAGAATATATAATAATCTCTTTTTTTGCTCAGAATTGATTTCTTAACAGTAAAATTTCAAAAATAAAAATGATGTTTGCTTCGCTGATGATATATTTAAAAACCTTTGACTTTTCATATCGTTATAAAAATCCACAAAAAAATAAAAGATATATTTCGTTTTTAAACAATGTTCAATTGTTTATTATATATCAAATATATATTTTATTGCAATTCGAACTGGTATAAAAAGTGCACCAAACAATATTTTGGGTAAAAACTTATCGTGCAATAAAGATAATATTAAGAATATAATATTGATAAAAATAAATATAATTAAGTTTTACACCAGATATTAAATTCAAATAAGCAAATAAGTATAACACAAAAACTAAAAAAACCAAATCTTTACGTAATATCATTTTCTAAATAGTAAATAAATTGGGTCTTTGCGTTAACTACAGATGAAAAACATGCAAATTATTCGAAATTCATGTAGATTATTGAAAATCTATACAAAGAAATATCACTTTATGTGATTTATTATATTCTGCTACAGGTAAAAATATCAAGTTTAGAAAACACTTTATGAAAATAATATATGTAAAGAATTTCAATGAATATAAAGATTTTTATCGATACAGAAAAATATGTTCTCAGATTAGGGAACAAACGACATTCCGAAGAAAGCACGCCGTTAAAGGATCAGCCAATATCACTTTAGCATTTAGAGCGAACAGATAATGCCAATTTTGTAATCTGATTGGCCACGAAAACCCGGCTCGATTTTTGGGATAAAGAATCTCTGTGTGTTAGCCCATGCGAAATCAACACGAAGAAAGAAGAGGATTGAAAAGACAATCCCATGAAAAAGGTTTAAGAGTTAGCGCCAAACCACTATAGAATTCCGAAAGCGGTTCAATATTTAAATCAAATCTTTACAATTCTTATATTTCTTTTTTTCTTCTCTTTTTTATTCGTTTCGGGGGTAATCCGAGAAAATCATTTAAAAAATTTTTTGGACATTCTAAGTTTATGTTTGATTTATATTCTCTTGTGATATGCATTATTTTTTATTCACTTTATGAAGCAACAACCAGACAGCTAGCATGCAATATTTATAAACAAAATTATCAATTTTTACCACCTGAATTTTCATTTCAATGTAGATTTAACCAGTTAAAATTTCGTAAAAATATTAACCGGATATAATCAAAAAACATTCTAAAATTCAAAATATCTTATGCATTTTCAAGAAAAATAAAATTTAGTTTTTTTTATGTATAACATGCATTTTTTATGCATTTCAATGTATTGCATAATATAGATCATAAATTAATCATTATGTTTTTATTGATTGATATTTTATTATCGTATTTGCCATATTTTTGAGAAAAGGATGTAGACAAAGAGATTTTTGTTTATCTTCTTTTCATAAAATAATGTAGTATATCTTGAAGGGAATTTATCAGATTTCAAAATGTTTCCAGACATTTTAAATTCTAGACTAATTGATATATGTTTCTTGTTTTATGATTTTCCGATAGTATATGTTAAAACCTAACTTTAAAATTTCGCCTTTATCGGTTTTAATACGATTTCATTTTTTATAAAATATCGAGTATTATTCTTACAATATTGTCAAATTTTTTGTTTTTGCTATTTGCAAAAAAAAGAAAAGACTGCTTAAATAATCACCATCTAAAGTTTTACAACGGATTATATTTTAAAAAGTTCTTCAGAAAAATATCGCTACATCAAACTATCAGCAGTATATATTTTTGAATTTTTTTGAATTATTTTTAAAAAACATGAAAATGTAGGTTCAAATACACAAAAAACAGTCAATATAGTTGCGCCATAATCATAAAAACATTAAAAATGTGAAGAAAAGCACTCTATGCATGTCGGAATTATGATAGGTGAAAAAATATATATAATGATTCCGAAAGCAATGGAATCCCGACATTTTATTTCTATTTAAATTTGACAGCAGGGTGTAATGGAATGATGACACTTCATTGTGAAAATACAATGAAATATGACTGAATTTGATTGATTGAATTATCAATCACATCAATTAAAGGTATATAAAGGTGTAAGCCTTTGTAAAGAAAAGAAAAGGACGGAAGCAAACAATTATGGCGATAAAGTCTTCGTATATAAATAAAACTTAAAAGGCAATTCTTTTCTCAATTTTAAGCGTCAATGCAAATCCCTGCATTGTCAAATGCTTACCAGTCGCCCGGTAAGGGTCCCCAGGAACGACAATGCAACAAATATGACAAAGCGAATATAGGTAATTTAAAATTGGTTGATGATCAAAACCCCGTTTCTTGTTATGACAACACTTACCACTAAATATCTTGTATACCAAGTCGTCTTAATGTTCTAATATATCAATATCTATTTTTCACTTGCGGAATAGACTATATAAAAATAAATTTAAATCAAAAATAAACGAAAAGTCATTTTATGTCCCATAAATGTTTTGAAAAAAAAAGAAAAATATAGAAAAAATATATAAACAAAAAGATGTTATTAAAATGATGTATTTATAAAAATTGTTAATAATTTTCAGACACTGTTTTAGAAAAAAAATATGCATAAAAATACCAGGTTTACTAATAACACACAACATCTAAGATTGAATATCTATACATTTGTGATTTTTGTTTTAGTTCTTTATAGTCTAAAAAACTATTTTTTTTTATTTTTTTTGATGTTCATTCATACAAAATATATGAAATTTTTTTTAGCATGCATTAGTAATATTTTCCTTTTGTTTTTTCTTAAAATAATTTAATTTATCACTTGCAAAAAATTGTCTTCTTTCAATTAAATTATGATATTTTTATAAAATATCTAAAGTATTGTAATGTGAAATTCAAAATTTTTTAAGCATAAAAAACAGAGCACGGCTTAATCTATATCAAAAGATACATTTATATTGTGTTTTTTTAACTTATGGTACATTAAAATATAATATATAGAACTTAATTATAAATTTATAATACATATTGTAAATCGCTTTGAATAAAATAAATTATAACATTCGCGATTTTTATAATTATATTTTAATTTTATGAAAATTTATAATAATATTTTCAAAATCGGCATATAGCTCATATTTTCTTTATTGAAAGATCAAACTAAATACTATAATTTCCATAAATATAAAATTTTAATACATGAAATTTTTTTTACATTTATAGAATTTTTAGTTTCTTTTAGCTTAATTTGTTTCGCATCGTAAATTCAACAATTAATGTGAGTAGAATAAAGTTAATAACCGGAAAAAATTCTAAAGTATTGTTCTCATTAATAAATGATGCAATTATGCTTCAATAAGTATAAGTTTGCATTATAAAATATAGCACCCCAATCTTCTGATTCATCTAATTAAATTAAAAGAGCAATTAAATGTAAATTTGATGGAATCGATTTTAGAAAAAAACATCTACTTTGGTTAAAATTTAAATTTTACTGTTTGCGCTCTGAAAAAGAATTTTCGAAATGTGAAAACATTTACTGAATTCGCAGAAAAATAAATTTTGGTTTTTTCTACTGCATACATTTTTTTTATTTAGGAAAGAACAATATGCAATTTTGGATCAAAAAAATATTTGTAAAATGCCTAAAAACAATATATTTGCGTTATGACCATGTATAATTTTTTTTATTTGTTATAGCCTATGTCATGTATTATGAATTCGGTACCAGTTCATTAGAAACATGATGGTTGGTTAGGTAGAATTATTCTAATTTATATTTTTTATCATGTCTTTCTAAAACGACGATTTAGAAAATAGTCATAGAAACTTTTTTTTTAATGAGAAAGTTAAATCAGATTTTTATTTTCAATGATAGTATTTTAATAGCCTTCTTGTAAAGATCTAGAATTTTCATTATTTTTTCTAAATGTAAATGATTTTTTTTTCATGCCTAAATTGTAACAAGATTGTGATGTGAAAATACCAAAAAAATTTTCTCTTGATGTTTTTAACAATATCGAAAGGTTTTTTTTAAGTATCTTCAAAATAGAACATTTCTGTAAATCTCTTTACATATTATTACAAATCTCTGTCAAAAATCTAAGCAGCTAGCTTCATTTGATTTTGCAAATTTTGATGGAAAAATTTTAGACAAGTTTTATTTTTTTTTAAAAAAATAATTGAAGCAGTAAACAGATTATCGTTCTTTACTTTTAAAAATAACAAAAGATCATAACTATGTATTTAATACAGAAAATTATAACTATATATAGAAATATTATTCTTTTGTTTTTTACCAAATATCTACAACTTTATATATATTACACTTTAAAATACAAAAAAAAAATTTCGAAATGCCACTTTTTTAGAAATGTTTTAAAGCAAATCAAATATATAAGTATTATCACACTCTGTTGATAGGATTTTCCAGTAGTCAAAGAATAATTACTGCATATTTTGCATAATAAAAATAAAAAAAAATCAATTAAATATTTGCTACGTAAATTATTATGGAATTTATTTGTTAGCTATAAGATCTATACAAGTTCTTGTAAAAAATAATGATTTTTTTAATCAGATGCTTAAAAAGGTAAAGAACTTCTAAATTAAAATATATTATACTGCATTACAGAAACAAAAAACTTTCAAAAAAATTTTCTCCTCAAACTTTTGAGCTTCGAATAAAAATAATGTACAAATTATAATCAAAATGATTTAAAGAATTTCGTATTTATAATAATCTTTTATTATTTTTGCAGATCGTTGTTTATTGAGTTCGGGAAATTTATATATATTCGAAATAAACTATCGATAAATGTATCAGTATTTACTATCACGTCAAATTTATGATATTAAATATTGGTTAAATATTGTATAGATAACAAATTAAATTCGTTATTTTTAATTAGAAATTGTAGATTAATATTTTGTTGGTTTTTTATTTATTAAAAAAGGAAAAAAATTGAAGTTAAAAATAAGTTTGAAATTTCAAAGGTGACGAAAGTTTACAATTTTTTTCTCATCATAGATAAAAGTTTATGATTAGTGCATTTTCGAGAGACCTAGGAATAAATAAAGCTTTTATATAAAAATATGCCATTTCAAAAACAAGATTTTTATAAATTATAAATATCAAAAAGCCCGTTTTATTCAACAAAATTTTAAAAAATGCCGTTTTTTAGCGAATATTTCATTTTTACAGATCGGTCGCAGAGAAACTTGAAAATATATATTAATAATTATAATTTAAATGATCTAAAAATTATTGCCATTTTTAACAGCAGGATTTGCTATTTTATCTAAAGTTTTATATGTTAAACCCCAAATGGTATCCAAATGACGCATATATATAGCAGTTTTATGCTTTTAACAAAAAAACCATGCAAGAATAAAGAAAAGTCAATATTGTACTTTGTACAAGAATTTAAATGTACAACAATATTAGTTTGTTAAAATAATTATAATGTGTAATTTTATGAAAATATATTTTAAATTGATATTGAAGCAGTTTTATTAGAATTTCAGCTGATTTGAAGAAATTCAATATAAATTGAAATAATTACCACAAATAAAATGCAATAAAAAATTATGCTAAAACTACAAAAGTATTTATGTTATAAATAAAATAAAAAATGTTTAATAATAAGTCAATAAATTTCAAAAACAGTAAATTTACAAATAATTTTTATTATGTATAAGATAATAGAAGTAAAATTAATTCTTTTTTTAATTATATTAAGAAATAAAAAAATTTCGATGGAATATTGCAGATTTGCATACGATTTAAAATATCTAAATACTCTCATAGCCCACAAATTCTTCCTTTTTGCGCTATAGCGAAAATTTATTATTGTATTTCGTGTTTTACTTATAAAAAACCACAAGATCTATTTATAGCTAAGAGAATACGACTAAATTGTACTTTTTCATACAAAAACCTAAAAATACTATAAAACATTGTTCTATTTAATTTTTATGAATATTTATTGAAATGCAAAAAATAGAATCTAAACTAATGTTAATAGTAATTCTTTACCCAAGAAAACACTTAAATATGACCTTCTTCGAAAATAATAAACCCTACCCTACGATGTTATGTAAAAGAGAATTTGACTTTTCCCAAAACCTTTTTTTAAGAACCACAATAATTATAATTTAACTATGTTATATAAAATCAAAAAAACTCATTATATTCATACTTTAAAATAAAATTTTCCATGTCTAACGAATTTTTTAATCACATAAAAATGAAAAAAATCAACTAGAAAGGAACATAAATGCTTACTGTAAATTTCTGCTATTATAAACTGATGTATTTTTTTATTTTAAAACCAAAAAATGCATACTCTTTTATGTTATTTCAATTGAACTGATAGTCTTTTAGAATTTTATTTTTTGATAATGACAATATGCTTTATGTTGAATTCATTGGCAATATTAAAATTTTTATGTCCTTAAATCATAGTTGCTGCTTTTTTGTGTGTTTTACTTATTTTTGTTTTGTATGTTGCAAATCGAAATATGTATAAAGCTATATTTGAATTTTTTTAATCTCTTATAGAATAGATTGCACTATAAAAAAAACAAACCAATTCTTTTTACTAAACTTGAATACAGCTGAGCAAATAATTCGTAGCGTTTGGATCTAAAATTATACTTAAAAACATCTTCATTGCTAAAAATAAATTTGACCATTAAATAAATTTTTGAAAAGTATTGCATAATTAAAATAAGCCTTTAAAGTTTATATAATAAGAATGAAATTGAGAATTTAATGTTTTCAATAGACAAATTTTAATGATTTTTTACTGTTTTAAATTTCTAGTTTTTGTTTAGATTGTTATTTCTTTATAAATTCTCATACAATCGATAATTCAATTATGCGAACAATTCAAAAAATTTTTTATGATTGTAATTGCAATGGAATTTTTTTAAAAAAAAATTTCATAGAAAGAAAGATGATTTTGAACATACTGGTAAATTTATAAAAATTGGTAGATCTTTTTTTTGTTTTCCATTTTCCAATTTTTACAATGTATCTTTAAATTTATAATTTTTATCATAGACCAGATGAAATTGTTTAATACCATTGTAATCATTTTTAAATTATTTCTGCGATTATTTTTTGCTATATTGAATCACAATATTAAAATGAATAGTTTTTATACGTTAGATTCTATAGATTTTTTTGATTAAAATTCTGTGCTAACTAGTAATTAACAAAAACCAATTCTTATTTTTATCTATAGAAATTTATTCCAATATAAAAACATGATTTTAATTTCAAAAAAATGACATAACAAAAAACTGTTTGTCTTTTATTTATTTATTAAAATATATCCAGTATGTTTTTCTGAACGAAAAGCATATTTTTTAGTAAGTAGCATTGTATTATATTTTATATATAGTGGATATTTAATTTTTGTCTGGTAACAAAAATAAAAATTGAAAATATCTTTGCGTATTTTTGCACCAATTTACAACTAATTGTTGCATTTTTGCCATTAATTAATATTTAAAGGTTTTTAAAAAGCAGCTATAAATTTTAAATAATCCCAGAAAAGTATGGTTTATTTATTGAAAAAATATTTTATTCATTTGGAAACTATAACACAATCAAGAATAAAAAAATAACTTATATACAACTATTTTGTTTCATTAGAACTATTTTGGCTCTATACTTGCCGATTAAATGTCCAGGAAATTGTAGGATATATTCATAAAATAATTTCTTTTTTATAAAAAACGATTTAGAAATATTTATAATACGTTTAAATGATAATTGGTAAAAGTCTATCAACCAAATTTTTTATAAAAACAAATATTGTTTTTCAGACCGTTCATTTACAAAACGATATATCAGAAAATTTATAAGTTATAAATTTGTAAAGACATCTATATCAAACAGAAAACTTTTACTCCTGTATGTTTTAAAGATAAATAAAAGATTGTTGATGAAACTTTTTCTTTGAAATTTGATATATCTTTTAAATTACATATAATATCAAATGCTTCGCTGTAAAATCACACTACCACATACATCAAAGACATCCTCCGTGGTGTCTTAAACAATTTTAATTTTTTTTTGCATTTTTGTTTTACCACCCTTTTTTACCACGATCTTATCTATTAAAGCACAAAAACTAGATGTGAAAATGCATAAAAAAAGCAAATCATGTACAGTTATTAAAGATATGCTTAATCTAATTGTGTGGTGCACCCCTGTTTCTTGCAGAAAAATCGTAATATTTAAATTATTCCAGCTACTAATTCACATACTTATTATTTTTTTAAAATATTTACTTTAGTTCAACCAATCTCAATTGAAATATGGCTGTTTTCTTGCTCTAAAACTTTTAATTGTATTTCTGCAGCCTTTAAATAGTTTATATTTACCTATAGGTAGAGTAAAATGACGACCGCAAACAAACTAGAATCAAAACATATTTAGACGCCGAACAAGACCTTTGATTTGATATTTTTTATTTTTTTGATGTGTATTTAGGATAATAATACTTAGAATACGACATATATATGATATCAAAATACATAAAACACATTAAACATTATCGAAATAAAATTATAAATCGATAAAAATATTTTACTGCGATTGAAAAAAAAACTCAAAAAATGTAAAAATCATAACATTTGGGATGTGCAGACTATAAAAGTGTTTAGTTTACGAATCAAAAGCAACTTCATTATTAGTTTCTATACGCAAAAATCCAAATAGTTTCGATTCCTATCATAATCTAAATGATCTAAGCATATAACGATGCCTTTTTCTACATATAAAAAACCAATATATATTTAAAAATACAAATACAAAAATAGATGAGAACAGTAAATCTGAAAAAATCGTATGCAGAAAAATCTTCATTGCGGAAAAGGCGAAAAATATTATCGAAGAAAATATTTAATTACTGCTTTCGGCCATAAATTACTCAATCAAATCATTGATAAAAGAGTGGTATACACACATGAAAAAAAAATTATTTGATATATTATGAATATTATATACAAATACTTGAAATATATATTGTATAAATTATAATATTTTTGGTGTATTCGAGTATATATAATATACCACTTATTCCGTATCTTTTTCTTGTTTTTAAAATGACTTAAAACCTGTAACTTTTTATTCTTTGTATTGTTCAAAACATATAGATAAATTAGATTATTGGTTTTTATTACCATCAAATTTATAGAATTTTTATTAATTATTACCCTTTCCACACATTAAAATTTTTGATGCACAAGTGCCTCGTACTAAAAATAGTAAAATACGAGGCAAAAGGTTGTTAAATTTTTTTAGTTTTCTCGGTAGCTGGTGGTATTTATAATATACCTTTTAAATGCAAGAGAATATTTTGACGTGGATTAAATTTATTAAAATTGTGATGTAATTATCACAATTTTAATTTAAACAATTAGTTTATTATGAATATTTTTTTTATAAAAAATAAACAACGAATGAAATGGTGTAAAATTATTGATAAGAATGTTTGAATTTTAAATGTTAATTTACTATTTAGAAGTAATTAATTATACAACATTTCCTAATATAAACTGTTGATAGATTAGAGATAAGAGTTTAAATAAAAAAAACTATTTAAGAAAGAAAATATAGAAAAGAAAAAAAGAGGAAAAATGAGTAAAAAATATAATTTATATAATAGTGGTAATATTATCAATACCGGAAATAATAATTATAATAATAGTAATAGTAGTAGTGGTAGTTTTAACTTTAACGCATTTAGAAAACTATATATTAATAAAATTGAAACACAAAAACGCTTGATATTTTATAATTATATTTTAAAACGCTACAGTTCCTCATTTACAGGACAGAAATAATATTATATTTGCAGTAATAAACGATAATTAAGGCAAAAGATATTAATCAGATGTAGTTGAAACGATTTTATTTGATCTTTTGATAGGATCAAAAAAACGTATCAGTTATTGACCTAAATTCTCAAAAAAAAATGTCAAAAAACTAAACCAAATACTATATTTAGAAATATAAATATTATTTACGTGCTTGATAATTTTTTTCCTAAATTGATCAAAAATTATCTAGTCAATTTCTTTAAAATGTAATAATACTGTCTTCTTAATACAGTATTTTCTTTCAAATTACAACTTGAAACACTGATAAATTTTAATAGATAAAAAAATTGGCTTTTTTATTGCCCGCAAATTATATTTTAGGAACAAAAATTGTCAGTTATAGCAATCATCAAGCAAAATTGTATAAATGAGACAAGTCTTATTTTTTTAGTACAGATTGTTTTGTTATTTCTAATAATAATTGAAATTGTTTGAATGAATTTTTTCTATGGTTTGAAAAATCCAATAATAATAAAATTGCCAACATGCTTAAAAATATTTATATATAGTCAGATTATAGATTGATTAATGAACAACACACTAGGTGAGCTACTATAAAATGATCAAATAAAAAAACTTTAAAATTCTGGGAAAATAAAAAGTTGAATACTGAAGAATGGCAAAAACAAAAACGAATACACATTTTTAAAAAAAGTATGCGTAAAATTATCTGTTCACAAGTGGGATTTCAAATAAATTTAGAAGAAAGTATTTCATAGACAATTTAAGTTTTATTACACTTTAAAATGTGTTTAATATAGTCAAAATAACATGTTTTACACCAAGGAAATCATTTTTACTGTCACTATAAAAGCACAAATAAATGGCATAATATTTGTCATAATTTGCAAGTTGAACAGTAAAATCCTCTATTTCAATGGGATATAAAGGGAACAATTGCGAACACGACCTTAGTAAAATTTCAAAACTTCCTTTTGTGAGTTTTAAGTTTTTTATTATTGCTTGTATAAACCAAATGAATGCATCATATTGGTATCTAATGGATTCGTGAAAATTTTCGATAGTATATAAGTTGAATAAATTAATAAAAACTTGTGATTTCTGTAGTCTTTTCGAGTAAAAATCATTTGTTGTTTCTAATATGCATTTTAATAATCTTAAAACGAAGAAATTCTCTTCTGGTTGTTTTATTTCATTCAAGTCATCCCATAAAATAGCAGCAAGAACCTTTACGTTATCTTTATTATAATTCTTAATGTTTTTTTCATTAACACGATTGTATTTTAAAATCAACTTTCTTATATGAATTTCATTGATTTGATTTTTTTTATTTTCTCTTTTTGAATTTAATTTGTTTGTGCTTTCTATTTTTTTTATGTGTATTTTTTGTTTTCTTGATTTTTTTAAAATTTTTACATCTTTGATTTCACAGTTTTTATTGGAAATATTTGGGTCATGGGATGTCTTATTTGTTTTTTTCTCATCTCTTTTATTTCTTTCAATAGATATTTTCTCGTATTGTAAAATGTTGTTTTTTCCGATTTCTTTAATTGACCTATTTATAAAATCTTGATATTTATTTGATATATCAAGTAAAATTTCGGCTTTTTGCTGCGAATTATCTAAGGTTCCTTCCAACTGTTTAATTGAAGATTCAAAATCACTTTTTTGTTCATAATACATGCGTATTTTATTATTAATTAGAATATAATCATCCATAGCCTTATAAATAGTAATTATTTCGCGCAATATCTCGTAAACAACCAATCTAACACGCAAATCATCACTATCAAGATATACAATGTTATTATAAATATTTTTAAGCGACCTTCTTGATATTTTATTTGATTTAACCACCATAAAGATTGTCTTAAAAAATGGTTCCAAATCATGATAATTATAATCACATGTGTGTAATACATCAAATAATGGATCTAAAAACCTTTCTATTTTTTTGCCAATTTTGATCAAGCATAAATTGTGAAGTTTGGATATAAATATTTTGATGTCGTTTTTATTGCTTGTTATATTTTGTTGGCTGTGCTGCATAAGTTTTTTGCTTAAATTCGTACTAGACATGCTATTTTCAACATAATTTACCTCTGTACTATCAACAATTTTACCACATTTTTCACTATTGTTGATTTTAGTATTAATGTTCAAATTTGAATTAGGATATCTCAGTATGTTATATTCATCTTCGTCGTTAATGTATATTTCTTTAACTTTATTATTCTTACCCGGATATATCACAAGCGAAAATATTTCGGTTAATATTTTTGTATAAAATTTATTGCAGTAATCCTTCAAAACCAACAGTATTTTTTCATCTAGCTCACCGTTATAAAGAATATTTTGATCCATATAATATTTTGTAATAAGTTTTCGTCTTTCGTTGTCAATTCTCAATCTGATGTTGACATTCTGCTTGTAAATTTGATTTAAATCGTAAAAATTAATATGATTTTGTATGAAATAGTCTGCGTCGTACAAATACGTGGAAAATTTTTCGTCGTACGATAATATTTGTCCAACAATTTTATAAGATTTTAGCCGAATCAATGCCCATATGTGATCTTTTGTAACCTCATTCTTCATTTTTACAGCTATGTTTTTAATGATATGAATAATTTCATCCAAAGTTACATCAAATTTCATAAAAAAATTTAACTTGATCTCAGGTGTAAAATCTATTCTATCATTGTGTATTGAACTATTATCACTTGCATTTATATCAGTATAACTCACTATTCCAATTATTTTGCTAATTAAATCATTTTGAAAGCAATTTTCGAATAAATTATGTTGTGCTTTTTTCTTGGATTCGTTATATGAGGTATTCTTATCCTTTGTTAATTTTACATCTTTTTCATTTAAATCTCTATCTAGAATAACTTTAGTATCGTTTTTTTGTCCAAAATTGCCAGAGTTTAATGGTATTTCCCGTAAAATATATTTAATACAATCACTTATTTTTTTAAAAAAACACCGAGTGTCCGTTATTTTATTGGTATGGATAAAAACATGTTTTTGAAAATAAAATCGATATTTATCTGAAAAACTTCTCTCAAAAACACCAAATGTATCTTTTAAATAAACATTTGGACATTTATTGCGGAAAAAAGTGTAACATTGTTTTTGTGTTTCTAAGGGAATTGAATTCATCAAGTTTGCTACGTAATAAAATATTAGATCAATCTCCATGTTTTTATCATGCTCCAAGACTTCAAAAAACGTTTTGAATATACCAGGATGTGCCACTATAATTACATTTTTATCTAGGCAATGAAGCACAACTAAAAGCATCGATGCTGATCGGGAAATTTTGTATTCCTCTAAAGATTCGTAGAGGAAAATAAAAGAAAATTTATGAGACAACTTTTTTTTCATGGCCAAAAATCCTCTTCCATAATAATTTATTATTTCCATCCGGTTTTTTGGGTCTTTCAACAATGAAGCTAATAAAAATTCTTCTTTGTTCATTTTAGATGGGGACATGATTAAAAATTGGCTCTTTAACATATATTTACATGATTTTAAACTACGCAAACTTCAGAAAAAATATGACCGTTTATCTTATTATGGAAAATTTCTGTGAATTAAAATTTTGAGAAACAAAGCTGTACGAAACAAAATAAAATTTTATATATTATGTATAATAACAACAAAATCTTAAAAATAATAATTGATAATATTTAATAATTTATTTATAAACATGCTTTATATTTGGTCAATTATATTTATTGAAATAAATAAATAACAATGTCTTTTATGCAATCCAAAAATATGAAATAAAGACGAAAAAAATCCAATAACTAATATAAATTCTTGAAAATACATATAATACAATACAAGTTGTTTTTTTTCTCCTAAATATTTAGTTAAATTTCTAATTTTTTTTACCAATAAGAATAAGCCAGTAAATACGAATAGAAAATAAAGTTGAAATTTAAAAGTCTTTATGTTAAGATTTCAAAAATAGTCAGAATGGTGATCTTTATTTTCGTCATAATATTCTAAAATTAAATACTATTTATTTTTTTTCACCTTTACTTCTATGTTATTATTAAATCAGTTAATTTAAAACACATTAAAAAATATTAGAAATAATTTTTGCTATTTTTTGAATATATTTTCAAAAAAAGTCATTAACGTTTAACCATAATAAATTTTTTATAATTAGGATTTGAAAAGACATAAAAAAGTGCTTTAACAAAAAAATTTACTTTTTTTTGTTTTTATATATGCTAGTATCAAAACTTAGCTTTTCCGAAAGAAAATAAATTATCTATTTTCTATAAATAATGCCCCAAAATAAAAAATAAAAGCTTTAATAAACAATCAAGCTGAAACAAGGCATAGGCCGCACATCTATTTTAAATATAAATTTCCTAAAAAAAATTTTTCTTCCGTTCTTTGTTCTTTCCTAAGCGAGAAATCGTCTTCAATTTATAGTTACGATAACCATACACGCTAGGCGACCGATACGAGTATAGTTAATAAAATACATGATGACTGTATGGTAATATTTACAATTTTAATAAGCTATTGATCTCTTTCCGTTGATTATCGTTTATTTTGAGAAACGTAGACCTTTTACTTTATATCCTCATTTACATCCGTGTTAAGGCAGCCAGATATTTCTTTATAGCATCTATGAAGACAAATTTAAAAGGTAAATTTAGGAAGAAAGCTTTTCTGATCGGAAAACAATTTTAATGTCATCTACAGTACAGTATTGTGGACATTTCACAAAAAGATAGGGAAAATTTATAAATTATAGATATATCGAATATGTAAATTTTCTATAAATAATAAAAATTCAATTATAAAAAAATTTCGAAATTGTCAAAGATTATAGAATTTTTAGAGTTTTGTGGTTGGTATATGCTTTCAAAGTATCTGAGGATTTTGAGAACGAGATATTATTTTTTGTTAGACAGTTTTTTTCCCAAAAGATTATTTATAGCTCACATTCAATTCAATGTTTTAAAATGTAAAACAACACATCAAATGTGTTTTACAAATATAAAATCGCTAAAACACACAATAACAAACTTTAACTATTTTTATCTTTTATAATTGAAATAATATAACATTTAATGAAGAAAATATCTATAAATTAACCAGAATTGTATATTTCAGCAGTTTTATATACCAACACTCCTATTTATTATTTTATGGACTTTGAGGCATATGTGTATTTTTCACCCATATTTACATATTTTTGTTATAATATTGTATATATAATTTAAAAAAGATCAAAAACAATTTATTTTTTTATATTGATTGTTATAGAAGTGGAGATCAAAAAAAATTTTTAACAATTTCTTGATAATTATATAAGAATATAATATTTTAATTTAGCTGTATCTTGAAAAATTATTTTTACAACACTTATAATAATTTTCTTTTTGAATTGTTTGTTAAATGTTTTTAACTGTCTATTTCTTTTATAAAAGATGAGTAAAATACATTTTGAGATCTTCGTCAATGTAAAAATGTCATTTTTTACTACTTTTTTATTTGACCATAGTGAGCCATTTGAATGAATTATATCAATAATTTTTCGATTCAATATAATATAAATATGATAAATGGAAGTTTTTTTATATCTATATACTTTCTTTTGCTTTTTAAGATACAAATGTTCTTAAAATTAAAAGTGTAAAAATTTATAATATTCTATCTGTAATCTACTTATCAATACTTGAAACAGTGTGCATTAAGCACACAGTGACGCATTCGTATTAATTTCAAATGATGCTATTTATGTGCTTTAATTATCAAAATTATCTTTTTTAAAGGACTTTTGTAGTTCTTAATAACAGTATTGCACTTATAATGTGCGATTGAACGTAAAACACCGTGTTTGTGTTAATGACATTGCTGTAATTGTCATAAAAAGGATTACACATGCTAAAATTGTAATAAAAACGTGGAAATAAGGAATTTTACATGATATCTTTTATCTTTTAATTTTTTGTATATCACTTTTACATCAGACATACCTTATCAATTTACTACTATTATTAATGTTTTTGAGCTTTTATTTATTTAAAATTACTCAAGTTTAATATATAAACAAAAGATTTGAATTGTTTATAAAAAATATATACTAATTAAGAGTATTTAAAAAAAGACAGATGTATGGTACCTGATATAATTACTATCAGAAATCTAATAACAAATAGCTTAAAAGATTATATTTTGCAACAATATTCTTTTACTGCATTTATTTACCCCATATAGCTGGTAAATAACAGTGTTAGTAGTTTTTTTGTTATTTTTAGTAAAATTTTTGCTTATTCTTCAAATTTCTAATTTTTTCATTTTTTTTCTGATACACTAAAAGGTAAACTTGTGCTAAAAGATTTGATATCAACACTGTTTATTGGTAAAGCTAAATTTTTAAGTACACAAAACTTGACTCATAAGCGATTCTTATAACTAGTTTGATATTAAAATTTTTTTTCTATAGTTAGTAAACTAGTTAAGAAATATATAAATTAGATTGCATAAAAAAACGCTTAGTTCCTATTTAGTGAAAAAGATAATAACAGTAATTATTTTCTTAAAATGTTAGAATGCTAAGAGTCTTATACAGTTCAAAAACTTAATTATAACAAATTTTGTCAAAGTGAACACGGTATTAAAAAGAAAATTTCATAACTAAAACATCTAGAGATGCATTTTATGCGTGAACCACATACAGTTTTCTGGCGAGATAAAATAATTTGAAAAAAAAATCAGTAAATTGAATTAAGTCAAGATGCCACTTACGATATTCAGATATTTGCGATACCATCTATAAATTTTTGTTCTACATCTTTATATCAATAATTTTTACTAATTTATGTTTTTTAAAAACATGATAAAAAAATGATCTTAATAAAACTATCTATCAAATATTTTTAAATTGAATGAAATGCATATATATTTATCTAACCGTAGCAAAAATAATACACAACTCTGGAGAGAGGTGTTTTTCGATGCTTTTAAATATTAAATCGTATCTCTGAAAATATTATACTATAATGAATAACTAATATCTCTATATTATACTATAATGAATAACTAATATCTCTATTGAAAAAGCCTGTTTAATAAAAATATCTTTTAATGCGGCACACAGATGAGATACTTGCGAAAAGACATTAAATATTCTTGATAACGCAGGAAGCTCGCAGAAACACAAATAATAGATACAATTTAAAGTGTCTACATTTAAACAAAATAAACCAATAGATCGACCAATTACTCAAACATTCTTAATAATAGCTTTTGTATCATTAACCAATATTACGGATATTTTTGGTATATTAGTGCATTAAATGCTAATAGATTCAAACATAAAAGTGTCTTTGGGTAATGTATTACTGTTAAATTAACTTTATAAATAATTTATTGTGATTTAATAGTCAAATGAACCTTTATATTGGAACAATTATTGAATGTAATGTATATAAAATTTATAAATAAAAAAAATAAATAAAACTTCTTCAATTATTTTA